>MU228154.1:4513473-4613174 GCA_018584345.1 Thuja plicata | reverse complement strand
AGAGAGAGAGAGAGAGAGAGAGAGAAGGAAAGATAGAGAGATAGATAGAGATAGAAACATGGAGTGTTTGTGCATTTGTGTATTATGATATTGTACCATCATAAATTGTACACACTACCTAGTGTGTACAATTCCATGCTTATGTAAATGCCCATTTTAGCTTGTATTCATTCTTTTATGCATTTTAGGACTTTTGTTATGCATTTAAGTCATTTCTCTCCATTTAATTAATGCAAGCCTTTAATTATAGGTGTGCCCTCTTTAATTATTTTATTCAAACATTATCCCTTGTTTACTTAGGCCCTATTATCATGTGTGGCCTCTTCCACGTGTTTTTGTTCATCACACCCCAATTTCACACACATTTTTGGAATTCCCATAACCATATTGACCCTGACTAAAATTTGAATTTTTTCCCTTGTAAAGGGTGACTCGAGACATACGAGGTGATTTTTTATGACTCATACATTAGGAGGTTCCCCTTACATGCTAACTTGGGCCTAAATTTGAATCAAAGATAGGTATTATAATTTGGGCAGGATTTCAAATCCTTAGTTGACCTTCTTTGATTTTTGAGTCCTGAAATGGATAGGTAAGGTATAAATACAAGGCTACCTCCCTCATTTTGGATCCATCTATGAACATTAGAAATCCATATTCAAGAAATTAAGCATTCAAGGAGTAGTCAAGCATCTTCAAGCATTCAATCATTTCATCCCTTCATGGTGGAAAGCCTAGCAATCATTATGAAAACATGTATTTTGTGGTGTCCTTTTAGGTCTTTGTGGAGTCATACTCTTGCATCAACATTTGTGATCTCATTTCAAAAAGCACTTGCATCATCAAGGTATAAGATATTTATCAAGCCTCTACTATTGACAACACGCTTCCTTTCTTTTCATGCAATTTTAATTCAATTTTCAAGGTTGATTCCTAAATAGGGGTTTGACTAAGATAAATCCATTTTCCTAACATTTTCCCTATTTTTTGTGTGCAAGTGATAGGTGGCAGAGCTTCAGATTTAAATTCAAGAAAGCATTACAATCTGCTTCAGATCCTAGGCTTCTTCATTAGTTTTCGACAATGCAAGGGCAACTTCCATTACCGGAGGTGATTCAAGTTACCCCCTACTGCCCATGTCGCCCTTGACAAACAATTTGAGTTAACATTTCACTCCATGTTAGCTTCTCAGATCTGGTCTTAGAATTTGCATATTAGTATGATAACTATCTTCACTTTGCAGAAAGCTCCTTTATCTCTCTTCTTGGCCCTAGTTCTCACATTCTTCATTCACATTTGCAACTTCATCTTCCATAATTATAGAACGATCATTGCATTCACACAACGCTTGAGCTTCCTCAAGCCTAGTGGATCATCTTCCTTCCAATCTAAGAGGAGATAGGTCCATGGTTCCTAGTTTGTTCATACAAGCTAGTGAACATTATTTCCTTCCTTACAGTTTGGTGAACTCGACTCATGACATTTCCATTCTTATTTAGATGTCTAGATTTGATTTGTATGTATTGCATTGTTACATTTTAAGCCTTTACTTCTAATTTTTAGACTATTTTTTCATGTGACATTATCAAATTTAGATGCATTCATTAGTAAAAAAAGACATAAAAATTGCACATTGTTATCTCTTATTTCGTAGAGCTAGTTCATTATTGCATTGCATTTGTGTAGAGCCTCCCATATTTCCCTTTTATAATTGACATTCTGAGGGGCATGGATTAAGTTTATTATTGTAGTTATGACCATGTAGTACCCTTGTGAGATTGTACCTCAAGGCGATCTATGTCTACTTGAGTTAGGTAAACTGCCTTAGACTTGTGATGCGTTGTGAAATCCTGCTAAGATAGGACTATTTGGGATGAATTTTTTATGTTGTTTTAATCTTGTGAAAGGCCTTTATGTGAATTTTGTATGATACATTATGGATTTATACCTTATTGGATCATACTAGATTTGATCATTTAGACTCTAGATGCACATTATCTTAAGATGCTCATGATGATTAGTTCTATGATACAATTATGGTATTTCATTTATGGTTATTTTGATTTAATGAATATGTGGTGGATTATATATTCTTATGTGATTTATTAGGAAATTGTGATTTGATGTGATTTGATTCAGTTATGATGCAATGTGATTTCTATTGCGAAATGAAAGTTCAATGCTTAAATGATGTTTATGAATGTGTATTGTCTCAGGAATGAAAAGTTAAATTGATTGTGTTGAAGATGTAGGTGTTTCTTAGAAGCTATGATTATTTCATTATGATGTATGTTATATTCTTTGGACTACTGATATTTGGATTTAGTGTGCAGGGAATAAGACCATGGTATTAAATTGGGGAACCAAATCTAGTCCTATGTGAATTTAGTGCAAGCCAAGGTTGCGTCTAATAAGAGACAAGACCTCGTTGTATCATGTGTAATCTGTAAACGTATGTGCTTGATAGTGTTATTTTAAAAATTATAAATTGTAATTTTAGTTTATGTGAAATGTGCTCGAGTGGAAATGTCATGTGTCTTGTGAAATGTAAAATATGTGTGTTACTTGACACTTTTAATGTGTACATGTGGCCATGACATGTCCACTTGAGGATTGGTTTCTCACTAACCTAGGTTAGTACCAAAGAGAATCCCCATGTGAACCCCTTGGTTAGGGGGCTTGAGGTATGGCCTTTTCACTTGATTTTCGTGGGTAAGCGTAAAAGTAAATTTTGGGAGGCTGAAAAGGTACCTAGGGGCGTGTTTGGGCCATTTTTAAGAAGCCCACTTGGTATACTTATGGTTAAGGGTCAATTTTAACCTTAGGACCACCTAGATTTGTGCCTTGAGCCTTTCCAAAAGTTGGTTTTCCAAGGTGGACAAAAATCAACTTTTGAAAAGGCTTGGCCTTGCTTAGACAACCTTTCCATTCTTGTGCAAGAACTTCTTTCACCTTTTCAAGTTTCCATTTTTTAATCCTTTTTTAGAAAGCTTGTAAGGAGCTTAGGGAAGAGAAACCAATGAGAAGCTTATCCTTTCCCCAAGAGTTTCTAAAGGCCTTTTTAGTGGAGACTCTCCATGATTGAGAGTTTGAACACCCTCTCTCTATCTTATAGACATTGCTAGTTTTGGAGAAGCTTGGAGAAGGAGGACTTAGGCAAAAAGGGAACTCTTCATCAAATTCATACCTTAAGCTTGGATCTAGGTTGGTGGCACCATCTCTTTGTGCTTGTTGCATTTGCTTGAGTTGCATTATTGGTAGAAGCATGTTGCTTGTGTGCAAAATAATGGTTGAATGCATACTTTTCATGTTTTGTATATGTGTGGTAATTGAGGCTTTGGCTCTGGTTTCCTTTCTGGTATTGTGATTTTCTTTGTGTTGTGTTGAATGCATTTGTGAATGGGAGTCTCAAGATCCACTCACATTTGGGAGGGAAGAGTAACCTTGGGGGTGAAGGTATTAGGATAACCCATGGGTGTAGAGTCTCTCCTCAAGGAGGAGAGGGAGAAAACATGGAGTATGGGCTTCATGAAGTCATTCCACTCTTTATTTTTGGGGGCCATAATGGAGTTGTTTTTATTAGAGTATTATTATATTATTTATTACTTTAATGGTCATCTTATGTAAATATATGTAAATTAGATAGATAAGTTTAGATAAGATCGATTACTTGATCTTCTGAAGTTTCGTTTAGAAACTTTCTATTTTTTATCTCTTGTAAATTCTTTATATTGATCACATTGATCAATTGTTAATAACAACAATCATTTTTTTACGAATTAATTTGTGTAATATGGTATTAGAGCCTGAAGACTAATTTCTTATTTTTCTAAAATTTTGATTTTCAAAATTTTAAGATCTCTAAAGAATAAAAGTTATTTCTTGAAACTTTCTAAGCCATTTTTTTTGCAGAAAATAAATTTAAAACCCGACTAGGGTTTTTCGCGTCTTCATTTTGACGCCATTTTTCTACATCTTCACTGTTGCTGGACACGACCTCTTCTGCAACCTCAAAAATGCAAATCTCCACCTTTCGACAGCTCATCTTCAAGTATTTTTTTGCTTGAATCTGCAACTGTGGGCGTAATTGTTGTGTCGCGTTTTTCCTTCTACAGCCCAAAACACCACTGTTTTTTCTGTCTCACATCTTTTGGGCGGCTTCTTCTGTACTTCATATGACTCCTCTCTGATTTCATGGACACGGTTTTTTGTTACATCTGCCCTTTTTAGATTTTTGTTTGGTCTTCTTCTTCAAAAACGACCCTCTTTATGGTCATTTTTCTGCACATCCACCATTGTTCTGCACATTTTTTTACGGCCTTCACTGTCGGTTAGGGCCTCTTTCAAAACTCTCTCATCTTTTGTCGGAATAAAAGTCTTCTTGCAGAATCTTGGTGGAGTTCTCGAGATCTCAAGTGGGTCGGTCTCAAAAAAAATTGGGTGCCTTATTTTCTGTGCCTCGAAATTTGTGCCAATAGATTTCAAATCTAATTTCAGATTCCTTCTAGGTCTTTGTCAGATTTTTCTGGGTCAACCAAAAAATTTTCTGGAAATCCGTGCAAACTGTCCTTCATTAGTTTTTGAAGGTTGTACCTGATTATGCCTTTGTTATTTTGCATTGGGATTCATGTTTCAAATTACATGTCTGTGCCTCTTCTCTATTTTTTCACTTTTTGTACATTGGGAAGCATGTAAGATGGCATCACTTACCAACTTGATGTTGGAAGGCAATCAACATTTCAACGGCCACAATTATAACACCTAGAAGCAATGCATGTTGACTATCTTTGAATACCGCTTCCTGGAAACACTTGTTTTGGGCACAGAGACTCGTCTGACCACAGTCTCAGCAGATCAGGATAAGTTTGGTGATCGAAATTGAGAGGTTGTTATGCTTCTCAAGCTCTCTGTCACAGATGATCAGTTGCCACAGATTCCCTCTGGCAAGTCTGCAGTAGACATCTAGAAGCATTTGAAGGAGTTACATGAGACATCTGACAAGAGTCACATGTTCTTTCTGAAGAACCAGTTGTTCTCCATTATGATGGATGAACATATGTCCTTACAGGAGCATATCACGAAGATTAAGGACATTCACGATCAGCTTGAAGCTATCGGTTAGAAGATGGAGGAAGAAGATCTAGTAATCGTTACTCTGAAAAAGTCTACCTAGAACTTATGAGCACTTTATAGAGACTCTCAATATTACTTCCACTAATGTTCACCTGAAATTTCTTGAGTTGTGCACCAAACTTCTATAGCATGATCATTGGAAACAACAGTTTGGTAGCAGTGCTCCCTCGTCTTCCTCAGAGAAAGCCTTTGCAGCGAAATCCTTTCACAAGGATAAAGGTAAATCTCAGCCATCTCAGTCTTGTCAGCAGAAGGGCTTCAGTCAGTCTTAAGATGGTTCAAAGAAGAAGAAGAAGATTTAGTGTAATTATTTTCATAAATTTTTCCATATGTTAAAGGATTGTCGTCATCGATTAGCTTTCGACCAGTGGAAGAAGGGAGGATCTCAGCCTAAAGCCAATGTTGTTGAGCACACAGAGCAGAAAGAATATGCCTTTTACGCTTTTATGGCTAAAAGACCTGTAGACCATGTCAAATTGTATGCCTGGTATATTGATTCTAGTGCATCTCGACATTTCACTTACAGGTGTGATTGGCTTACAAAATTTTCTCCCTTTACTGATTCAATTATATTTAGAGGAGGTGAAGAGTATACAGTTGTCAGCAAGGGAAACATTCAGATTCAGTCTGGTGGGAGGAGTCTCATATTCCTCAACGTATACTATGTTCCTAGCATGGAACTCAATCTTCTCTTAGTTAGTCAAATTATGTGACATTCTCCTCAGCTTGATGTTGTATTCAGTGCACACAAGTGCTCGATTGTTGATCGTGTGACACACACTACTGTAGTTGTTGGCATTGAGGATCATGGTCTATACAGACTTGTGGATACATGTGATTCTCTTGAGCATGTTTTTGCAGCAAAATTAGCATCTATCAGTAGTTTCTGGCATCAGTGATATGGCCACATGAACATTCATTATCTTGCTCAGCTTGTTTGGGATGATTTAGTACTTGGTCTACCTGAAATTCAAACTCAAAATCAATGAGTTTGTGGAGCTTGTCAGGATGGGAAGCAGCATAGAACACCATTCAAGGATGGTGACTCATGCCGAGCCTCAAAGGTTAGTACTACAGTTGGTCCATGCTGATGTATGTGGTCCAATGAACACTACTTATGTTACTAGGTGCAAGTATTTCTTACTTTTTGTTGATGATTTCAGTAGGAAAATGTGGGTGTACTTTCTTAGACAAAAATCAGATGTGTTTACTGTATTTTAGAAGTTTAAGGCATTAGTAGAAAAAGAGTTTGGTTGTTCTATTATATCTCTTAGGTCTGATAATGGGGGGGAGTTTTGTTCTACTAATTTCTCTTCTTTTTGTGATACACATGGCATAAAACATCAGTTAACCACACCATACACCCCTCAACAAAGCGACGTTGTAGAGCATCGCAACCGTACCATTACAGAAATGGCCAGATCTATGATGAAACACATAAATGTTCCTAAAAAATACTAGGCAGAAGTAGTGTTTACTGCGGTCTATCTCCTTAATAGTTTCATGTTTAGGTTAAATCCTCTTGGGTTCCTTAGCGGGGCGTTACATCTGGTATCAGAGTCATGTTTCTATACTGGGAAATCTAGGTAATGTATGCTCATTAGGTGTCTTATAGTCTAAACATTGAAACCAAATATAGACATAAAAACATGTTCTTGTTCAACCATTGCTTTGTGAATCATTCTTGTCTTTGTCTTTATTCAAGTTGTGTTGTGATTGTTGTGTGATTTCTGGTTTCTTCAGGAATCATGCCTGCCGAGACTAGAGCTACTAGGGGTCGTGGTAGAGGCCAAGATAATGGTTGTGGGATGGGTAGACATCATACCCCTTCTGCGAGTGTCAGACAAGAGAATGATCAGCAGTAGAACAGAGATGAGCATAGAGCTGAACAACATGCTAAGTCTGAAGAGCCAGGCATGAGGCAGTTCTTACTAGTGATCCTGAATCATCTAGGTCTTGATCAGGTCAGAGTGGAGCTGGATGTTTCTCATCACTCTTGGATAGAGGAGAGGGTGAGGGGGAGATCCAGGAGCCCTCCGAGGAGGAATTATGTACCTGATCCTGATACAGTTGCGACGAACCATATGAGGGATCTTATGAAATCACAACCTACTCCCTTTGATGGGAAAGGTTTAGGGTTAGAGGTAGAGACTTGTCTTATTTCCTTGGAGAGATTTTTTGTTATGCACCCCTTTAGTAGCAATACTAAGGCCAGATATGTGATTATGCAACTCTCTCACTTTGTGGCAGTTTGGTGGAAGATCGAGGAGGAGAATTTAGGGCTTCGCATGGATATTGTCACTTGGGAGTTGTTCCTTGAGAACTTCCAAGAGCGCTTCTTATCAGATCAGTGGAGGCAGCAGCAAGCAGATGAGTTCCATAATCTGCGTCAGTTGACTATGATAGTAGAGGAGTATGAGTGTCATTTATTCGAGCTCAAGCAGTATGTCAGGTATGGGCAGGATTCAGCCCTCATGGTTCAACACTTCATTAGGGGGCTTAATGAACGCATCATTGGAGAAGTTAAGCTCTTTGAGCCTACTACCCTTAGGGTTGCGGTCATCAAAGCTACCCTTGCAGAGGCGAATCTATCTTTGGGTCGTGGTAGTCAGTTGGGAGTTCATTCTAGTGGTCCTACTTATGCTTCCAGAGGTAATCAGTCTCGAGGAGATGGGAATTCCGGGGGCCCTTCTACCTTTTCAAAAGGTAATCAGTCCCAGTAGCAGGGGGATTCATTCCTCCTAATCAGGGCGGTGGTTCTCATTCTAAGAACTTCCGCAATAGCCAGTGCTTCAGGCGCAATCAGTCTAGCCAGCCTACACAGAGTGCACAACAGAGTGTTAGCAGAGGGAGTTATCAACAGTCTAGTGCACCTTCGGTTAGAGGAGGTGGTGGTAGAGGAGGTTGTTTTTCATGTGGACAGTTTGGTCACATTGCGGCCAACTGTAGTCAGCGTGCATCTCAGTTCTCAGGACAAAGGCCAACAATTTCTGAGCCTACAGTTGGGAATGTCGGTGGATCTCATGGAGCGTATGCAGCCTTTGATCACCATCCAGTTGTGTACCATGCTGTTGTGAGTGAGCCTGCGAATAGAGGGCCAACAGCTGGATTTCACATTCCAGTAGCAGGGAATGATCCTCAGTGTTCGAATCCGAGAGCTGGGAAGGGTCCTATGGGATCCACACGTTGAGTCTTTTGTGACTCAGTAGGATGCTTTTGATTGAGAGATTCATATCTCTATCCTTGTTGTAGGCTTCCAGGAGTAAGCCTAGTTTTAGGGGGGAGGATGTAATACCCACCCCTAGGTTGCTTTCAGTTTTTAGTGTCGTACTCTTTTAGGCTATTGTTTCAGTGGATTATGTCAGATTCTTTTGGGCTATGTTGATATACTTTCTTAGTTAGTTGATTATGTATGGATTTATGATTCTTAATCATGTGTTAGAAATCGATGAGGTTTCGTGATGATTATTGCTTATGCATTATATTAGATGTTTATGAGTACTTACCCCATACTTGTGTGTGTATGGTTAGGTTACATGTTTATTTATGTATGGCGTGTTTGGTGTGGCAGAGGACAGAGATGTAGTTACTTGCATTTGCGAGATCCACACATTCGACCTATCCTTGTCATTGTTTTCTATGATATATTTTGGACGCACATGCGTGCTCTTGTTGCGACAAGTTTGCAGCTACAGGGCATCGTCTTCCCTGAATTGGTAGGAGTGAGTGTGCCCATAATACATCTCAAATGGTAAAGAGGGGAGTTAGCAATCAGACCCAAAACCCTAACCTAAACCTAATTTTTCCTAGGATTGGACAAGAATCATTCTGTCTACCCTACCCGAATTCGTCCAAGGGATGTGAATTTAGGGTTACCTCCTAGCTGTTATGTTTGTGTTGTTTTTCAGTGTCTTCTATTTAAGTGTCACTATTTGCTTATTAGAATTTAATTAATTATATTCATGTTCATGTGTGTGTTGAAATTATTCAAATATTAAATGTAGGGTATTTAATTAATATGATTAATTAAATATCTATGTTTAATTATTTAAATAAGTTAAAATGCAATTTTAGAATATTAATTTTAAATTGAGTATTTATTTCCAACTTTGAATTACTGAATATAAATTGAATTTTTAATTCAATTTTAAATGGATAAAAAGCTTTTGATTTGTGTTAATATATTTAATATATTTTGTATTTTAATAAAGGAATAATCATGTTTTTTTTAGGGGAAGTTGTTTTTCTTCCTCTTTCTGAAAATCAATTTAAATGAAATTTTAATTAAAAAGAATTTTTATTTTTATTTAGGAATGCTTTTTCTCTCAAAAAAATTGAAAACAAGGAAAGTTGGGTGCTTTCTCTGTTCTATTGAAAAATTAGGGTTTGAGGCTTTATGAAGCCATTCTCAGTCATTTGAGAGGGAGATGGGTTTTGGATGCAAGATTGGAGACTCTGGAAATTTTATTGTCATTGTGTTGAGAAAGTGTTTGCTTGAGGTTTTGGATTATTTTGGGAAAAAGCTCGTTGCAGGAGGCCTTGTTTTTGAATTCAGCTATAGAGATTGAATTGGAAACATATCGAGACTCTCAACTTCAGATTCTTTGGGCAATAATTTAAGTGGTTGAGGTAGGGTTTGAATACCCACTTGTTTCATTTTTGTTTCCAAAAAGTTTTGTGTCTTCGTGTTTGAACAAACAAGAAAAGAATGCATAATGATTAGTTCAATTCATGATTTATGTTTGTGCATTAGGGTTTCGATTATCATTTTGAATCTTTTTAGAAAGAAAATGAACTAGGTCTCATTGTTAGAAAACTAAACCCTAGAAAACACCTGAAATCAAACGGTATCGGATCAAGTGTTGGAAGTATTGGAAACTTATTATTTTTTAATTTTTGTATTAATGTGAGCACGGTTCATTTGAAAAATTACGTTCTGGAAGAAAATTACCTCTTCACCTGACCCTTCAAAAAAACAAGAAAAATATACATATGTTGATATAAGTTGTTTATCAAAAATCTTCTTCTCTTTCCTTATAATCTCTTTAGAAATTAAATTAAAAAATTTGGGATGCTTGCTATTTTATGAGAAAAAAATACAGAATTTTAAAATATTAAACCAGTCAAAAAATATAATATGTATATATTAATAATATATTCTATTTTAGTAAAATTTAAAAAATCAAATAAAACAAAGAAAAGAGAAAAACAAAATTTTAAAAGGAAATTTAAAAAAAAAAATTAAATTAAATGAAGATTTTTGTTTGTGGGGGGCAATGGGGACCACCCACCTCCCACGCTCCCAAAGCAGCGCGGCTGCCAAGGCAGATTCGCGCCCGCCTATGGGGTAGGGGTGGGGTCCACGGGACCCCCCAATATATTGTTTTTTTAAATTAATTTTATTTTTTTATAAAATTGTTATATTATATTTAGATTAATTTATTAAAATTTAAAAAAATTATTTGTATTAAATTTTGTCTTTGTTGTTTTAAATTCAAATTTATATTTTATTTAAGTTATTAGTTTTTTTTTGTTTTTTTTTGTATTTAGTTAAATTTATTAAAGAGAAATTTGTAAATTGTATTATATGTGATTTATTAAAATTTGTTTATGTAATTCATTCTAAATGTTAATAATGATACTCTATTAATATTAATTATTAACACTTAATAATTAATTTTATTAGTGTTACTAGTTAATAGTTAATAATAAGTATTAAATGTGCTAATTGTCATGGCTCTCTTTTTTGGGATTAATTTAAATAGGATTTTCTGTAAATTAATTCTAGAGGATTATATTATTTGTAATGTTTTATTTGGGGAATATTTGATTGGCAATATAGTACCTGTTGTATAGTTACCATTGAATTTGATTATGGACATAATCTAGAGAATAAGTTCTAAAATTCATCATTGAGTTAATTTTTGAATTGCTCATGTTAGATACATTTGGGTCAAGATATTATTATGGACTATCTGTCTGGCGTGAGTGTTAACTGCGTGTTTAGGAGCTCATTTTCTTTATGTTCGGGTTCGGGTTTTAGTTGTGCCCTAGAAAAGTCCAGAGGCTTTGGGATATGTTTTTCTGTGTTGCGTCCTGGTTATAGTTCTGATTTGATCCGTTGTAACCCAACCCTTAACCTGGCTCAGTTGTTGTGTTGTGTGTATTGTGAGTTGTACTTATATGTGATCGTTCCTGGTGTTGAGAGGAACGGATTTTGGGATTTTATGTTTTGTACTACTTCTAGATCAGCATGTGTGATCAGTGAACCTAGGGTAGGTTATCTATATGTGTAGTAGGGGGTGGCTTGCAATAATGTGTCGGGGCCCACAAGTGGTTGCCAGGATCAGCTATTGCAATTTTCTTAATCCAGTGATAACATTAAACACATTGAGAGACTTAAACTCAATTAATAAGATAAAGGCCTCCCACATGCTTGAGCGCTTGTATAGGCTAAGATGGAGTGTGAGAAGATGCTTTTTTCCTTGCGAGGTGTGGGTCTGGCATAGTTAATGACTTCGTCTGTACAAGAAGTCATTGATACCATATATGGTCACTTAAGTATCGGGGTCTTGAGAGACTGCTAGGATGAGACTTAAGGGTTAGACATATACGATGACACCTTCCTATACACAGTCTAGGTTTCCTAAGTGTGTCGGTTGCCTCTGGTTTAGCGAGTCATACCTCATAGATTGATTGTACACTTCGAGTTAGCGAGATTTTAGGATTCTCTTGCTTAGATGATCCTTTATCTTTGGTTTGATATCCGAGTGGGGTCTACTTGTTATCTCCTCAGCACTGTGGGGTGGACTGCTACAGTTCCACACGAATAGGTGGTAGTGATTCTTTACCATTTGAGATTCCACGTTCGTGTGCCAGTGCTGGATGTACCTTGGTTTTGTTGTACTTATCTTACTCTAATGGAGGTTTTGATCTTATCATTTCTATATTGTACATGTATTTATCATATCACATGTGATACTTGACTTTGCATAACTATAATCTTATTGTAATTAAATAATTACCACATACCCTGCGACATGTGCAGAGGATGTAGGTTTGATGTATACCTGAGGGTATCAGTTGTAATCTTATAATTATATCTTTGTTATAGTTATGTAATCTATTTTATCGAGGAGTAATCTTTTGTTGTGGTTATATCTTTGAGTTAAGTCTTATGTAATTCTACGTCATGGTACCCTTGATTTTTGTAATCTATGCTTGTTTGTGTCATGTGAGTAAATGGTAATTGCTTCCGCTTTGTTGTATGTTCTTGTTTGTAAACTTTTTAAAAAAATATATATTCTGCAAACATAGTATCATGTTTAGGTTAAATCCTCTTGGGTTTCCTGGCGTGGCGTTATAGGAGGAATCTCATATTCCTCAACATATACTATTTTCCTAGCATGGAACTCAATATTCTCACAGTCAGTCAGATTATGTGACATTCTCCTCAGCTTGATGTTGTATTTAGTGCACACAAGTGCTTGATTTTTTATCATGCGACACACACTACTGTAGTTTTTGGCATTGAGGATCATGATCTATACAAACTTTTGGATATAGGTGATTCTCTTGAGCATGCTTTCACAGTAAAATCAGTATTTATCAGCAATTTATGGCATCAACGATATGATCACCTGAACATTCATTGTCTTTCTCATCTTGTTCGGGATGATTTAGTACTTGGTCTACCTGAAATTCAAACTCAAAATCGGCGAGTTTGTGGAGCTTGTCAGCCTGGGAAGCAACACAAGACACCGTTCAAGGATGGTGACTTATGGTGAGCCTCAAAGGTACTATAGTTGGTCCATGATGATGTATGTGGTCCAATGAACACTACTTATGTTACTAGGTGCAAGTATTTCTTGCTTTTTATTGATGATTTCAGTAGGAAAATGTGAGTGTACTTTCTTAGACAGAAATTCGATGTGTTTACTGTATTTTAGAAGTTTAAGGCCTTAGTAGAAAAAGATTTTGGTTGTTCTATTATATCTCTTAGGTCTGATAATGGAGGGGGGGATTTTTTTTCTACTGATTTCTCTTCTTTCTGTGATACACATGGCATAAAACATTAGTTAACCACACCATACACCCCTCAACAAAATGATGTTGTAGAGCGTCGCAACCACACCAGTACAAAAATGACCAGGTCTATGATGGAACACGAAAATATTCCTAAGAAATAATGGGCAGAAGCAGTATTTACTGCAGTCTATCTCCTTAATAGGTCTCTCACACATGTTGTTAAAGGGAAGACACTTGAGGAAGCTTGGACTGGTCGCAAACCTAGGATCAGCCACCTGAAATTTTTTGGCTCTTTAGCTTATGTATGGATTCCTAATGCTCAGCGCTCTAAGTTGGATTCCAAGAGTCAAAAGCTTATGCTTACAAGTTATAGTGATAACCATAAGGCTTACCAGTTGATTGATGTGGATAGTGATCATCTTATCTTCAATCATGATTTTGTCTTTGATGAAGAATGAGAAACATTGTAGCTTTCCTCGTCTGAGTAGAATTCAAAGGATCAACCTTTGAAGGCTTCTGATTTGGGTGTCCATCTTCCATTGGGTTCACCTGATGGGAGGGATGATGTAGACTCTATCTTTGATGATGCACTACCTAAGTTTCCTCTAGATGATGTTGATCTTCCACATGTTGCAGATCTCCTTCCACCTCTAGCTCCAGTTATTCCTCCTCCTAATATTGGCACATCTACTCTCTGACCTAAATGGTGGGCTAAGACAATCAGTGATCTCTGTCCTGATGAGCTCATTGAGGATAGATCCTCTAGAAATAAGGGAAATCAGAAAAATACTGTTAACTTTTCTCTCATGGCCAACCTACATAGCATTTATGAGCCTCAAACATTTAAAGAGGCAACAAAGATTCCAGAGTGGGAACAGGCAATGGATGCAAAATACCAGAGTCTTATGAAGAATCACACTTGGGTTCTTTTTTATCTTCCTCCAAGAAAGAAACCCATTAGCTACAAATGGGTATATAAGGTCAAGTATCATGTATATGGTAGCTTAGATAAATACAAGGCCAGATTAGTTGCTTAAGGGTTCACATAGCGGGAGGGCATTGATTATGAGGATACTTTTGCTCCTGCTGCCAAGATGAGTACTGTTACCCAAAATTTCCTATCTTATGCTCTTTTGGTTTACAAGCGGGGTAAATGTGGCTCCCACAAGGGTTGATCCTATCTTGTAAGAGATCTTCCCATGGCTTTGAGGTCCTTGTCTTGTTTTTGCAACATTCTTAAGCCTGGTTGGAAAACCCTTATTTCATTTTCATGCAAAACCCTTAAACCCTAGGTCTTTCGTGGTTGTTATAAAATGAAGTTATTTTTTGTGCCACTTAAGTTCCTTTTTCCCCATGTGTTTTAAGTTACCGTCGAGCGGGGCCAATGTTCCTTGTTTTCCTAGCGGGACTTAGTTTCCTTAGTTTATTCTTCTAAGTCCCGTGACGCTTTATTTACCCCAGGCCGTAAACAAGATTATTCTTCATCTGATGGTCATCGTGATGCCTTAATCACCAGATCAAGTAGTAAGGATTATTTAAGGCATCATGCTTTGACAATGCATGTCCTCTGGTGGGTCAGGCTTATAGTGGAGTGTGACATCAACATCTAGGCAAGAAGGAATCAATCAGACGATCATCGCAATGCCTCAATGCAAAGATCAAGCACTAAAGATTGATTGAGGCATTGCGACAATTTGACACATGGGTAGTGGGACATGTGGTTTCAATGAAAAGGGTAAGGTTAATGTCTAGTTTAGTAAAGATTCATCAGAAAATCGACGCTTTCCCTTGAAAGAGAAGATGCTCGCCAGTTAGTGATCAAGGCATCGCGCTTGCATGCCACCTGTCCTGATCAAATTGTGGGACCGCCAAGGTTTTGAAGGCTTAAGTTTAATGCTCATTTTACTTGGTGTTCATCATGCAGTTGGTGCATTTCCTTAAAGTGAAGATTCTCGGTGGATAGCCTTTGAGGCATTGCACCTGCCTGCCACGTAGCAATTTGAGATCTTGAGCTCGCGGGTAACTTAAATAAGATCGACGAACCTATCTTAAAAAATGATAAATTTTTAAACCTAGGCCATTGATTCCATGTGATGTGCCACATGTGACCGTTATATCAAATATTCAAATATTTAAACCTTTTCTCTGAGTTTTCATGGTGGTGGCGTCATTTTCAAGTTGCAGACAGGGTAGATGGATCAGGATGATCTTTTCGGTCGAATTTATGGTGTTGGGAGATGTCTCTAAGATATATCTGATCACTTCAAATATTTCCAAAGGTGCATTAATGTGCAGAGGTGACCGTTTTAGGGTTTTTGGTTGTTTTGAAAGAATATCTTTTGTAACCATAGGTCTTTTCCGATATGATATGCATTGATTGTGGATCAACACCCAAGCCATGGTGGTTGAGGAGTTTTTTATATTAAGAAGTTTTGATCTTTTGTAAATGGGGGTTTGGATTATGTAAAAAACTTTTTGTAACATTCTTTTTTGTCCCCAAGCTTTTTCATATGTCTGTAATTCTCTCTTAAGCATAATATAGTGGTCTAGGTTTTTGGAGAGATATTTGAGTTATTTTAGTCCTCTTCATTTCTACATTTAAGTGTACATTGTGAATGATTGATAGAGATAATCTTGTGAATGTTATCATTCTCATTTTTCTTTTCTCATTTCAGTACCCATCTGCTGGAGTGAATGTTTGCTTGTAGGTCATAGTATGCGTTTTATCCATGAAAGCTATTTCTATGAAATCTTCTTTTCCCTAAATGGTTTCCTCTCAAACCTTCCTATGAAACATTTTTTGCAAGCATATTCAGGAAGTTTGTACTTTCTAAGTCAAATATCTCATGGTAAATCTTAGCCATTTCATGTTATGATTCATGTCATTCCGGTGTATCACCTAATATATTAAGTTCTTTCTTTATTGTCTTTTAGTTTCCTTTTTCCCTTTTCCTCCCAAGTTTACTTTTCAAATTTTTAGAGAAATATAGGTGATTATTCAGGAGGAACTGGCCTAGGATCCAAAGGTTTCACTTCAAGTTAAGCAAGGTCCCACAACCTAGAAGTGAATCCCATGTTATACCAGATCACTAAACTCTTGAGTTTAGTAGGGTGCAAATTCTCTTGAGTTTAGTACGGTGCAAATTTGGTGTATAACTGTTTCTGACACGTCTGATGGGACTCCAAAATAAATTCATCTTTTAAAGCTATGTTGTCTCTGATATGATAATTGCATAGTACAGATCGAAAAGTAGTTTTTTGAGGCATATCTGGTGACTCCACTGGTGTTTAGAACAAGAAAGATCCATTTTTGCTAGGTTTTATGAGAAAGATAGAGACAAGAAGCTCAAGGCCTTCTAAATTTTTGTAGTTGTATCCAACAAAAAGAAAAGGGAGAGCATCCCAAAGAGAACCCCCTTCAAAGAGAGTGCAGTCTACACCACCTTTTGTGGAAGAGAGACCCTTGTTATTCCATACAAGAAGGAGAGGAATGTCTTCAAGCAAGGAGTTGTTAAGATATTCAGCTTCACCTACTGGTAAGTCTGATCCTCCATCTTTCTTTGCTGCAAGAGATACAAGTTCCTCATTTTAAGGTACTTTCCCATTCACCAATACAAGTTCAAGTGCAACCCATAAAGTTTTTATTCATCAAATATCAGCCCCTACAATGGCAAGGAAAATCATATTTGTACCCTTTAATCAGGGTAGCTCATTAAATTTTTCCCAACACCATGACGTACCTTTAGCAGCATTAAAAAGCTTGCCTGATTTCACAGGTGAAAGCCAAACAAAAGCTTGTGAGCACATCAGAGATGTGGCTACCATCTGTAATGTACATCATAACACTGAGGAAGATGTGGCCACTAAGTTGTTGGCAGCATCTTTCAAAGGTAAAGCCTTGTAGTGGTTTAGAACTCTTGCAGTTGGTTCCATTGGTTCATGGGACAGACTTGGAGACTCCCTCAGCAAATATTTCAAAAATAAATCAGACTATTTGTCCTTAGTAGAGAAACTCACCACTATCAAAAGAGCCCCTCAAGAACAAATGACATATTTCAATACCCAATTTCTTAAGACATGGAATAGGATTCCTATTTCTATAAGGCCTTCAACAGATTATGTGTTTCTATATTTCCTGAAAAGTTTAAATAGCAATACATCTATCATGATTCAGTCTATGAGAGGTACCTCACTCCCCCAGGCTTTTGATATAGCTATTAAGGCAGAGAATTGTCTGATTCAGGCTGGTATGATAGCCCCAAGGTGACCCATGCCTATTTTTCCTGATATTTAGCCCAATATTCCTTTGCACATTCCTCCATTCACTCCTATACCTACTATACTAGCACCTCAAGAAAGTTCAAGAAATGAGGAATCAAAAGCAGGCCCTCCCCAAGAACTATAAGAAATTAAACATAGTCGACAAAAAATAGAGATCTTATTGCAGACCTTTGGTAATGAGTTGACCAATATCAAAAGACAAAACCAAGGGGTTAGAACAACTTTTCAACAACAAAATCAAAGTCTTAATCAATAGTATCAAGGGTAGAGACATCCCTATCAACAAAAAAGACAACCATATCAATGAAATTACCAAGGACAGAGGCAAAATCTGAATCAAAGGCATTTTCAGCCTTACAACCCATTGCCTCTTAATTCTACAAATCCAGTCAGAGATGTTGTTCCAACACAAAACAACCTAGCAGCAGGAAATGAATGGTGTTTTTCCTGCAATCAACCACATAATCAGGCTACATGTTTGAATGGGTTGATGAACCAAGAAATCATGGTTCAAATTGCATCAAGCCCACATTTGGATGCATCCTCTAGTGGGTCAGTACCACAACAAGACACACAACTTAATGAGATGACATTCTTTAATTGGCAAGGAGAAGATTTTAGTGGTGTAAATGTTGAATCTTCAATTGCAGCTAATACTCAATCTAAAAGAAGAGCTCTAGATATGGAGCAAGTAGGAGAGATGGGAAAGACTACCACATCTACAGAATCATCACAAACACCAACTATTGGCATACTAAAAAGACCTCCCATCATACCAATCAAGGAGGGCCAATTCCACAAAGATGTAGAGCCCACTATAGTGAAAACACACCATAGGATACACACAAAAGTGCCATTCAATATTGTGGACTGTATGAAGAAAATAACTGTAACAATGACCATGTGGGATTCCTTAGCCATCCCAGGACAACCTGAGATCTTGAAGAAGGCAATGTCTAAAGAGGCAATCCCACAACAATCCACTAATGATTTTGGCAGACCTGTGTTGGTCAATAATAATCAATAAAAGAAAGTTCAAAGCAGCAACACTGAAATGAGTGTTGATCAAGGTAAGAACATAAGACCACCTCCCTTTTATGTATCATTAATAATTGGGGATTTCCTAGTACACAATTGTATGGTAGATAGTGGAGCCACAAGTTCGGTTATGCCTAAGAAGGTAGTTGACCAGTTAGGATTAAAATATGAACCATTTTGAAAGGGAGTGGTACAACTTGATGGTTCATCAGTGAACACAGTAGGTGTGGTCAAAGATACAAGTTTGATCCTTCAAGCTAGTCCTAACTTCTCTATCCTTCTAGACATTTATGTCATAGATCTGCCTCCTCTGTTTGCCTTATGTCTATCAAGAGAATTCATAGCCAAGATAAGAGGATACCTTTCTTCTGATTGGTCTCATATGCTTTTTCATGGTAGATATGGAACCAAAGTGACTATCAAATCTGAGTTGTTAGCAAAACACTATATAGAACCTTATGTATCCAATGTATTTAATGCAAGTTGCCTTGTATTTGATAATAATGATGTTTCAGTCATCATGGAAGCAAATACCCAGATAGAAAACATTCTATATATCTACCTAGATAAATGGGGATTATAAAATATTTCAGAGGCTTAGGCTAGTGGTTTCTGGGATGCTAGTTTGGGGAACTACATGCTCCAAGAAGCTGGTCTTATAATGCCAAATCTTTTCAACGCAACTACTGAAGCATCAGAGTAGAAAAATGAAGTTTGGGAGTTTTTCTTTGATGGTGATAGAAGAAAACATGGTTCTGGTGGTGGTGCAATGTTTTTCTCTCCTGAAGGTGAGAATATTATGCAGCATTCATATTTAGTTTTTCTTGTACAAGCAACACTGCTGAGTATGAAAGTTTGATCAATGGACTAGATTGGGCCAGGAAAATAGGTATTAAGGCTCTGAAGGTTCATGGTGATAGTGAATTGAGTGTTAACCAAGTAAAGAGAATAAGTGCCACTAGGAATGATACTTTAAAATCTTACAAGCATAGGGTGTGGGATAAAATTGAAGATTTTCATGCTTTTAATATAATTGCAATTCCTTAGGAAGTTGAATCAACATGCAGATAGGTTAGTTGTTTTTGGATCTCAATTTGATATCCCTAATATAATTTTGATGGGGAATGATCAACATCATGTTAATATTATTTTTAGGCCTTCCATTCCTAATAATAATGTCAATTGGCAAGTGTTTAAAAGTGATGAGCAAATTCTGCAATTCTTGCTTGAAGAGGACATTTTTTCAATGCATAATCAGGATAGGTTGAAGCAAAAATATGATGATCAAGTGGTGCAGCTTAAGTCCAAAAAGATTCCTAAAGGTCTTGTAACCTTGGAATCAGTATTCAACATAGATGATCAAGCCAGAAAGAGAAAAACTAGCTTGCTAGTTCAACAAGAGCATTACACTGATTTGGAGCTTGGACCAGGTAAGAGTTTAAAATTTGGAAAAGTAAGCACAAATTCATAAAAGAAATCTTACATTCAGTTGTTTCAAGAGATTAAGTGATGTTTTTTCTTGGCAATATGAAGATCTAAGAGGTTTTAATCCAACACTTGATCAACATACCATAGAAGTAGAGGCTAATGCTAAACCAGTTAGGCAAAAGAAAAGGCATGTTAACCCCAAGCTAGAACCACTCATGCATAAAGAGGTTCTTAAACTAATTGAGAGTGGCATCATATATCTCATCAAGCATACTAGTTGGGTGTCTAACCTTGTTCATGTAAGGAAAAATAATGGAGAGTTTAGATTGTTTGTTGATGAGACCTAAATAGGGCATCCTTGAAAGATTGCCACCTTTGCCATCCATGGTACAAATTCTACAATGTGTCTCTGGTTCTAAACATTTCTCATTACTAGATGGTTATTCAGGATATAATCAGATCCTAGTCAATAAAGAGGATAAATTTAATATTGCATTCATAACTAAATGGGGAACCATGGCCTATCGAAAGATGTCTTTTGGTTTATCAAATTTGCAGGTGTAACTTTTCAAAAGGCTATGGACATAGCTTTCAAGAGCCTCATGTATAAGTTTGTGCTAGTGTACCTGGATGACATTACTGTCTACTCTAAACATGCAACTGATCATATTAAGCACTTAAGAAAAATCTTTGAAATGTGTAGGGAATTTGGAATCTCTCTCAAACCCAAGAAGTGTGTATTTACAATGCATGAAGGGAAACTTTTAGGATATATCATTTCCAAACAAGGTATCACCATGGATCCTAAAATAATTTTAGCCATTTTAGAACTATCCTTACCACACCATAAGAGGGGGCTACAATCCTTTATAGGTGGAATTAATTTTGTCAGGCATTTCTTGCCTAATATTGCAGATCTTTTGAAACCTCTAACAGCTATGTTGAAGAAGAATACAGTTTTTGGTTGGAGAAGAGAAGGGAAGAACAATTTACAAGCCATTAAGGAGGCTTTGATAGAGGCTCCTTCCTTACTAAATCCCAATTTTAGCAAGGATTTCATTCTATATGCTTATGGGGTCTATGAGGTTATCTCTGCAATACTAGTTCAACAAAACTCAAAAGGATTAGAGCAACACATTGCTTTCTTTAGAAAAGGTTTAGAGGAGTATGAACAAAGGTATTCTTTTGTGGAAAAACATGTTCTTGTTTTTGTGAAGAGCCTCAAGAAGTTCAGGCACTTATTGACTCATAATAAAGTGCATCTAAGAGTCACCCATCCAAGTGTCAAAGAGTTCTTTCTTAGTAGAGACTTAAATGAGAAGAGAGTTGGTTGGATAACTAGAGTCATGGAATATAGTGTAGACATTCAAGTTACCAAGCTAGTCAGAGGTAGGGGTCTTTGAGAGCACATGATTGATGATGAAGCTTTAAAAGATTAAAAAAAGATGGATTCATCCCTAGTTATACATGCAACAGAAGATCATGACAAGACAACAAGTTGGTTGTCAGATATGGTCTATTTTTTGAAAACAAGTGAGTGTCCTACAAGCTTGGATTCAGCAAGGAGAAGGTATTATAGGTTGAAGTCTATTCCTTTTGTGCTAATAGATTATGTTTTTTTTAGAAAGGATCATTGTGGTGTCCTTCTTAGGTGCATTGATTCAAAGTAGATAGCAGATGTTTTATATGAGTTTCATGATGGACCTTCTGGAGGTCATTTCTCTCCTAGGACCACTCTTTCAAAATCATGAGGGCTGGATACTATTGGCCATGTATTTTTAAGAACACTCATGTCTATGTCAGGAAGTGCATGAAATGTGCCATGTTTGCAGGGAAAGAAAGGCTTCCAACTCTACCTCTACAACCAATCAAGACAGAGCATCCATTTGTGAAATGGGGAATTTATTTCATAGGCCCAATTAACCCCCCATCTGTTAGTAATAATTGAGGGGGGGGGGAATCAGTGGCCTCAAAAATACTCCAATAATTAACCCTAAAACTTAGTACCACAATATTAAGCCTCTAGTTATCTTCAGTCCTATAATATGAATGCCTCCAAATACTTATATCAATTTACTACTGCTCGGAATGCTTTGTAAAACCTTATACTATATGTTTACCGAATAGCAGTCTGTTAATTTACCGATAGATAGTAAATTATCTAGAGTATACCAATCAATCTAATTAAGTTAAGTGTAATGCAAAACACTAAAGTAATGACTCATAAACACATTGACACATGGATTTTTAACGTGGAAACCCTGTTAAGGGAAAAACCACTTAGGACCGATAATCCAAAATTTTCACTCTTCTGAAGTGAGCTCAGTGAAGAGCCAACCCTATTAAAGGTTACAAACACATTGTTAGGTGTGACCTTGTTAGAGGATTTAAAAGTTTAGTCTATCACTTGATATCGGGCATCTCTATGTTACCATCCTTGATCAAACACTCACTTGGCCTGTCAATAGGTATCTGGCATCTCATTCTATCTTCATGATCAAACTTTTTGACACTCCATTGGATTTATCTCAATATAGAAAGGATCTTTAAATCTCTCTTAGTTAAGAGACTTTCTGAATCAATGGTTAAACTGAAACAGTATGATATGTTCACATACAACTTATACTTTCATATTTTTAGATCTATTGTAATCTTATAAAAATATTCTGATTAATATATCTTGGTTTATACCTTTGCTCAACTTTGATTCTGCTCGATGCTGTTGTGCTCTGTTGCTCGGTGTCTGCAAAAAACTTTAGCTCTTTCCTCAGCTTGTTGATCAGGACTGTATGAAGTTTCTCTTCAACATCCGCTTTCTTTTCTACTCCCCACAATTCATAATAAATTGAGTTGTCTCTTCATAGACATGATATCACTGTTATTAGGTTCTTGATCTTGGCTTGATCCACAATTCTTGCCAATTAGATTTAAAGAAAAACTCTTGTTTTATCTCGCTGAGATTGCCAACTAGACAAAAGAAATTTAAATCTATTACTTATCTCTGGCTTTATCTTGTTTGATGAAAATAAAGATAACTACCAGTTAAGTCTATATATAGCTCTGCTAGCTAGATATTTTGTCGTTTCTGAACTCAAGTTAATTTTGGTTTAACTCTTTGATAGCTTCAGTTAACACTCAAGTTCTCCTCGGGCTTCTCCATCAGTTTGTACTATGTTTTTGGCCATCAGTTTGCCTTGTGATTCTACTCGTCGATAATGCTTGTCAGTGTTCTTGCTCAGGCAACACTGTGACTTGACTCTCGGTGATCTTTGTCTGTCGGTGTCCACTGACCATCGATGTTTGAAGTCACATTGTGAATGCTTGTCTTTTATGCATTACTGAAAGCATAATCTTTATCTCTTTGATTCTCTGAAGTCTTTGACACTTTGATTATAACTGATTAGATTATATCAAGTTGACATCAATGAAAATACAATCCATTAATTGATTTAATGTCTTGCAGTATCTTTCTGCATTTCGGTGATCATCTTAACATCTTCAAACATTCAATCAGTTACATGTCATCAATCTCTCCCTTTGGCATTGATGGCAACATACTACATTATCATACTTTACTATTACTAATACAATATGAAATATAACAGTTTCATCAAGCTTTCCTATTGTAACTATTACAAATGTCTAGCTCTCGGTAAGCTCAAAAATAGCTTAGATTTGTTTCTTGTAGAGTGGTTGTCTTCAATATTCAATCCCTTCAAAGGATAGATGTATCATCTGATATCTCTGTTCTGATATGTGCTCTGCCTTGACTATTTCTCTTTTTGATAATCTCTTTTTCCTTTGACAACAATCTTTCTCTTTGTCTGAACTCTCTCTCTCTCTTTGTTACTTCTCTCCTTTAGATGGATATTTCATATGTAATCAAATTCTCTCCCTTAGAATATTGATTGAATCTTCCTTCTTATTCTCAGGAACTTCTCTTCGTGGATAATGATATAATCTCTTCCTTTATCATATATCTTTCTTTATGTGATATGGAATCATCTCTCCCTAATGATAATTCTTCCTTGTGATGATGAGATATTACTCTCCCTTTTGTATGATAATGAGAACATTTCTCCCATTGACAACAATGCCAAACAAAAATACTTCTCCTTGATTTATCATCTATATCATGTTCCTTTCCTTTACATAATATATTCCTTGAATTTCCCTATCCATAAGCAATATAATGTCTCAGGTCTTCGGTGCAAATTTGTACCTTGCAATGTACAGATGTATTTGTTTCTATCCATCTTAGTGTGCATCAACATTAATGATCTTCAGATTTGATATAGGCTGATGCAACCTCCTAGTCAGCTTACTGACCAATAGACAAGGGTTGAACCCCTAGTCTTTGTCTTAGGTACTCAAAAGTATCCTTCGGTAATGGCTTGGTGAATATGTCAGCTAAATGTTCCTTTGATTGAAAATATTCTAGTGTCACTTCCTTTGCTTGTACTTGTTCTCTAAGATAGTGATACTTGATATCTATGTGTTTAGTCTTAGCATGCATGACTGGATTCTTAGAGATGTTGATTGCACTTGTATTATCACAATATATAATTATTGGTTCAAGAATCTTCATATGCATACCATCCAGTAATTTTTTGATCCATGCAATATTGGAGAAATTTGCAGCAGCAACAACATACTCTGCTTCTGCAGTAGACTGAGAGATGCATCCTTGCTTCTTGTTGTTCCATGTGACAAGTCTGTCACCCATGAAGAATGCTCCTCCAGCTGTGCTCTTTCGGTCATCAATGTTTCTAGCCCAATCAACATCTGTATAGAATTGTAGCTCAAATTTTCCTTCTCTTTTCTACCATAAGCCATAGTCCTCGGTGTTCTTCAGATATCTTAGAATTCTCTTGACAACAGTCATATGCGATTCTTTGGGATTAGCAGAGAATCTTGTAACTATCCCTACTGCATGTGCTATATCTGGTCTGGTGTGAACAACATACATTAGTTTTCCAATAATGGATCTATATAAGGTTTGATTTACCCCATTAGATTTGTCTTCTTTTGTCAGCTTACATCTGGTAGCCATAGGTGTTCCAACTGGTTTGGAATCTTCCATCTTGAATATCTTTAGCACTTCCTTGATGTATTTGGACTGAGTGATGTATATGTTTGCATCTTGTTGAAGAATCTGTAGACCAAGAAAGAATTTGATCTCTCCAAACATAGACATTTCAAATTCTTTGCTCATTTCATTAGCAAAGGATTTGCATAACATTCATTTCCCCCAAAAATGATATCATCAACAAAAATTTCAGCAATCAAAATATTACCATCGGTATCTTCTTTTAAGTATAGATTGCTATTTTCACTTTTTCTAACAAATTTTATGCTAATAAGATATGAGTGAAGTTGTTCTTACCGGGCTCTTGGTGCTTGTTTCAATCCATACAAGGATTTATGTAGTCTATATACCATGTTTCTCTTGTCTGGATCAACAAACCGTTCTGATTGTTCAATGTATACCTCTTCTTCTAGTATTCCATTTAGGAATGCAGATTTGACACCCATCTGGTATACCTTGAATCCTTTATATACAGCATAATCAAGTAGGATTCTAACTCCTTCTAGTCTAGAAATGGGTGTAAAGGTTTCTCCATAATCAATTCCTTCTTCTTGTGCATACCCCTTGCATACTAACCTTGCTTAGTTTCTTGTGGTTTCCCCATTCTCATTTAGCTTGTTTCTGAATATCCCTTTGGTACCTATGACATTCTTGTCATCTGGTCTCAGTACTAGTGTCCATGTATTTTTCTTCTCAATCTATTCTATTTCTTCATTCATTGCACTGACCCATTCTTCATTCTCAAGTGCAGTGTTAACAGATTTAGGCTCAAAATCACAAAGTAAACATCTAGTGTTTAGTGACTTACTTCTTGTTCTTGTTCTAGCCTTCTTGTCTCCTATGATTTGATTATGTGGATGATTTATTCTAACATACTTGGCAAGTTTTGGTTCAGCTCTTTGTTCATCAATCTGATCATCTTCTTAACCTTCGTTCTCATCTCCATTGTTCGGAACATCATCTTGAGGATTATCCAGATTTTTGGTAATTATAGCCTAATGCTCAGTTGCAATGTTCTGATGCTTGGGATCAACACACTATTTCTTAGGTAGAGTGTTAGGTTCTGTATAAACAAACCTATTGTAGTCCTCCGATTCTCTTCTGCTTTCCTTATCATTCTTTTTTGCAAATTCATTTATTTTCACATTTGCACTTTCAATGATTTTGTTAGATGACTTGTTAAGACACTTATAGGCTTTGCTTTTGGTTGAGTACCCTAGAAATATACCTTCTTCACTTTTGCAGTCAAGTTTTCCATTTCTTTCATCCTTCAAAATATAGCATTGACCATCAAAGATTCTTAAGTAACTAGCATTGGGTGTATGACCATACCAAAGCTCATAGGGTGTCTTATTTGTGTCCTTCTTCAATTGTACTCTGTTTAATGTGTAGACAGTAGTACTAATAGCTTCCTCCATAAATTTTGAGTGATGCTTTTCTCAATCATCAATGTTCTTTCACAGTCAACAATTGATCTATTTCTCCTTTCAGCAATTCCATTTTGTTGTGGTGTCCTCAATGCAAAAACCTATCTTTTGATTCCATGCTCATTGCAATAGTCAGTGATTTATTCTAAAGTAAATTCCTCTCCTCTATCTGACCTTAAGCATTTCAATTTCTTTTCACTTTGTTTATCTACCATTGCTCTATACCATTTAAACATCTTAAATGCTTCAGATTTGTCTTTTAGAAACATGATTGTCATCATTCTAGAATAATCATCAACAAAGAGTATAAAATACCTATCTTAATAGTATCTCTTTGTCCTCATGGGTCCACATAAATATGTATGGAATAATTCTTGAATTGCAGTAGATGTATGGGTTTTAATTTTTAAACTAGACTTTGTCATCTTACCTTTTTGACAATTCTTGCACATGATATGCTTGGGCTTAGTCATTGTCGGTAAGCCTCTGACATTCCTTTTGTTGCTTATCTTTATCATGTTGTCAAATTTCACATGACACAACCTTTTGTGACACAACCATATGTCTTTGTTTCTAGCCATCAAACAAGTGGTATTAGTGTCATCAAGATAGAAAAGGTTACCTTTTGTCTTCTCACCGGTACCAATCAACCTTCCTGATTCATTAAAGATCTTTGCCTTCTTATTTTCAAATGCTACTCTGTGACCTAAATTGTTTAGTTGTGAAACACTTAACAAATTATAATTCAGTCCCTTAACCCAGTAGGCATTTTCACATTTTATTAGGTTATTCAACATTATAGTCCCTTCACCTTCAACTAGACAAGGTGTATCATTTCCCATTCTCACTGAACCACCATTATAGTATTCAAAAGTCACAAAATTTTGTTTATCACCGTTCATATGGTGAGTGCAGCCACTAGCTATGATCCAGACATCATTTTAACTAACTTTAGATATGAGTTCAGTTTCTACATACCTTTCTTCATCTTCATCTGAATCATCCTTCATGGCTACAAATACCATCTTGATATCTTTTTTTGATTCGGTGTCGATGTCATCAGCCCTATTCTCAGCTAAGTAACAAGCTTTCTTCCCTTTGTCCTTGTAGTTTCGGGTATCTCTCTTATCTGATTGTCTGTTGCTTCGGTAATCTTTATTATCACTTCTATCAAACTTCTTCTCATGTGATCTGTCATTTCCTCTGTCATCTTTTCTTCTATTTGGACATCTTGCAGCAAAGTGTCCAACCTCTTTCCAATTAAAACATACAAGTGGTAATTTACCTTTGTATCTACCTTTGCTTCTCTACAATCTTATGGTCATTAGTGCTTCAATCTCATCAAGTCCTTGATCCTCATTATCATTGTCACTATCATTTCTAACAGCATGTCTATGACTTGAATTGCTTATTTTCAATGAATATTTGAATGCAGATTCTATAAATGGTAAGCCACTATTGTCAAAGTTATTCATCTCAAATGAAATCAATCTACCAATCAGACTATCTAGAGTAACTATATTGTTTGCAATTGCTCTCATTTCTTGAATAGCAGAAACTCTAATAACATATGTAGGCAGTAAGGTTCTTAAGATTTTACTTACCACTGTCTCTTCTTCAAGTATACCTCCAACTCTTCGGATAACATTGACTACCTCTTTGATTCTGTAGCTATACTGAGTGATGTTCTCTCCTTCTTTCATTCTTAGGTCATCAAACCTCCCTCTTAGGATTTCTGCCTTGGCTCTTAGTACATTGACATCTCCTCCAAGTACCAGCTTCAACTTATCCCATATTTGCTTTGCAGAGGTGCAGTTTTTGACATCTTCAAACTCAACATCGGAGAGTGATGAGGTAAGTTCTATCATCATGCAATTATGCTCATGCTTTTCTCTTAATTTCTCAAGAGTATGAGGTTCTGTAGGAAACACATATTCAATATTAAGGTATTGAGTAACATCATTGCCAATACCTAATAGGTGGAGTCTTATTCTTCTTTGTCGTGATGCAAAGTTGTTTTTGTTCAACTTGGGCACATCTCATCTGTTCATCTTGTGATCTTTTGCTTGAGCTATTAAACTCTATTTATAAGCACACAAGCTCTGATACTAATTGTTAGTAATAACTAAGAGGGGGGGTGAATCAGTGGCCTCAAAAATATTCCAATAATCAACCCTAAAACTTAGTACCATAATATTAAGCCTCTAGTTATCTTCAGTCCTATAAGATGAATGCCTCCAAATACTTATATCAATTTAGTACTACTTGGAATGCTTTGTAAAACCTTCTACTGTATGTTTACCAAATAGCAGTCTGTTAATTTACCGATAGATAGTAAATTATCTAGAGTATACCAATCAATCCAATTAAGTTAAGTGTAATGCAAAACACTAAAGTAATGATTCATAAAAACATTGACACATGGATTTTTAACGTGGAAAGCCTGTTAAGGGAAAAACCACTTGGGACTGATAACCCAAATTTTTCACTCTTCTGAAGTGAGCTCGGTGAAGATCCAACCTTGTTAAAGGTTACAAACACACTGTTAGGTGTGACCTTGTTAGAGGATTTAAAAGTTTAGTCTCTCACTTGATATCGGGCATCTCTATGCTACCATCCTTGATCAAACACTCACTTGGCCTGTCAATAGGTATCTGACATCTCATGCTATCTTCATGATCAAACTTTTTGATACTCCATTGGATGTATCTCAATATAGAAATGATCTTTAAATCCTGCTCGGTTAAGAGACTTTCTGAATCAATGGTTAAACTGAAATAGTATGATTTGTTCACATACAACTTATACTTGCATATTTTCATATCTATTGTAATATCATAAAACTATTCTGATCAATATATCTCAGTTTATACCTTTTCTCCACTTTGATTATGCTCGGTGATGTTGTGCTCTGTTGCTCGTTGTCCACATAAAACTTTAGCTCTTTCCTCAGCTTGTTGATCAGGACTGTATGAAGTTGCTCTTCATTAGTTTTTCTTTAGCATCCTCTTTCTATTCTACTCCCCACAATTCATAATGAATTGAGTTGTCTCTTTATAGATATGATATCACCATTATTAGGTTCTTGATCTTGGCGTGATCCACAATTCTCACCAATTAGATTTAAAGAAAAACTCTTGTTTTATCTCACTGAGATCTTCTTGCCAACTGGACAAAACAACTTTAAATCTATTACTTATCTCTGGATTTATCTTGTTTGATGAAAACAAAGTTAACTACTAGTTAAGTCTATATATAGCTCTGCCAGCTAGATATTTTGTCATTTTTGAACTCAAGTTAATTTTAGTTTAACTCTTTGATAGCTTCGGTCAACACTCCAGTTCTCCTCAGGCTTCTCCATTGGTTTGTACTATGTTTCTAGCTGTCAGTTTTCCTTGTGATTCTGCTCGTCGATGTTCTTGCTTGGGCAACATTGTGACTTGAATTTCGGTGATCTCTGTCCATCGGTTTCCATTGATTATCAGTGTTTGAAGTCACATTGTGAATGCTTGTTTTTTATACATTACTGAAAGCATAATCTTTATCTCTTTGATTCTGTGAAGTCTTTGACACTTTGATTATAACCGATTAGATTATATCAAGTTGACATCAATGACAATATAATCCATTAACTGATTTGATGTCTTGCACTATCTTTCTACATTTCAGTGATCATCTTAACATATTCAAACATTCAATAAGTTACATGTCATCACCATCTAGTTCAGGACACAAATGGATAATCACTGCAATTTATTATTTCACTCGTTGGACAGAGGCCACTGCATTGAAGGAGGCTAATGAGACTACTGTCTTAAACTTTAATGATGATATTATTCACAGGGTTGTGATCCATGATTCTATAATATCTGATAATGCACTTGCTTTCATAGGATCAAGGGTCAGTGACTGGGAAACCAAACATGGTATCTATCTTAGTACTAGTTCAAATTATTACCCTTAAGGTAATGGGTTGCCAGAGTCCACCAATAAGAATCTGATTGGAATAATCAAAAGAGCTTTACAAGTTAATAAGAGAGATTGACACTCCAAGTTAAAGTTCGGCCAGTGGCTGGATAGGATTACTCCCAAAAGAATAATAGGGAACTCTCCCTACATGCTAGTTTATGGTGAAGAGGCTAATATATCCATTTCAACTGAATTACCAACTTTAGACCTTGCTACCCAACTTGTTCTCTTTGAATAGGGAGATCCTTTGCAAGTACGTTATGCTTAGCTTATGGAGTTGGAAGACAATAGATGCAAAGCTATGCAAACTATGGAGTTTCAAAAGATGCAAACCAAGAGAAATTTTGATGAAAGAGCAAGATCAAGGAACTTTAATGTTGGAGACATAATCCTCAAGTGAGATGATTTCAAGAGCATACCTGGTAGGCATACCAAATTTGATTCATTTTGGGGAGGCCCATTTGTGATCACATAATGCAAGGAGCATAATGCTTTTCATCTCTCAACACTTGAAGGAGAAGGCTTGCCAATATTAGTCAATGGCTTTCACCTCAAACCTTGTTTTGAGGTTTGGCCTACCTTGTAAATAAGTTGTTTTTGTTGGTAAGTGCTATGCACTTCAGTTTTGGTTTCCTACTTTCCTCTAAGTACTTTTTCACATTCAGTTGATGTTGTTGTATATAGGTCTTGTTCCCTTTTTTGTTTGTTTGTTTGTTTGTTTGTAGTTGTGGTTCTTCCTCCCCTTTTCTCAGTCCTCATGTTTCCCATAGTTCTCAGTTTTGTACTTCTTGTGACTCCTATGCCAAATGGAATGTCAAAGGCCACTAGTTTTTCATATGTCTAGCAGGCAGACATTCAACAAAAGTCATCAAAATGTTACCCAAAATTTCCAATCTTATGCTCTTTTTGTTCACAAGTGGGGTAAATGTGGCTCCCACAAGGGTTGATCCCAACTTGTTAGAGATATTCCCATGCCTCTGAGGTCCTTATCTTGTTTATGCAATGTTCCTAGGCCTAGTTGGAAAACCCTTGTTTCATTTTCATGCAAAACCCTTAAACCCTAGGTCTTTCGTGGTTGTTATAAAATGAAGTTGTTGTTTTTTAGCCACTTAAGTTCCTTTTTCCTCATGTGTTTTAAGTTACCTTTGAGTGGGGCCAATGTTCCTTATTTTCCTAGCGGGACTTATTTTCCTAAATTTATTCTCCTAAGTCCCGTGACGCTAAATTTACCCCAGGAGGCAAACAAGATTCTTCTTCATCCTACGGTCATCGCGATGCCTTAATCGCTAGATCAAGTAGTAAGGATTCTTTAAGGCATCATGCTTTGACAACGTGTGTCCACGGCGGTCCAGGCTTGTAGTGGAGTATGACATTAGCAGATGAGAAGGAAGGAATTAATTAGACGGTCATCATAATGCCTCAATGCAAAGATCAAGCATTAATGATTCATTGAGGCATCATGACCATTTGACACATGGATAGTGGGACCTTCGGTTTCAATGAAAAGGGTAAGGTTAACATCCAATTTAGTTAAGATTCATCGGACAACCGACGCTTTCCCTTGAGAGAGAAGATGCTCGCCAGTTAGCGATCAAGGCATTGCGCCTGCATGCCACCTGTCCCAATCAGATTGTGGGACCACCAGGGTTTTGAAGGCTTAAGGTTAATGCATGGTTTAGTTGGTGTTCATCATGCAGTTGGCACATTGTCTTAAAGTTAAGATGCTTGATGGATAGCCTTTGAGGCATTGTGTCTATCTGCCACGTGGCAATTCGAGATCCTAAGCTCGCAAGTAACTTAAATAAGATCAACGACTCTGTATTAAAAAATGATAAAGGTTTAAACATGGACCAATGATGCCATGTTCCATGCCACCTATGACTGTTATGTTAGATATTCAAATATTTAAACCTTTCTCAGAGTTTTCCTTGCAGTGGCGTCATTTTCAAGTTGCAGGCAGGGTAGATGGATCAAGATGATCTTTTCGGTTGAATTTATGATGTTGGGAGATGTCTCCAAGATATATCTGATCACTTGGGGTATTTCCAAAGTTGGATTAATGTGTAGAGTGGACCATTTTAGGGTTTTTGGTTGTTTTGAAAGAATATATTTTGTAATCCTAGGTCTTTTTCGATCTGGTCTGCATTGATTGTGGATCAACTCCTGAGCCATGGTGGTTGAGGAGTTTTGTATGTTAATAAGTTTTGATCTTTTGTAAATGGGGGTTTAGAATATGTAAAAAACTTTTCTGACATTATTTTTTGTCCCCAAGCTTTTTCATATGTCTGCAATTCTCTCTTAAGCATAATACAGTGGTTGAGTTTTTAGTGAGATCTCTGAGTTATTTTAGTCCTCTTCCTTTCTACATTTATGTGTACACTGTGAATGATTGATAGAGATAATATTGTGAATGTTATAATTCTCATTTTTCTTGTCTCATTTCAGTACCCATCTGTTGGTGTGAATGTTTTCTTCCAGGTCATAGTATGTGTTTTGTCCATGAAAGCTATTTCTGTGAAATTTTCTTTTCTCTAAATGGTTTCATCTTAGACCTTCCTATGAAACATTTTTTGCAAGCCTATTCAGGAAGTTTGTACTTTCTTTAAGTCAAAGATCACATGCTAACTCTTAGCCATTTCATGTTATGATTCATGTCATTCTGGTGTATCACCTAATAGATTAATTTCTTTCTTTATTGCCTTTTAGTTTCCTTTTTACCTTTTCCTCCCAAGTTTGCTTTTCAAGTTTTTAGAGAAAAATAGGTGATTATCCAAGAGGAACTGACCTAGAATCCAAAGATTTCACTTCAATTTAAGCAATGTCCCACAACCTAGAAGTGAATCCCATGTTATACCAGATCACTAGACTCTCGAGTTTAGTAGGGTTCAAATTTGGTGTATAACAAGTACAATTTGTCTTCTTCTCACCATTGCAGCTCAGTGTGGATGGAAAGTCCATCAAATGGATGTGAAGAGTGCATTCCTCAATTGTGAGTTGCATGAAGAGGTCTACATGACGCAGCCTCCTGGTTTCAAGGTTTTTGGAACATAACACCAAGTATGTAGGCTCAAGAAAGCACGCTATGGACTCAAACAGGCTCCTCGAGCGTGGTACATCAAGATTGATTAGTACTTGGTTGCTCATAGTTTTCAGCATTGTCCTTCTGACAGTAATCTGCTTATCAAATGCCTTGGTGATGATATTCTTTTCCTTGTTGTCTATGTGGATGACTTGATCATTACTGACAGTTCAACACATTTGATTGTAGAAATCAAACAAGACCTGTGCAAGGATTTTGATATGACAGATTTGGGGCTTCTCCATTATTGTTTAGGTGTTGAGGTTTGGCAGTCTGATGGAAAAAAAATTCTTTCTCAGTCTAAGTATGCCAGGAACTTGGTTGACAGGTTTCAAATGTAAGATTGTAAACCTGCTTCTACACCTATGGAGAAAGGGCTGAAGTTATCATCCAAGTTTGATTCTCCTCCTGTTGATGAAACCACTTACAGACAGCTAGTAGGTAGTCTGATCTATCTTACTACTACTAGACCCGATCTCAATTTTGAAGTCATCTATATTTCACACTTCATGACAGCCCCCAAGGCCGATCATTGAACAACGATGAAGTGTGTGCTGCGTTATGTGAAGGCCACTCCTGATTATGGACTTCTTTACACTCGAAGTCATGATCCTAGACTTAGTGGGTTCACAGATTCAGATTGGGCAGGTTTAGTTGATGATAAGAAATCAACCTTTGGATATGTGTTCAGTTTGGGATCTGGTGCAGTCACATGGACTAGTAAAAAGCAACATGCAGGTATCTCTCTCCTCGACAGAAGCAGAGTACTAAGGAGCTATTAAGGCAACTTTTAAAGCAGTTTGGCTTTGTCGAATTCTTGCAGATATGTAGATGTCTCAAGTAGGTCTAACTCCCTTGTTTTCTAACAATGAGGGTGTTCTCAAGCTTGTCAGGAACCCAGTCTTCCATGAAAGAACCAAACATGTAGACGGTCATTGTCATTACATTCGACAGTTAGTTGAAGACAAGACAATTCAGTTGTTGTATGTTCTAATTGCATATCAGACATCAGACATTCTTACCAGGCCTCTTGGTCTAGATAAGTTTCCTAAATTTAGGGGGCAGCTTGGTGTTGTTGACAGATTGACCATTAAGGGAGGGTATTAGAATATTATTATATTGTTTATTACTTCAATGGTCATCTTATGTAAATTAGATAGATAAGTTTAGATAAGATCAATTCTGAATTATACTTTAGGAACTTCCTATTTTCAATCTCTTGTAAATTCTTTATATTGATCACATTGATCAATTGTTAATAACAACAATCATTTTTTACCAATTACTTTGCGTAATAGTTTTTGGCTTGATGCCTTGGGGGTCATAAGGGAGTTGTTGTGCATTTGGGAAGGAGATGAGAAGATGATTCTTGATGCCTTGTGAAGGCTGGTATATTTTCTTGCTTTTGGATGACTTTCTCCCCATAGGGTACTTGGTCCACTTCACCCCATTGTAGGGTCAATATGTGACCCATTATGATAGCCATGGTTAGGAGATTTTGTGTTTTTTTGTTCTTAATCTTTTGTTGTTATGCATGTGTAACATGCCTATTTTTGATTTCCCAAGCTCGGGGGTGGCCTCTTAGAGGCCCAGGCTGGGAGGTGAGCTTCCCATGGTCTTTTGGATTTTCTTTTGCAGATTTTTTTTTATGCATATGGATCCCTTGAAGGAAGAAGGGAGAAAGCTTGAGAAAATAAAACGATTTACATGTTCTACTTATTCTTGTAAATGTAAAATTCTTTATGGTTAATGTTCTTTTTTAAGTTAATTATGTAAAAAGGGAAGCAAATAAGTTTCTATGTGGAATGGTTTAAAAGAATCTTGAAAGATGTTAGTGAAGGTTTAATTTTGAGTAGCAAGAAAAGAGGGCTTTGTAATTTCTATTAAAGTATCCCCAAATGATTTGTTGTTATTATTGGAAAAAAATTTCATCTTATGTAGAGATAGTTTATTGAAGAGATTGTACATTGAATTAAGCATTCATTTATACCTCTTGAGAGAAGATAATAGAATATAAAAGTTGTTTTGTACTCCTTTATTTGAATGAAAAGGTGTATACTTACTTTAAAATATGCTTTTATAAATGTGTCATTTATTCCATTTGAAAAGTTTAGAAATGAAATGTTTCACAGTTTTATCTTTGTAAAATGCAAGAGAGAAAAGAAATGAAAAGGAAATACATAAATAAATATGCATCTTTAATAGCATATTTTGTACATGTAGAATAATTTACACTCTTTTACATTGAAAAAATTTCTATTTTTCCATAATCTAGTTTTCATTTTATATTTGTTTGCAAACATATATATATTTGCCCTTTATAACAAATGGAATGTTGTGTTATTGATTAAAATAAAAAAAAATTGTATATGTTATTATGCTATTATGACTTATTAAAAAACATAAAAAAATGCACATATTATTATGTTGTTATGACTTATTAAAAAGAGAAAAATAAAAATAAAAAAATCATACATTATTGTGTTGTTATGACTTATTAAAAATAGAAAAATTAAAAAATAATAAAATAATAAAAAGTAAAATTTGAAAGAAATTTATATATTTTTTGGGTGGGCGCTTGGGGCCAAAACCCTGCCCTCGTTCTATGAGGGAGGGCTCGACAGTGAGGGAGGGCTCGACAACGAGGGAGCTGCCACGGGCTGTGGAGGCCACCACTCCCGTGGCTGCTCTCCACGCAGTTGGGCGTGGCCGGGGGTGGGGGAGTTCACAGTCCTCCCCACCTTTTTTAATTTTAATAATAAAAAAAAGGCAGAGTTTCATTTTTATATATATTTTTTCTATGAAATAAATCGAAACCCTCTGTAAAAACAAAGAACAAATCCATCATGCCTTTAAATCAAAGAAAAAGAAAAAAATCATAACAACAGTATGGCTAAACAGACCTACATTCAAATCATGAACTTCATAGGGTTTAAAGCTGCGATTATATACACACACACACACACTCACACACACACACACACACACACGGTGTATATATATTTATATATGTGAATAGATTTCTTGAGCTTTCTTGTGTTTCTCCTCCATAGATTTTCATTCATAAATTTTCAACCTGCAAATAAAAGAAGAACAAAAATGACCTAAGATTTGAAATGGTGAAAGGAGAAGAGAAGAGAGAGAGGAGAATAAGAGAAACAACATTTTAGGTTTTGCAAAAATGTCCTTATCCCTTATTTCGAAATTAGGGTTAGGGTTGGGGCTTTATGGGATTAAACAAATGATTTTTTTTTTAAATGAGACTTTGAATTGTTTTGGTGAGAATTTAGATTCCCCATTTAGCCTTACTTTTAAATAAGTGGGTTAAGTCAACTATCTTAGGGTTTCTTTTTGTAAATGTTTCTAATAAACAATATGCCTTTTTATGAACTTAGATTAATAATTTAACTAATGGATATAACATAAATCCCTTTTAAGGTAGAGTTTTGAAATCTAATAAGTGGAATTTAAGCATTAAGGAATCTTCTAAATGTAACTTAATGTTTAATTGGTTAGGCTTTTAAGTGGAAATAATTAGAAAAATTATGAGTTACATATTTAAGTGAGTAATTAATAAAATACTTTTTAAAGATGTAAATTAGCAATTTATTTTGCATATAGGCGTTATGTTAAATAATTACTGGTGGGAGAATTTTAGAGTGAAATTTTAACAAAGATAAAATTGAAATTTGATAATTACCAATACATATTAAATGAATTAATTTTAATTAAACCTAATCTTTTAATGTGAATTCTTTATAAAGGTTAATGAACGCTTTTTAAATAATACATGCTACATTAATGTTTGAGAACACAGTATCTTACATAGTTGAAATGTTAAAATATAATATGTTGGAATAATGTAATTTTCTATATTAATTTTTTTAAATAAGTAGATTTATTAATCGCAGTTGGGACCATCATATACCTCTTTATTAGGGAGAATTTTTACCTAGTGTAACTTGAATCTTTTAAAGCAATTTAGAGAATAACTGCCACTTTTTCATACTATATTAAAAGAGTAATTGAATTAAATTATATCAACTTTATTAATGTTATATTAAATGATAAATAAGACATAGTATAACTAGATGGTAAACTTTTTAATAGATCAATAGCTTTCGCATGATGCGTTTAGGGGCAAGAATCTAATAGGTGATTTATCATATTAAACCTTGATATTTATGAGGGGGATGAGGGATATTAACATGTCATCATGATTCCCCTTGACCCTAATAGTAAGTTTAGTAACTTACCTATCAACGCAACTTATTTCATTAACGTTGCAAACATAGAAGTTGATTTAGAGAACTTTAGAAAACTCGCAACTGCATCTCAACACTGCAATATTATGTCTATTTTTTAAAAAAATTTGTTGCATTTTTTGACGTTAAAAATTGGGCATGACAATTTGGATGTTGAAAAAAAATACATAAATATTTATTTTCATGCATTGTTACATGTCTTTTAGATTAATATCTTTATGTTTCGTTTCATTATATTATCTTATTTCATTACAAAATGTCAAATTTATTTTTACAAAGCTTTACTGCCTTTGATGAGTCATTTTGTAGTGATGACTTTGATATGTTGGATGAATCCATTGATGGGTTGATCATTATTAAGTCTTCCTATATGCTTCCTAAACTATTTATTTGTCAAAATTTGATACATATGATCCAAGGATTTAAGATATATGACAATCTTATTTATTAACATCTTGAGGAAACTTTTGTGCAAAGGAGTCAACAATATTTGAGATGAGCCGAATGAGTGTATTCACCATCCAACTCTGCCTAAAAGAAGAGAAAGAAATAGAGTTCCCTTTTCTCCCAAGCACCTGTGTGTCCGGTCACGACGGTGTTACACTAACTAAGTTGGGCATATGGGGTTTTGTTCAAGGGGCTTGCTAGTTTTGGGAAGGTTCCAAGGTACATTAGATTTCCTACAAACAAATATTAGAACTAACTTAAGAAATAAACTTCAAAAGATAGAGTAGAATTAGAAATAAAATGAATCTACCTATAATCACTTTACCATTCACACCATCAAATTTACTCAAGACAAATAGTAAAACCATTAACATACATTATCATCAATCACTATAAGTAAAAGTAGCCAGATTCATTCTCAATAAGAGATATAGTTTTCATTCCACAAATAATCGACATTCTTGAGTAAAGGAAAATGCGGAAATTAAATGATACATTCTTTAACAATAACCAAAGTGTGCTCAAAGTAGCAGCAAAGTGGTTGATCTTCCTTTGATTAAAGAAAATAAATTCCAACCATCATTGGTTGTGCATACAAGGCTCCAAGGGAGCCTGGAAATAAAGCTAAGTACTAAAAAGGTGCAAGAGCAGTAACTAGCTAATTCTATTACCATGGTTCCTCAAAATCATCAATTCTATGAACCCTTAAAATGGCCCAAAACTATACATTTATAGAGATTTCACCCTTTACAACCTAGCTATTTACAATATTTATACTTGTGTACAGTATGTACAATCATTTCCAATTTTGAAAAGGAGAGAGAAAAAAGGGAGAAAGAAAGAAGGGAATTCAGGATTTTGAATCCCGAGGGAGTGTCCACTAGTGTGCAAGTCTTTGATTGTCAGGTGTAATTTTTATGAACCTAGGACTTATCTCATAAATTCTAGATCATCAAACTATCTGATCTTCAACTACTTGTACCATGTCATAAATATAGGAACAACTCTCATTGCACAAAGTAGGTAATGCATGCGAAACACCCATCTTGTCTGTCAAATCTCTGATAGAAGTACATGTACCTCCCTGCTACTGATACTATAGTCTATAGAAGTTAGAATATAAGCGGTTGTCTGTCGACACCAAGTGGGTAAGCTTCGACACTAACAGTCGAAAATAATTAATGAACAAAATAATGTTAGGAATGTGTGTGTGAGTATTGTACCTGTAAGATGCAACACAACACTTCAATATGTCATTGCATCAATGGTTAGAAATGATTGAAGAGCATAAGAAAACCATGGAAATTGAAATATTGCTTCCTATCTAAGAAGAGTCATTTAGTTTATAATTGCCCTCATATTATGCATTAAATCAATGACACATTCAGTCCTAGAATGGAAAGTTCATTGAGAAATGAAACTAATTAATATGAAATTCATGCTTAAAAGATGCAAGGATTCAATTAAAGCACAATTGGAGATTATCTAATTAGCTATGTGAGAATATGAAACAAAATGACAACATAAGGATGTATTAAACTTTCTAAAATTAAGGACAGCATAAGAGTGCTTTCAATATTCTAAAATTTGGGATCAAATGAGCTCAAAATTCAATCCTTTTATAGAAGAATTTGAGAGATGAGTGGTTGAGATCAACTTGTGAGGAGAAGTGAGGATTGAATCTTTGGTGATCTAGGTGATTGATCCATGTGAGTGAAGTCTCATTGGTTCATGGATTGACTTTCCATGTGCAAGTGATGAGTTGTAATTAGAGAATTTATTTAATTCCTTTTAATTAATTACTTTAGCCAAGGATTTAATTGGGTTGATTTGATTTAAATAGACCAATGTAATTAATGTGATTTAGTGATGAAATCACTTTGTTTTTAGGAGATTAAATTGATTTTGATGAATTATGTCAATAATCAAATAATTGGACTTACATAATTAGGGGTATGATCACATTTAGGGAAAATAGGGTCTCTAGTTAGAGTAGACCAAATTAGGGTGGTTACATTTTCCCCTCTTTGAATTGATGTGTGAGCAATGCATTGATTCAAAGAATGTGTGATGTTGACTTCAGAAAGCTTGAGAATTCCGCACTTGATTGAATGAAATATAGACGATGAGATCAATCTCAAACTTGATGGAGCTAAGAATGATAGTATCCACTTTGAACTTGATCGAACAAAGGTCGAATAAACAAAGATTTAAAGATACCAATTCTGAACTTGATCGAATGAGAATTGATAATACTGACTACAAACTTGATCAAAAAAAGGTTAGTACAAAGTTTATGAGAGCTTGATAAATATATGAGAGATTTTAGGCATTGATATCCATCTTGTTTAACACTAAAGCCTTCTATCCAACAGTACCAACTTGATTGAAGGAAACTGCCATGCCCCTAGTCTTTTGTTGATGAAGTCAATTTTGTTGTTTGAGCAAGAATTTGATTTATTTTAAGTGTGATCATGCCCCCTAGGGAAAGAAATCAAAGGAAATAGAATAAAATCCCTCTTTAGAGTGATCGATCAATGGAACAGGTTGATTGGATCAAGGAAGAATCAATTAGAATATGTGATGAAGCGAAAGTGTGTTAAGAGAAAACATAATTTTACCAAGTTGACTACTTGAAAATATTAATTTTGAGCCTAATAAAATGATGTTTGACCAAGATTTTGATGAATGATGTGCAATTTGTTGATAGAGAACCATGACAAATTGATTTCGTAAATCTTGTGAATCAATATCTGAACATATAGAGCAATTATGCATTTGTTGAAGATTGTGTTAAAAAATTTATTGTGCTGTTGAAAACATTGTCCTTGTGTTCAATTTTGTTCCTGGTTGATCTGAGAAGAACAAAATAGAAAACTAATAGTTCGTTGATACTGTTATAAACATACCCACATTTTTTATTTGATAATCACTGATAGATATATGAGATAGCCTCTTCTAATTCTGATACGCTCATTGGTTCTCTTTTGATGTATGTGATAGATGATTAGAATGATTCACACTTGATGATGTACTTCATCTTTATGATGGTTTAGAATAGATTCATGTGATGACATCATTTATGATCTTTGATTTTTACTGATATATAGATGTGTTAGATGATTCTATATGAATATGCAGATGTATGTTTTCGAGATTTTTTGTATGCAAATATATGTATGGATGCACTTAGGATGTTAAAAAATGCAATACTGGAATGCTTTGTTTTTGTATTTTCTCCTTTGCATTATGAATGCAAAATGAATGCAATGGATATGCACCGACATGAATATATCAGTAACATAGATTAAGTAGTCAAACTTGGATTTCAAATGAATTGAGAAATCATTTTGAGCTCAATTCCTTATGTTGTTTAAAAATGAATCATGTAATCTTAAATGCAACTAAATGCAGACTTCTAAGACTGTCACTGGTCTTTTTACATTTTGGCATTTGATCATCATAGGGAATTTATCCAATGAACATCATCAGATAGTACAATTTTCACTAATACCAAGAAAGTATCATGAAAGTATGAATGCTATTTTTATTAGATGCAATGTTGAAAATAAACCTAAGCATCAAGGCATAGAGGCCAGGATGATTTGTCAGTTATCTCCTTTTGCTTTAAGAATCATCTTTTGTTCGTGTGTAATGTAAGATATGTAACCCGCAATGTCCTTCAATATTCATATTCTTGGGTACATAATGTGTCGTACACCTTACTTAGAAGTTGATTAGAAACAAACAAGGAAATTGGTTCAACCTCACCGTAGTTTACACATAAAAAGGATCGAGATATGTGAGGCTATTCACTTATGTTGGGAGCTCTTACCATAAACATCCAAATTAGGTGAAATTTATAGGATCATTGAAACAATCACCACACACAGAAAACCAAAAAACAATATGACCCTTTCCCTTGCGACTCTTTGTCTTTTAATAGACATCGTGGAGTAGCTCAAAAGACATAACAAGCAATAATTGATAATCAGACAAAGAAAATTCACAACTCTTGACATGCCCCTAGTTTGAAACATCATTGGAACATGAAAAGAGTCATAATCAAATCAAGATCAGTTTATATGTGCTTATGTGGTGTTGAGGAACACTGTTGATTCATTTTTCAATCACAGTAGAGAAATCATCAATTGTAACTTGGAATTAAGCAATGTAGTTTTTATGTCTAAGCAAGTGAGATAAAACTTATTAGTAATTGCAATCCAATGTAGTGTTGAAAAAAAATTTCTGATTAAAGTGTTGAGAAACACTAGTATAATGTTAGTTACAGGTAGGTGGTGTTTAAGAAACACCTTTGTTTGTAATAGTGATGTTTTGATGCAAGTATTAAGAAATACTATTTGTAGTGGAAAACCTTCCTAGACAAGGACCTAGGACAACCTAGCAACCAAAATACGCTGACTGAACATGCAAGAAGAAATTCCCCTAGTGCCGAATGACTATCCCTAAGACACAAATACAAAAAAATTCCAGGCAAGGGTAGGACATTCATGAGGAATCTAGATTTACTTGATAGCAAAGATGTGATCGTGAAGGATTAGTGTTGTCAGTGCATTGATAAATGAAGCACAAAGTATAAGTGAGGCTTATTTGCCAGGTTTTTACCACTTGACAAATTTTTATTTTTGCTACCAAGACACCTATTTTCCAGGTTTTGCCAAGGCACTTTTTCTATTTTTCAAAAAAATTTGTACTTTTTTTTTCTCTCTTTTTTTTTATAGTATTGAGGCGCCTGTTTGCCAGGTTTTCACCAAGAATACCTTTTTTCAGGACTTTATCCACTATTTTTTATTTTTCTCTTTTCCATTGTTTTTGGCTTTCTTCAGGATCAATTTTTTATTTTTTTGGTATTTTCTGATAATCAATTTCACTGTAATATAAGCCCTTTCGGCCAGATGTCAAGCGTAGAACCGCTTCAAGTGGAGAGTTTTAATAGGACTAGGAAGGACACCTCCCTTGGGTGTAGCTAACTAATAAGCTCCTGTCCCAAAATTTATTGTAATAAAAAAAGGCCCCAGTCAGCTGGGTTCAAACTTGCCTTTTTGTTCTTTGTTTGACTATTTTTAGGATTTTCTCTTAGAACGAGATCCCCCACTTGAAATTGTCGTGGTTTGAATTTTTTGTTGTACCCTTTGGACATCCTTTTATAGTATACCTTGAGGTGATTGAATGCTTGTTATCTGTGTTCATCTAGCAGTTCTAGTGCATGGACCCTATCAATGCGGTATTGTTCATCTGTGACAAGACCTTGGAGAGATACTCACAAAGAAGGAATTTCTACTTCAATTGGAAGTACTGCTTCTGTGCCATAGACTAGATAAAATGGTGTGGCTCATGTTTGTGTTTGAATACTTGTTCTATAGGCCCATAGTGTTGGATTTAATTGAAAATTCCAATCTTTTCCAGACTTACTCACGGTTCTATGTAGGATTTTCAAAATGTTCTTGTTTGAAGCCTTAGCTTGTCCATTACCTTGAGGATAATAGATTGAAGAACAATGCTGAGTTATCTGAAATTGTGTACAAAGGTCCTTCATATATTGATTCTTGAACTGCCCCTATTGTCTGTTACCATAGATGAGGTTATCTCGTACCTACAAATGATGTAGTTCAAGACGAACATAGCAACTTGTTTTCTAGTGGCTTTGATCAGTGGTACTGCTTCGACCCACTTAGAGAAACACTCAGTTGTCATGATGATGTATTTATGTTGACTTGAAGAGTTAGGATAAATCTGTCCAACAAGATCAAAGGCCCATTGTTGGAATGACCAATATGTTATAAAAGGTATGAGTTCTCTAACTGGAGCATGGATAATGTTTCCATGTGTTTGACATTTGTGACATGTTTTATCAAATTGCAAAACATCTTTTTCCATTATAGGCCAATAATATCCAACTCTTAAAAGTTTCTTAGCCAATGAAAATCCATTCAAGTATGATCCACATACATCTTCATGGACCTCTTTTAATGCGCGGTCAGACTCTTCTTGTTCTAAACACCTAAGTAGCATTCTGTCAAGACCTCATCTATATAAGTTAGTAGTAATGAGGACATAACGCAATGTTGTCCTAATTAAGGCTCATTTTTCATTCCTAGATAGGCTATTAGGTAAGGTTTGATCTGTAAGATAGGCAGTTATTTTGGCATATCTGGAGTGGTCTTAGGCGTTTAAGGCACAAATAACTTTGGATTTAGGTATATCAAATGCAGGAAAGGATAACTCTTCCACCAAGAAGTCACAGTGGAATTGGTGTTCCTCTAGTTGTAACATGGATGCTAGCGTTGCCATAGCATCTGCAACCCTATTCTATGTTTTGGGAATTTGTTGAAATGTGACGACGACAAAGTACTTTTTCAAATATTCTACCATCTATTTGTAAGGTGACAACTTATCTTATTTTGTTTTATATTCTCCATTCACTTGGTTAATAATGAGTTGAGAGTCACCATATACATGTAACTCTATGATTTTTCATTCAACAACTAGCTTGAACCCATTTACCAATGCTTCATATTTTGAGATGTTTTTGGTGCATGAAAACATCATTTTATACACCTTAGGTATTGTGTATCCTTGAGGAGTAATAAATAGTACCCCTACTCTAGATCCTTGTTGTGTGAAAGAACCATCAAAATAAATCTTCCAAGGATATTCTGTTAAGTGTAGGATTGTCTCGCCTAGAAATTCTATAATCAAAGGTGTTGTATCTTGTAATGGTGAATCAACTAGTTGATCGGTTGGAACTTGTCCTTTAATATCCCTTCTGTCGACATAATTGACATCAAACTCACTGAGTATTAAGACCTATTTTGTTAGTCTTCCTGTCAGTGTTGTTTTACTCAAGAGGTATTTAAGAGGGTTAATCTTGGCGATAAGTTTCACTGTATACGACAACATGTAGTGTCTCAATTTCTGGGATGCAAAAATAATTGCCAAGCAAGCTTTTTCAATGATACTGTATTTGATCTCATAAGACACCAATCTCCTGCTGATATAATAAATCACCCTTTCCTTTTTGTTTTCATCCTTTTGGACTAACAATACTCCAAGCGATGTAGTCGTAGCTGAAATATAGAGTAGCAATGGTTTTCTATGAATAGGCACCATGAGAATAGGAGGATTGGCCAGATAGTCCTTTATATCTTTGAAATTATTTTCACAATGTTCATCCCATTTGAAAGTGATACCTTTATGTAGTAATATTGTGAAAGGTTGTGCTCTATCTACTAATTGAGACATGAATCATCTGATGGACTGAATTCTTCCTTCAAGCGTCCTCATTTGACTGATATTACGAGGAGGTGACATTTCCAGTATTTCTTTTACCTTTTCTGGGTCCACCTCAATTCCTTTAGCTGACACAATAAACTCTAAGAGCTTCCTTGATTGGACTCCAAATGCACATTTCTTTGGATTGAGCCTAAGTTGGAATTGTTCCATTTGATCTAGTATCTTCCTCAAGTCTTCGATGTGAGTCATTCTTATCTCTGACTTGGCTAATGTATCGTCAACATAGTCCTCCATGTTTTTTTGTATCATGTCATGGAAGATCGTCATTATGGCTTGTTGATATGTAGCTCCAGCATTCTTGAGTCCAAATGGAACAACGTTCCAGCAAAATATTCCCCATGCACATGTAAATGTTGTTATTTCCTGGTCTTCAGGAGCAATCTTTATTTTTTTATAACCTGAGAATCCATCCATGAGTGAATACATCACATATCCTGCTATGAGGTCTATGATCGTATCAATATTTGGCAGTGGAAAGTCATCCTTAGGACAAGCTTTGTTCAAGTCCCTAAAGTCTGTGCAGATTCTAATAGACTTATCTATTTTAGCAACTAGTACTACATTAGAAATCCATCTTGCATAAGTGATAACTCTTATGAATCCAACATTTAAGAGTTTTTCCAACTCCTCTTTTACCAATAATGCCACATATGGGTGCATCTTTCTTAGTTTCTATTTAACATGCTTAATTCCAGGAGCTATAGATAAGTGATGCATGATTAACTCAAGATATAGTCCAAGCATATCAGTATAAGATCATGCAAATTTGATCTTTTTCTCTTTGAGGAACTCAGTAAACTGTGCCTTTTCTTCTTCTGATAATTATTGCAGGAGATGAACAAATTGAGGAGTTTTTGTTATTCCCAAATTAACTGGTTGTGTTGGTTCTAGCAGTATTGAAGATCTTTCTTGAAATTTCTCAGGGAGGATATCAATAATCTCATCTTTTGGTGCCTCTGAGAGGTTTTCACCATCAGATACGTCTTTTATTTTTACTATTCTAGAATTTGATACTGCCACAACGTGGTTTTCAACATCAATTATCTGTTTCTTTTTATTTTTCAATTTGTGACTAAGAAACTTAAAATCCTCCTCTATCAGATTCATGCTTCTTGCATTTGTGGAAGAGGGATAGGGTTCACAAGCATTTAGGTAACATGCCAAAGTATAGTCATTGGGAAAGTTAATGATAGGTGTACGGTCTGAGTCAGTCCAATCAATAAGGGTAGGGTTTACTAAGGAAAATGATTTAGAGGATTTTAAGGACAACGTCATGTTAGCATCAAAACTATTAACTGGCAAGACATGTTCTGTTAAGTCGGCTTCTATAGTGTCTAGATCATGAAGAGTCAAATTGTCATTATTAGGGTCGTTGTTAGTGTTATGCGGACCTAACTCTAGCGACTCATCAGTTGAGCTTTCTCCTCCTTCCCTTATCATATTAGAACTTATATCTTGTATCCTTTGAAGTTCTTCTAGACCTAGTAAGACGCTAGTGTCTTCATCAATTATCCTAGGCATCACCATCTCATCCAATTCTGTGACAACATTGGTGTTTTGGGTAGTGTTATAACTTTCTCCTCTTTCCAATAAAGGTGAAAAATTATGGATTACATCTACCTCAATGTCCATGGTAGCATCATACATGTGATCCCATTCATAATCATGTGAGTCTACAATATTGTCATCAGATCTATTTAAAAACTCAGCCATAGTTATCTGGTGTACCCTATTAGCCATTTGCGGATCAAAGTGTGGTATATCTAGGACATGTGAAACTATCACCAATTACCCCTAGTTAGGATGTGCATCTTCTTTTTGTCTTACAGGAGAGGATTCCTCAAGAGTGTTGGAGCTACTTGCTTCCTCTTCTCTAGGTATGTCTTCTTGTTTTTGAGGGATTTCTTCATGAGATTCTTCTATTTGCTGAACTTATAAAGAGTCTTCTTCTTCCTCCTCTACTACTTGAATATTGGTTTTTGACAACAAAGGAACATGATACTCTTGTTGTTCTCCAAAAGTAGGTATATACCATTCTCCTTGGTAGTCTGGGTTCTCAGTATCAATGTGTAGTAATCTCTCATATGTCCAAGGTACAATTTCAGTCTCTTCCTCTTCTTCATCACTTCATTTATCAAAGATTGGTCCATCTCTTGAAGTGGTTTGTTCTGATTTGTTATTAAAACCTAACCCTATTTTGTCTTTAGTGTCTCTGAATTCTATATGGATAGGCTCAATGAGGCCCTTTCCCTTATCTCCTAAAGGTCCCTTCCCTTTTTATACCATTTGTTTAATAAGGTCATAACCTTTTCCATACTTTTCGGGAGATATCTCAACATTTTTTACTTTATTTTGTCTCTTTTCCTCTTTGTAGAGGCAAGCCAAGACTGCTTTATCTTCTTTTTCATCCTCTTGAGACGTAGAGTCTCTAACCATACCAGTTGGTTCATGAATGTCCTTTTCTTTTGATGTAGCAGGTGTGAAAGAGGGAGATGGTTTCCCATATGATCTTGGAGACATAGGAATGTTAGGCAATGATGGTGTCGTGTCTAGTTTGTATTCCCCCATGCTAGTTTCTTCAAGTTTTAATGTCTTTCCAAAGCTTTGCATAACCATGTCTTTAGAGGTTTCAGCTGGGAACTCTTTTGGAACTTCCTTATTGTGAGAAATCATACTATTTGCTTAAAAATTGTTGCAAGTGTAGATTGAATCTGCAGGAATTGTTACTTCCACCCCATTGTGTGGTAATTTGATACATTGGTGGTAAGTAGATGGCACTGCTTGCATTTGATGTATCCATGGTCTTTCAAGTAATATGTTATAGGCCTATGGTAGATCAAGAACTTGAAAAATCACATTGCGTCCAATTGGTCCTATTCTTATTGGTAAAACAATTATCCCTTTGGATGATCTTTCCTCTTCATCATAAGCCTTGATGGTTATCTTACTTCTTGCGTCAATTTTTTGTTCTAAAAGGCCCAAATTTTTTATCAGATTGAGAGTACATATATTCAACCCCGTTCCTCCATCTACCAATACACATTTTACATGGTGTTTATGGATCAAATCTTCAATGTGAAGGGGTTGATTATGGGGATGACTCAAAGATTTGTCATCTTCTTCTAAAAAGGAGAGATAATGTGGAGCCGATATATGATTGACCATTGCTTGGAACTTGTCCACATCTATGTCTTTCAGGACATTTGCAGAATGTAGGGCTTGTTCAAGAACTTCCCTATGCACTGAAGATATCTTTAATAACTCAAATATAGACATTTGAGCCAAGGTTATTTTCAATTGGTCCACCAAGTTATAGTTAGAAGATGGTACATGAACTATTTGTCTTGACATTGCTGGTTTAGGAATTGTGACAATAGGTGGTTTATATGATGTTTCCTATTGGGATTAATGGGAAGTAGTACTGAGAGGGGAGGGGTGAATTAGTACCTCTAAATCTTTTAACACTTTTCACCTTACTTCATTAGCAATCAAACTTTACTATATTACTGACCAAAAATGATGTTCTTTCTTATGCATGTAGTATTAATTCACAACCTCAATTGTATGCAAAATTCATAGAAACATTCATGAAAGTAATAGACACATAACACAAGATATCGCAGAAAACTCCTGTTAGGAAGTAAAAACTACGATGGGGATGGTACCCACAAAAATTCACTATCTGCAGAATGGAAGGGAGTCGGTTAAGGCTTACAATTTGATCACTTCTGATGATCTACCATGTTAGGAGTATTAATGTGGAGACCTGTTAGGATCTACTCCGTTAATAACTTTAGCAACACTGATGTAGTGTGCACTCAGTTAAGAGATTTACAATAGGATTGTTAAATCCACCTTCCTTGAAAGGATTTCTTAAGTGTACTACACTTGTTAGAATGTGTACAATATGTTTGACCTGACTGTATGCAATCTATAATTTCTGAGCATAGATCCATTAAATCTTACAGTATATGAATATCACCTATAGTGATTGATTAATACCTTTTCCTACTTGTCGGTAGCCTTGGTTCTTGTCCTTGAAAACTAAATTTGATCTTTGTCTGTGCTTCTACATGAATTCTCTTGTCTCAACCTTAGATGCTCTCAAGGGCTACAATCATCATCGAACAACATGTTCACAATTGATTGAGTATGTTTTTATACAAGTTCTTTTGACCTATTTTAGAATCACGCATTATAATGTTAACTCTAGATCCAAGGTATAAAACTTGACCTTGATCCTTTAGTTTGCATGTTTTAAATCAGTTAGACTGATAAAAACAATAATAATTACATTGATTTTCCCTCATGTAATGGATTTAAAACAAATCAAGAAGCTAAATATAAAACTTCAATGATTTATCTGACGTGGAAGTCAGATCCACTTTTTGCGGGATGTAACTGAATCTCGGTATTTGATTTTTAGTGTGAATTGAAAGTCTATCGGTGTTCCTTCTTTGAACTGTTTGTCGGGTTCCCTTGATCTATCAAGTTCCACTCTTGACTGTTTCGTTGGGTTGCACTAATGGTTACTCATCGGGTTCCTTTGTCTTTTTTCTCATTGGGTAACACTGAATAGTATTGCGTCAGGATTCTTTGTACTTAGCAACATCGATAACCTTGGCATCGAGTAGTGTTGTGCCCTGTCTCTCGGTGTAGTATAAACCGACGGTGTTTATCATGTTTTTCCTTGCATATACTAATGGAAAAATATAATGTCTTCAATCTCCCCCTTTGACATTAGTATAAAAAACTTATATCTGCATAATACTAAAGTGTTTAGTATGTACCCCGTGTATATATCCTTGTTATTATATGACTCCCCCTAACTATATGCATCAGTATAATATAAGAATATGTACATGTATACTTGCCTTTGTACTATACATTCCCCTTTTTTCATAATCTTTCCTCTTTTTAAAGACCGTCTGTACATATCATTTCCCCCTTTTACTGACTAAATGTACATATCATTTCCCTCTTTTTTGATAATCATGACAAAAATGTACAACTTATAAGTTGTCAAAAATGTGCAACTTACAGAGTGTCAAGGATGTGGGAGTGACTATTCTTAATATCTTCCATTATTTTCTCCCATTTCTCTTTGAGGATTTCCAGTGCCATGTGCTCTAGCTCAAACCTGGCATGCATATCATAAATGTTGTCTAGGACATACATTTATGGGGTGACAATAAGTGTTCTTTCCTGTGTCATATGGTGTTGCAATAATGTGAGAGTTGGTAAGAGTTGATCTTGAAGCTCATTCACCTCATCTCTAAACTTTGTTTCTGCAATCTGAATATCCTGTCTCAGCTTCCTAGCTTGCTTGAGCTGGTCATTGTGCAATTTTATTGCATCTTTAGTGTTTGTGAGACCTTGTGCACTTGCTTGAAGATCAACATCAATTTGTGCTATCTTTTTGGTATACTCCTTGGTGAGTTGATCTAATGTGCACAATTTTTGAATTAAGGCTATTGCTTCTAAAATTATGGGGTCTAATGTGCTTACTAGTTCAGATAGCTTCACCTTGTGTAGTGCCACTTCTTGGCTTATTTTCTCTACTAACTTGAATTCATATTTCTTCTCAAGTCTTGCTTCCATAGCCTTTTCAGCATCTATATTCTGAGATGTGATAACGTCGGTGAGAACCGCTAATTGATCAAGTATGGGAGTTGCTTGATCAACATCTGTATTAGGTACAATTTTCTGTAGGATTCCTTTTGAAACTTCAAGTACCTTTCATTCTTTTGTGGCCTTTCTCAGCTCTAGATAGCTTTCCTTTCACAAAGTCTAGCATACTTTGTCAACTCAGTAGGATCCAATGTCCTAGGATCACATACTGGAATCTGAATTATTTCATCCAGAGTGACTGGATTTTTGTTCTTTCTCTTCTTCTTTCTTGATATTTGAGTAGAAGAAAATGTATGAACTACCATTTCTAGTTCATTTGTTTTCTCTGAGGTGCTCGGTGAAGGCTTTGTAGATGAAACTTCTTGTGCCTTCTGCTCGGTGTTCACCTGTTAGTTAGGTGAAGATGTCTCTTCATTAACCTTGGGTGTATCAATAGATTTCTCTTTTGTTTGCTTTTGAGAATCATCTATCTTTTACTCTTCACTCTTCTCCTTCTTCTTTTCGTCTCCTTCTTGTTTTTCTCCTTCTTGATTTTGATCAGTAGACTTGTCTTGCTGATCATCGGTAGCAACTTGTTTTGCAGTTGTATCTTTGGATTCATCATTTGTATCCTTTGTTTCAACATCACCCTTGTCTTTGGGTATGCTTTTATCTATAGTAGATTCTTCTTGTCCTTCTAGTAGATTGATGAACTTCATCAATACTGGAATATTGTTCTATGTGCCCACCTATGCTGCATCTATAGTTGTGTCTTGTTCGTCAGTTTGAGCTTGTTGAACACTGACATCTTCATCCTTTTGAATTTTTTTTGTAGGGTCTAGTCCTATTGTGTCAATGATTGAAGTGTCTGGCCATGTCTCATCAGCAACATCCATGTCATTATTTCCTTGTGTCTCCAATTCTTATTGCTTTTCTTGATCCTTAAGAGATATGAATATTACACCATCATCCTTCTGTGGATCCTTATCATAATCATAGTGAGTAATATCTTGAATGTCAAGATCATCCATGACTTTATCTAAGTCAATGGGCTCAACATCCTCCATATTATCCAAAGCAATGTGCTTTGGACTTGCTTTTTATTTTTGTTCCTCTATATGAGGTGTCTCGGTGAGAAGTAATGGATTCTCACAGCTTGTTGATTCTGTAGGTAGATCAAGAATTTATCTCCATTTAGCATATGTCATGCTGTCAAGATCTAAGAAATTCCCCTGTAGCACCTTGTAGGCTCTTATCTTTGCCACAAATTTATTGGAATGCTTTTTCATCATTTCTTTTATCTATTCCATTTTGGATTCGGGAGGCATGAGTGTTACAAGTATCCTCTCCCTTGCTTCCTTTTCGAAGTTCAAATCATAAGACCATCATGCTGAAATTCTATCACTCAGTGGTTTGGGTATTTTATTAGCAAAATCAACTGGTACATATTTGAATTTATCCATGGACCTAATTATTGCATCTTCTATTTTATTTTGGTCTTCGAGCTCCAGCTTTACCCATTGTCTGATTTTCCTATCAATCATGGTACCTATTGTAGCAATTGAATCAACAATCTCATCAATTGTTCGAGGGGTTAAGCTCTTTTTCTCTACTTTAGGATCATTCTATTTTGAATATTCAATGTCGAATTTGGTTCTGATGAGTATTCTCCTCCTTTTGGTAGGTGTTTGATTCTCTGTTTGTTGATTCCTCTTATAGGTCCTCACTTGGCCTTTCTTAAGAGGTGTAGTATCTTTCTTTGTAGTTTGGCTCCTTGTCCTCTGAGCTGTTGTAGTCCTTGGTTTCTTGGTTGGAGGTGGAAGAACATCAGACTCTGTGGATTCAGAATCTATTGTTTTCTTATCTTCATCTTCACCAATGGCACCCTATTCCTCAGTGTCTTCTGTTTGTTCTTTACCCTCCTCATTTACCGATAACAATTTCTCAAGATTCTTCACCATCTTGTTTTACTTGTTGACAGTCTTCTTTATGACTAGGCCTATTTTTATCTTAGACTTTGCCTCTTCATATGTTCCAAATCTTGGTTTCTTACTTTCAAGTGATTCATTCAATAGTGCATCAATTGCATTTGTTGCTTGATCTATGTTTATCTCATAGTCAAGTGGTGGTAACCAGGTTGTTCTTGGTACAACTGGTTTAATGTGAGTAAAATCTAAATCCACCATAAATCATATCTCATCCCTATGCTTTTCAATTAATTGTTCAGGGATCCTTACTCTCTCCATCATATTTTCCTTGAAATCAAGGAAGTATTCAGTCATCACTGAATCAAAGTTGTCACCTAGTGACTTGATAAGTTCACTTATTTGTAATGTGACTGGCTTGGTGGTGTCCGAATTCACTTTTCCAATTGAAGGAAAGTATTCTTGAAAATAAAAAAATATACACATTATAAGTGAGCCAAACTTACATGTGTTTGTCTTGGAAAACCTGATTGTTGTCATATTTTCATCAAGTTGCTTCAGTAGGATCTCACATAGATCCATTTGTATTCCTTTTGTGAAAATATTGTAAGTTGTGCTTACTTTTTTTGATGCTATGCTATTTAGCCTGCTTTCTTGAAAGATTTTTTACCCTATGACACATGCACTGAACCTCAGTTCCTCGTTGGTGATGGTGTTCACGTTAAGTCCTCGATTATCCCAGACAACGTTGGTGAGTTTCTCAACTTTTGGTCAAGAGGGATTCTTGTGAGCTTTTGTCTTGTCAATTATAGGGTAACATGTTACAACATGTAATACATCCTTTGTAATCTGTTTGGGTTTATCCAACCATAACTTTTGATCATGCATTCTTCTTAGTACCAACCTAATCGAGTCAGTTTTTAAAACCCTCAGGAAATATAGGGAATTTGTTATCCTTTTACTTGCAAGTGCTTGTGTTCTTCCTTTAGGTTCCCTTGATCATCACACAGCTTCTTATAAGCTTGATCTATCTCCAGATCACCAATCTCAGTGATCTTGCAATGGATATATGATCTAACATCTTCTATCAACAAAACCCTAGGTGGAATTTTTGAGAACATGTCAGAATTATCAATTTGTGAGGCAACCTCTAGGCATATCTTGTATTTTGGTTTGACACAAGTGCTATTATTGATTAGCTTAACAACATTCTTCTTTTCTCTTTTCAATTTGGTTGTTCTTGAAGTCATTGCCATTGTTTTGAATTTAGGACTTTTTCAAAAATAATAACAGAGTTCTCGATACGCTTGGTACTTACTTCGATCTGTGTAGCTTGTGAGTGATCTATTTGGAGTGCATTGGATCGAGTCGAGGATGCTCTGCTAATTGCTCTCTTTTTGCTCTTTTTTCGCTCTGCTCTGTTTGCTCAATTCGCGTGTGAAGAATGAAGTTCTTCTGTCGAGTATTTGTAGACTTTTGCCCTAAGTTAGTCATAAATTCTCCACAACTCATCGGGTCATGAAGACGGAGTTCATCGGGTAAAATTTCAAATAATATTTTCGGTGTTGACATGATGCTCGGGATAACTGTTAAAATTTTTGCTTTCACCGATGGATCTCGGTGTAGTGTCGAGACAACATTGTAACTTTGCTTCATTATCTACGGGTGTCGATTTATATTAGCGACTTAGCCTTTTTATGTGTTGACCGAAGATTCTCAGAAAGTGTAGACAACTCATCCTTTTATGTTCACCGATGATTTTCGGTATGTGTTTACCAACGGGGTTGTTTTCTCAGAATTGTAACAAGTAACATAATATGCATCTTTATTAATGTGGGTTTTGACTATCTATCAATTTGTATAATGGACCTGATGCAAAATATGACTTGGTGTAGTGCAGTTCCATACTTACTTGTTCATGTTTTAGGCGGGGGTGGTGATGTCACCAGATCCATGGGATGAGGTGTCACCGACTGCATTTTTTGGTCCAGCTTCCTCAATGGTTGAGGCTTTCCTCCACATTTTCTTTCTCATTTTCTTGATGTCTTCAATGGTGTTACCATTTGCAAATGTGGTGGTTTCTGTTATTCGGTCTTTGCGGTCCTTCTTTAGATGTCCAACCTTATGATAGTCTAAACATGCCATTCCAAGGTTGGTCTAGTCTCTAGACCTTTTAGTCCATGTTCTCATGCAGTTTGCAGTAATGTGACCATATCTACCACATGTTGTGTAGTTTATCCATGTATTGTAATCCCAAACATATGAATTACCGATTCGACTCGGTTTATATGCATTTTCTTGATTTTTGGGTTTCCATGCTTCAATTTTCTTCTTCCTACATTCAAGAGATGTGCGCCCATGCATTTTTTAGGTGGGAATTTACTTTTCCATATAGGTTTCCTTCTTTGGTTCTTTCACCTTTGATTTACATTCATATGCTTTATGTCCTTTCTTGCTACAATTATAACAATATCCTATGAATGTAAATGTGGATTTAGGAATACATTTTTCTTTTCTCCTGCAAATATTTGAGGTGTGGTCTTGATTTCCATAGTGATTGCATGACAACTTCCTTGGTCTAGGATTGATGTAGGCATCTTCTAGATTAGCTTCATTTGATGACTCTCCATGCTCGGTGTACCCTAGTCCAGTGTTGGTGTTGGTTCTTCTTTGTGCATTCAAGAATTCATCCATCCTTTTTTTACTTTCTTTAGCTCTCTTAATCATTTAGAGCTGAATTTCTAGCTTTTGATTGTGTGTGTTTTTGATGCTTAAAAACACACACAATCAAAAACTAGAAATTCAGCTCTAAATTCAATGGATTGTGGAAATCTGATCTCTTAATCATGTCATTATGTTGTTGTTGAATTATGACCTCATTCTTTAGTTTTTCATTCTCTTCTCTTAGTTCACTGATAATATGTATTCTTTCAATGAGTTCCATATTCATTCTATTTGCTTCTTGACTCATAAGAATAATCTGATTTGTAATATCATGGTGATGCTCTGTAAGTCTTTGTATCTCAAACTCTTTTTCTTGTAGCTTTTCTGTGATCTTTCTTCGATCAGCAATAGCTAGTGTTCTTTCTTATTCAACTTACCTGGCATTGTTCATGACATCAATCATCCTTACCATCTATGTCTCTTGACCGATTTGTAGAGATTTGACTTGTCTAGCCAGATGTAGATTGGTTTCAGTTAGGCTTGTGATGCTTTCTTCTGATATATCTGATGCTTTGCTTGTATTTGATCCTGAAGACTCAAAAAAATATGGAATCTCTTCCTCACGATAATTTGTCTCATTACAGCGGGATGCCATATTATTTCTTTCATCTAGCAACTGTCTCATGTTGATTCTAGCTTCTTTATACTCTTCATAGAACATCTGAATTTCAAGCTTTTTATTCTCAATATTTTTATCAAGTCTGTACTTCTCCATTGTATGATATTTTCTCTTAAGCCTTTAAGCTTGCCAAGAAGAGACTCAGCTCTGATACTAATTGTTGGGATTAATGGGAAGTAGTACTAAGAGGGGAGGGGTGAATCAGTACCTCTAAAACTTTTAACACTTTTCACCTTACTTCATTAGCAATCAAAATTTACAGTATTACCAACCAAACCTGATATTCTTTCTTATGCATGTAGTATTAATTCATAAACTCAATTACATGCAACATTCATAGAAACATAAAATAAGTCAAGTAACAGGAATGAGTGAGCGGGAGCGAGCAGGAGGGGGATAGGAGAAAAGAGCGGGAAGGATTTTTTTGAATCAGGAAGATGGAGGAAAGCTGGGAGATGTTGGATCTACGAAAGGCCCTGTGCCAGTAGCGGGAATCTCATCGGGGGAAGCAAAGACTACAGAGCATGGACTGTTGTGTGCAGAGAAGAAGAAGGGTGGGCCAAGCTTGGGCTCCACAAAGAATGTTGAATCTACACTGGGACTAGAGGAAAAGAAGACTAATGACTCAAAACATGAGTCTAAGTCAGCTGAAGGTAAGGCACATGGACTGCCCTTGCTTCCTGGGAAATGGGCGGGTCTTTTTGGTATCAAACCTACAGGGAAATCTCTTTTCCCAAAATTAAATACCCTAAATGATCCCAACAAAGGATTCTTTGGGATAGACATCCCTGATGAGCTAATGGACCACATGGTCTCTCTAATGGATTCCTCTTTGGTAGGAAAATTTCTGGGTCCTAGACCGAATATAGACATTGTTAGGTCCTTTGTGGAAAAAAAATGGAAACTGAAAGGTCAAGTGGATGTAGTGGCTATGCCCAAAGGTTTCTTTTCATTTGAGTTTTTGAATGGAGAAGATCTATCCAAAGTTCTGTGTGGGGGACCCTGGATGATGGGAAAGCATTATCTATCCCTTAAAAAATGGACGACAAGTCTAGATTACAATGATAGCTTCTTCAAGGCAGCACCAGTCTGGGTTCATCTTCTAGGGTTGCCCTTGGAATACTGGCATGAGGACATATTTATGGCATTTGCTAGTGTCTTTGGTGAGCTCCTGTCCATAGACCCTATGACAGACTCAAGATCAAGACAGGTTTATGCAAGGATCTATGTGAATATTCAATAGAACGTAGAGCTTCCCCAAGTTTTAACTCTAAAATCTAAGTTGGGAACCTGGACCCAAAAAGTTGAATATGATTCTATGCCCTTCGCGTGTTTTACATGCAAAAAATTGGGTCACTGGGCGAAACACTGCCCTCTAAAACTAAACAAGGAGAAAAAAAGGAGCAAGATCAGCTGAAAGGAACTAGGATGGAATGGAAAAAGAAAAATGAGGAATTCAAGTCATTACTTCCTTCTAATGAAGAACAAGAGAAGAGAGAAAGTGAAGAAGAGGAGAAGGAGCTCTCACAGAGGGCCCAAAAAGAAGAGCCTCAGAAGGAGACAGAGCCCATCTCGGCCGCAGAAAGTAATCAAGAAATTACTAAAGAACCAAATAGTCAGAACCCAAAATAGGAAGAAAGAGGAGAACAAACAAAAGTTGAAGAGAAGGATAACAACCCTAGGATGAAAGATCAGAAGATTCCTAACAAGGAGGGCAGTAGGGAGAAGGAGATAGTCGGGGCTGGTAACACTCAGGACAACTGGGTAGAAATGAGTACTCTGACAAATGTTTCTATCCCTAAAATTTTGACTTCGCCTCTGGACAGGATGAATATTGGTGAGGAGGAGGACAAGGAAAACTCCTGGACAACAGTGGAAAAAAATAAAAAAAGCTCAGGAAAGAAAGGACCTACAACTCCAACAGGAAATATATATGGAAAATTATCTGGAAAGAAAACAGAGTACACCTTAATGGGGAACTCAACTATAAAGCTAGCAAAGAAAGGAGGGAGCCAAAAATATGGTGTTCTGACAAGAGGCCAGCAGAAAGCAGACATAGGATCTCTAAAGAATGAGAGAGGAAGAAGATCTAAAAAATCACAAAGAGAAGAAGAAGAAAAACAAAATATTGCGGATGGAAGGCAGCTCACCATCAGCAGGTGTGCTCACCAATTTTACAATGAAGATTGTCTCTTGGAATGTTAGAGGACTAAATGGTCCTCATAAACAAGACGTAGTTAGAAACTTAGTTAGAGATTCTAATTTAGATATGCTTTTGATTCAAGAAACTAAAATGTCAAAAGACAAAATTGAAAAAAATAAACTGATGAAAAATGAAGCCTGTTTGGGTAGTAGCTCGGAAGGGGCTTCGGGGGGGCTAGCTATCTTTTGGAATCAAGCCTCTTTAGTCTGTAATTTGATCTAAGAAGACAAAAACTTCCTTGCAGTGAAATTTCAAAGTATCAAAGATAAGTTTGAGTGGATCCTTATTAATTTCTATGCTCCAAATACGAAATCTGGAAGACTCAACCTCTGGAAGAAACTTTAGAGTTTGAAGCAGTCCTACATCAACTCTAACTTCCAGATCATGGGAGACTTTAACACTCCCTTGAAGCAGGAAGATAAGTTTGGAGGTAACTTGTCTCAGGTGGAGAGTAGAGTGGATCTGATGGACTTTATTTTAAAAGAAGGCTTGATGGATGTCGATCTGGAAGGCATAAACTTCACTTGGTCAAACCGTAGAGTGGGAGCAGACCTCATTCAAGTCAAGCTTAACAGAGTGTTGATCAACCCGGAGTGGTACACTCATTTTTCCTGCTCCCTCTCTTCCATCTCAAGAATAGGTTTGGATCACTTCCCTATCTCTTTTTCCTTCTCTCCTTTTGATGGTAAAAGAAATGCTCCTTTTAGATTTGAGAAAATTTGGCTAGATCATCCTGATCTGGAGATGAAGATTAGAGAATGGTGGAATATTGAGGTGGAAGGTACTGCAATGTTTATTATTGCTAAGAAACTAGCTAATGTCAAGAAAAATATCAAAAGTTGGAACAAGAATGTGTTTGGGGACATCTTCAAAGCTAAAGACAAAATTCAAATGGAATTAAAGGAAATTCAATCTGAGGGATTATCTGAGAACTTGAGATCTAAAGAGTAGCAAGTTCTTGTGGAGTACCACAATATAATTGCTAAAGAGGAAATGTTCTGGAGACAGAGATCTAGATTGTTATGGCTCAAAGCCGAAGATAAGAACACAATATTCTTTCACCTCACGACCCTCAAACACAAAGCCTCAAACATGATTCATTCCTTATCGGCACCTAGAGGAATCATCACTAAGGAAGAGGAAATTAGAAAGGAGATGATGGAGTACTTCGCGGGCCTTTTAACTAAGGATCAAAATTTGGGTCATGAGGATCAAAGAAAACTCCTTGACTGTATCCCTAGTATTTTGGATAGTCAGAGTAACTCTTTTCTTAAAGCTATAACTAAGGAAGCTGAAATTAGGAAGGCTATGCTCTCATTTGAAGGAGAAAAATCCCTAGGGCCAGATGGCTTTCAGATTTTCTTCTTCCAACATTTCTGGGAAATTACTGGTAAAAATGTGTGCTCCGCTGTCAAGGAGTTCTTTGGCTATAAAACTATCCTCAAAGAGCTCAATGCTACCTTCATAGCTCTGATTCTGAAGAAACCGAGAGCTGACACTGTGGATGGCTTTAGACCTATAAGTCTATGCAATTCATTTTATAAAATCATATCTAAAGTCCTTACTTCTAGATTGTTGAGCATCCTTCCTAACTTGATCTCTCCTCAGTAGAATGGCTTTGTGCCAGGGAGACATATTCTGGATTCGATTATGGTTGTTCATGAGAACATCCACTCTCTCTCAGCATAAAAAAAACAAGGTTTTATGATGAAATTGGATTTGTCTAAAGCTTATGATAGAGTGGACTGGGAATTCCTCCCCTGTGTCTTGAGTTCCTTTGGTTTTGATGAGGGTGTGATCAAACTCATAATGCAGTTGGTTACTATGGTCTCCTCCTCAGTTTTGGTTAATGGGGGCTCCTCTCATTTCTTCCACTCTACTAGAGGTTTGAGGCAAGGAGACCCCATCTCTCCTATTCTATTTTCTATTATGGTGGAGAGTCTAGGAAGATTTATCCAAAGCTTTGTGAAAAAAGGAATGATCTCTGGGCTTCAACCCTCTTCTGCCCAGTTGAGATGCTTGCATGAGAAATTTGTAGATGATACAATAATGATGGGAGAAGCTTCAGTTAAAGAAGCTAGAAACATGAAAAAGGCACTGAATACTTACGCTAGAGCTTCTAGCCAACTAATAAACTGGGAAAAAATCTCTCTCTTCTTCTGTAACACTCCTAAAGACAGACAAAGGAAGATTTCTTCAATATTAGGCTGTACAATTGGGATTCTCCCAACTCCTTACCTGGGCCTTCCTCTCTGTCTTAAACTCAATGATGTCTTTTGGAATAACATCATTGATAGATTTCACAATAAGCTTGCAGGCTGGAAAGGTGCTACCCTTAGCCTTGCTGGGAAAGTCCAACTTCTTAATTCCACCCTGCAGAATCTACCTGTTTATGCGCTTAGCCTTTTCAAGATCCCTAACAAGTTTTCTGAACTGATTGAAAAAATCCAAAGGCGCTTCTTATGGTCGGGAGTTAAGGAAAAAAAAAATTTAGTCTTGTGGCTTGGGAGGTGGTTTGCGAACCCAAAAAATGGGGAGGATTGGGGATCAGAAGCATAAAGAATACTAATAAGGCTCTAATGGAAAAACAGTGATGGAGAATCTTTGAGGAAGAAAAGGAATGGAATTAAATTCTGAAAAGGAAATACCATATCCATTCTCTTGAGGACATGCTTAACAACTCCCAGGAAGTCAATGGCTCCTTTATATGGAATAGCATCTAGAGAGGAAAAGAGTTGATAAAAAAGGGAGTGAGATGGAAACTGGGAAATGGCAGGAAGATAAATTTCTAGCAGGATAAATGGCTGGAAAATAAAGCCCTTAAAGAGAATGAAGAGTGGAGTCTTTCTATTCTTGACTGCCAAGATATTGTGGGAGAAAGGGTGGCCGAATACTGGATTAACGAAAAATGGGTGGACCTTGGTTCCTTTGAGGGTAATCTCTCTCAAATCAATGCCCAACTCAATTCTTGGTTTCCTACCAACTCTCTGGATTCTTTGATCTGGAGCCCGAAACCTAATGGGAAATTCTTTGTTGCTTCAGCTTCGGCCCTTCTTCTCTCCAGTAGCTCCCAGCCTCTCAGTGCTTAGGTTTGGAACTCCAACCTTATCCCTAAAATTAATATGTTTTTCTGGCTTCTGACACAGGATAAAATCCTTACGGTGGAAAATCTCTGCAAAAGAGGTTTCATCATGCCAAATAGATGTTACCTTTGCCTCTCTGAAGCTGAAAATAGTAACCATCCGATGATCCACTGTCCCTTCTCTATCCAAGTTTGGGACTTAGTGTTTATGTGTTTTAATGTGGATTTGGTCAAACCTAATAGTGCTCAGGAGATGATTACTCAATGGTTGTGTCCTCGAAAGGGCAAATACTATAAGGAGATGTGGAAGCTCTTCCTACCTCACTTCTCATGGAGGATATGGAAGGAGAGGAAAAATAGGGTCTTCAGAGAGAAAAAATCCTCCCATACAGTTGTGGCTAACCATATAATCAGAGCTATGCTGGAAAACTTCAATGCGTCTTTTCCTCAAAGAAATAACCTTTTAAATCTTCAGGAAATAACAAGCTCTGAATGGGGGATCCCCAGTAAACAAGAGACCAAGACTTTAGATAAGAGGGAAAATATAAGATGGTCTACTCTGCCTTATGGCTAGGCAAAAGGAAACTTCGATGGAGCTGCTAAGGGGAATCCAGGAAAAGCAGGAGGTGGTGGATGCTTAAGAGACAGTGCTGGGAATTGTCTGGGGGCAGTTGCTGCTCCTCTTGGAAATTAAACGAACCATGTAGCTGAAGCTATGGTGGCTCTTATGACTGTCAATCAGGATAAAGAGAAAGGAATTTTGAAATTCTGGTTGGAGGGAGACTCATTAAACATCATTAACTGTATCAAAGGAAAATCAAAAGTGTCCTGGACTATAGCTCACATTATAGACAAAATTAAATCCACTTTGCTTCTTTTTGAAGAATGCTTTATTTCCCACGTGTACACGGATGTAAATAGGGTTGCGGATAGTTTAGCCAATGTGGGTGTTAATTGTAATGCAATGACATCATGGAATGGGGAGGTGGATTTAAGTTTAGAGATTTTGCATCTCATCAAGTACGACAAGGTAAATCAAAATGAAGGCTTACCGCAAACAAGCATTAATAATGATTATGACAACTAATTTCAAATGTGTCACTTATTGTCAGTCGAGGCTTGTGGGTTTGATTGAAATTGTCTACTCACATAGATCATGGGTCACAAATAGTAAGGAAAACCAAAGAAAGCTTAAGCTTCACTCTCTACAAAACTGTATCCTGTTTGTTCAAAAATCTGCTACGATGGGGGGTGGTTTGAAGAGGGAGGAGCCGATGGTCTTCTCGAAATGGAAGCTAAAGAAAAAGGTTTGGAAAAGAGTTAGGAAAGGAGGAGTTATGAACTTCATGGAGCACCTACATGGTGTGGATAAGGAAATAATGAAGAAATTTACAGATGGATGGAAGAATGGGAGGGTGAATCTGTGGGGTAAATCTATCCCTCTTACCCTGAATCTCATCTCTGAAATAACAAGTATTCCAGTGGACGGAATGAAGTTTTATAGGGATGATAAGAGGATGGGCACCCAAGCCTTCAAAATATTCCTAAAGATTGAAGAAGAGAAAGCCCTTCTGACCAAAAGAAGGGGAGACTATGTCGACATAAAAAAGATAAAAATTCACTCGGCTCACATTCTCACTGTGATGATCGAATACTTTACTCTGGATGGTAGGTATTCTAAAATCTATAACCTCCATTTCATCCTCGCAAATCATTTTAGGCACCAGAAGCTTGTTTCTTTCCCCTATTATTTGCTTAGCTCTCTGAATAAAAGTATTGTGGAACACAAGAAAAAATCTTCGAACCCGGTTCTACATGAAGGTTTTATTCTGCTTATTTCTGATTATGTTAAAAATCAAGTTTCAGACCCTATCCCTCAAAGGGTCAAAGGGAATTTCAGGAAGTTGAACCGGGATATCAAGCAAGTGAAATATAAGAAGAGGGTTAACAGAAAGATTAAGAAAATGGAGAACATTAGGGAAGAGATGGAGGTCAGCCCTAATACCTTGAGCACTGACGAGGATAAGACCCAGGACAAGGAAAAAATGGAAGAGCCCGAGATAAATGAGGTAGAATCTGGGAATTCTAAGGAGAATCAGGTCGAAGATGAAGAGGACTCCAATAATGTGGATGATAATAGAGCTGCAGAAGATCTCAATCTGAATGAGGAAGATGAGAACAGGGAGAAGGAAGCAGACAAACTCAAGCTAAATGAGGAAGAAGAAAACAGGGAGAAGGAAGAAGAGAAGGATGAAAAAGAAAAAGAGGAGGAGGAGAATAAGGAAAAATAAATGGAGGAGGATAGAATTCTGAGGAAAGATGGTAAGAAGAAGAAAAAACAAAAACTTAACTTGGACTAAAAAATGGTGGGTTTTGAGGTCGACGAGAGAATCCCGAAGTGCACAGAGGACTATGGGGCTAATATGGAGAAGTGGATTGGGGAGGAAATGAACACGATGAAACTGCACCTCAAGAACATGTAAGAAGCTATGGATCCTCTCAATCCCAGAATGGCGGATATGGAGAAGGAGGTGAAGATTAAGGTAAACAATAAAAATAGAGATGATGACCTTACTGAAAAGGTTAATGAAATTATTGAAGATAAGTTCAACGAGATGAAAGCCCAAATCAGTCACAATGGGAAAATGATAAATATTATTCTGAAACACAGTAATGAAGGGCTAAAAGTTTATGTCCAGAATCTCAAAGCTTTATATGCCTACTTGGAAATGAGTCTGCTAGAAAGAACTACTTTCATGGTGGAAGGCGATATTGAGAATGCGGGCATGAGCACTAGAACTCGTAGAGGTGTCAAAAGAAAAGTTCCAGAGATCCCAAAGGAGATGCTAAAGCTGAAGGATTCCATCGACTTGATGGAAAACATGCAGAAAGAGGCTGAGGAAGCCTATGAAAAAATGCATTAAGCTAGACGCTGCGCTGGAAGGTTTGCTGGTGTTTTGATGGTAGTTTTGCTAGTAACTGTGTTTTTTTGACTGGTTTTCTGCTTCTTTGGGTTTTGGGTTGTTTGCTTGGGTCCTGCTCTTTTATTCATAGCAGGCATTTCATGTTTGGAAGGGTTGTCTTTGCTTATCTTTAATTATCTCTTGTAAAAGGTTTCAGGTTCCTTTCAAAACCTGTTTTTACCTTAATCAAAAACATTCATAGAAACATTCATGAAAGTAATAGACACATAACACACGATATGATATCGCAGAAAACTCATGTTAGGAAGTAAAAACTACGGTGGGGATGGCACCCACAAAACTTCACTATTTACAGAATGGAAGGGAGCCAGTTAAGGCTTATAATTTGATCACTTCTGATGATCTACCCTATTAGGAGTATTAATGTGGAGACCTGTTAGGATCTACTCTATTAAGAGCTTTAGCAACACTGATGTAGTGTGCACTCGGTTAAGAGATTTACAATAGGATTGTTAAATCCACCTTCCTTGAAAGGATTTCTTAAGTGTACTACACTTGTTAGAATGTGCACAGTATGTTTGACCTGACTGTATGCAATCTATAATTTCTGATCACATATCCATTAAAGCTTACAGTATATGAATATCACCTATAGTGATTGATTAATACCTTTTCTTGCTTGTCAGTAGCCTTGGTTCTTGTTCTTGAAAACTGATTTGATCTTTTTCTGTACTTCTGCATGAATTCTCTTGTTTGAACCTTAGATGCTCTCATGGGATACAATCATCATCAAACAACATGTTCACAATTGGTTGAGCATCTATTTATACAAGTTCTTTTGACCTATTTTAGAATCATGCATTACAATGTTAACTCTAGATCCAAGGTATACAACTTGACCTTGATCCTTTAGTTTGCATATTTTAAATTAGTTAGACTGATAAAAACAATAATAATTACATTTCTTTTCCCTCACGTAATGGATTTAAAACAAATCAAGAAGATAAATATAAAACTTCAATGATTTATCTGACGTGGAAGTCAGATCCACTTCTTGCGGGATGTAACTAACTCTTGGTATCTGATTGTCAGTGTGAACTTAAAGTCTGTCGGTGTTCCTTCTTTGAACTTTTCATCAGGTTCCCTTGATCTATCAGGTTCCACTCTTGACTATTTCGTCAGGTTGCACTATTGGTTACTCATTGGGTTCCTTTGTCTTTTCTGTCATCAGGTAACACTGAATAGTGTTGCATCGGGATGCTTTGTACTTAGCAATATCGGCAACCTTGGCGTCGGGTAGTGTTGTGCCATGTCTGTCAGTGTAGTATAAACTGATGGTATTTATCATGGTTTTCCTTGCATATACTAATAGAAAAATATAATGTCTTCAGTTGCCTATTTGGATGAGGAATTAACCCCTTTAATCATGATTTGTGCTTGGCTTCGTGAAACCGCATTTTAATGTTCTGACTTGTCCTTGACACCTTTGATAGTGATCACATTGATTGATTTTCTTTTTATGTCCAACATATCGATCACATTATCATTATGGGAATATGTGTAATTGACTTCATTTCCTTTTCCTTTAGAGGCTTCTCCTTTTTCATAGTTAGGAAATGGTTTGTTATATGCCGTGTGATCCTCATTAGATGTATGTCCTTCCACTTTGATCTTGCCTCTGTCAATGAGATCTTGTATAATGTGTTTGAGTTTAACATAGTCATTGGTCTTGTATCCTTTATTCTTATGGAACTCACAATAGGCATTATCATTCCACCACTTTGGTTTTACTTATGGTTCCCATAGTTTTGACTATGGTATAGTGATGATTTTGTTATCCAAAAGAGTATTCAAAACCGTCTCAAGAGGTTCTCCCAATGGAGTAAATGTTCATTGCGGTCTAGACGTCCATGGTTTACTCTTGTTGGTATCAGTGTTTGTTCTTGGTATTGTTGTTGTTACCTTAACTTCTTTTCTTTCTTGTAGACTATTTGTGAGATTAAACACAACTGGTTTAGTGTTTGCATTTGAGGCTTCAACCACTCCATCATTAAAAACATTTTTATTCTTGTTCCACCATTTAGGTTTGTTGTTATAGTTGTTGAGGATTTATTGTCACTTTGGAGTGTGATCTCTCCTTTCTTGATCATAAATTCTTTAGCACAAATAGTGTTCTTTATCATTCTATCAAAACTAGGAGAATCTTGCATTTAGAGCATAGTTCATTTCAAGTACTAGGTTGTTTACAAAGATTTCCTTTTTTCAGATTCGGGTATTTCTCTTAAGTACCTTGCAAATATTATCCTCCATCATTGCAAAAAGTGTGTGAAAGATTCACTCATTTGTTATTTCGTGTTGCAAAGATCCATCATGGTAACATTGTATTGTATGTTGTAGGAGTATTGTTGAACAAATATTTGAATTAACTCCTCAAATGTTTGCACGCTTGGTGTCAGTTTGGAGAACCATTCCATAGTATTTCCACCTAGACTTCCCAGAAATAGCCTCATAAAGTATGTCGATCCATCCATCTATTCTATGATTAGGGCACAAAATTATCTTACATGGTCATGTGGATCAGTTTCTCCCATGTATTTTTCATATTTGGGTCATGCCATGTTAGGTTGGAATGGAACCATGTTTATGATCTTGTCAAAAGGAAATAGACATATTTTCTCCAAAGAGTATTTCTTCGTAGATTTTGTCTTCTCTTTCTTGAGTGTTGCAAGTTCTGTTATCATTTGATATAGTTATTTTGAGAGTATGGAGATAGGTGTTTGTACTTCTTCTTCCTTCAATCTCTCAACATCATAGTCTTTAGGAAGTTTAACTCCAAGAGAAGCTAAATGAAGGAAGTATTTTTCTATCTTCCCCAATGAATTTTTCCAAGGTCTTTTGGAAGTTCCTACTTTGTTTGAGTTTGTTAAATTCTTCTTCTGATGTGTCTTCATCACTTTCTAAATCAAACAAAGGAAGGTCACGATTAATTTATCTTGACTTTCCCTTTCATCATGGTCTTGGCTATATTCTTCAAAGGCATCACTCCATTCATGATTAGGTGCATCCATTTCAGTTGAGTCTTGATCAAAGAGGGGGTTTTGAGATGTCTTTCCTTGTTGAAATTTAAGTAATATTGGAGGTCTTTCTGAATTGTTAGCAAGGTATCGTTTACTTCTTGTGTTAACCATGAAAGCAATGTCTCAATTTGTCAAAATATTTCCTATTGTGTCAAAAGGAATTTCCGAATTGTCCAAATATGTGTGTCCAAGTTGTGGAGAGCAAGGTTGATTTTTTGTAGTGATTGATTCCAGGGTCATAGGGTTAAAATACCCTGATAGTGAGCTGGGAACAAAGAATATTTTTTGAGTGAAGTGACAACACAATTTGGGATCAATTGCAACAATCCTAAATGATATGCAAGGTAGACTTCCAATTAAACTAAGAAACATTGACAGGCAGACCAACAAGAACAACGGGGCCAAACTGAAGAGCAAAAAGGGTATCCAAAACTACAGAGTTTATGAGTCTGACATGTGTGCAAGTACCCTATGTCCTAGATGCAACCTTATGTCCTAGATGCGACTGACCAAATGTAGGCCTAGCTTTGCATTATGCGACCTTGTTCTTCCTAAATACAAGCTTGTTTCCCAGATGCGAGCCAAGATTAACCAAAGGTGAGCTTGTTTCCCACATGCGATGTTGTTTGCTAAATGCGAGCCAGGATTGACCAAATGCGAGCTTCTGATGGATTTTTCTAAATTTTTCCACTTTGTCTTGAAGAATGTAAAAACTTGTCTGAATCCAGGGTCTTTCTGATGATTTCCAGAGTGTTTTTGAACAACATAGATGTCTGTGATTGTCAAAATTTTGTTTGTTTGAGGGTGTTTATCTTTTTATTGCAATTTTGACACATCAAGCAAGTTGTTAAGTGACCAAACACACCTATTCCCTATATTCTATGGCATAGAATAAAAATCTTTTCTCATAGACTCAGGTACACACTCAAATGCTAATCACAATACGACCATCACCAAGCACGCAATGAATCCAGTCATGATGCCATATTATATGACTCCAAACACAAGTGAGGGCACAAAATGACGAGTATCTTGGGGAAATTACTATTTACCTTGCACAAATATTATCACCTTTCAAAGATGAATCAGGTAGTTTCAACTACCAAAAAAAAATTATTTTATTTTTGGGCATCCATTCGCAACCGTCCCCCATAAAATTACACAAGGAAAAATCAAGGCGTATAGCCCTGTGAGTACATAAATGTGTGTAGTTTCACAAGCAAGATTCAAGCGGCTCCGCTCCACACACATCTAAGCATGTCCAAGGAATGATAGTCAAAATTCCAAGGACAAAACTGATTACATCTTCTAAGACTTTGGCCTCAAGGAAGAATTTTGATTATAGTGAGATAGAAGGGTTGGCATTCACCTGTCCTCACTTGGGTCATTCCTGAGAGATTTTCTCCTCAACCGACAGGCCCTCTAAAGTTTGAAATCAATAAAGAGGATTGGCGTCTTAGGAGTCTAGATTTCTGATTCTTTAGGAAGAAGAAGAGCATATTCTCCTATCCATGTTGTTTTATCCTATCAAGCACATCATGCAAGTTCTTTCCCTCAAATTATCAAACTCAAAACCTAGTCCCCCATATCGAGTTTCAGATTTTCTGACTTGGGAAAAGAGCATAATCCTCTAGTTGGACTAAGAATCGAATTCAAATCCAACAATTAGGTTCTTATTTAAAGAATTTATCCAAAAGAACTTTTGAGCAATTTAAAGTTTATTCCCCCAATTTCTATTCAAATCCTAACTTGATGTTTGAGGTTCTGATTTTCCATGAAGGAAAAGACCATACTTCTGTAACCAAGTTATGAAGTGGATAGAAAGTGTGTTAAATTCCTAAAATTGAAAGAAAAGTTTGGTTGAAATGCATAAGGAAACCTAAAAAACCACTTGTTAGTAGTTTCACTCCATCTTCTTGGATAAATAAGTCTTCAACAACATCTTGCAAGAACTCATTAGGCTTCTCAAATGATCAAATTCATCCAAAAACATGCAAAGTTAGCTGATTAGTCATCAAATTTATAAAACATGCCAGTAGACTAACCAAATACAAATTTGAACTTTATTGAATGTGATGTTATTTCCCAAAAGTGATACATGAATGACTAAATGTGATGAAAGATCCTAAAGGTGAGACTTTGCACATAATGTGATCTAAAATTAACAGGATGTGAGCTTTTACCAGAAATGACCCAGGGTTAGTAGGATGCGATGTAGGATATCCAGGATGCGGGCTTCTTTCTGAGATGTGATCCTTTTCTCCTAAAGGCGGTCCTTTAATCCTAAATGTGATTCTGCACCCAAAAATAGAGAATAAAAGATGATCAAATTGGTGAGAAATCCAGGGTTCGGCCCCATAGTGGGCGCCAGAAATGTGTGTGTGAATATTGTACCTGTAAGATGCAACATAACACTTCAATATGTCATTGCATCAATGGTTAGAAATGAATGAAGAGAATAAGGAAACCATGGAAATCGACATATTGCTTCCTATCTAAGAAGAGTATGATTTAATCTATAATTGCCCTCAGATTATGTATTAAATCAGTGACACATTTTGTTCTAGAATGGAAGATTCATTGAGAAATGAAACTAATTAATATGAAATTTATGCTTAAAAGATGAAAGGATTTAAGCACAAATGAAGATTATCTAATTATCTATGTGAGATTGTGAAACAAAATGATAGCATAAGGATGCGTTAAACTTTCTAAAATTAAGGGCAGCATAAGAGTGCTTTCAATATTCTAAAATTTGGGACCAATTGAGCTCAAAATTCAATCCTTTGATAGAATAATTTGAGAGATGATTGGTTGAGATCAACTTGTGAGGAGAGGTGAGGATTGAATCTTTAGTGATCCAGGGAAGTGATCCATGTGAGTGAACTCTCATTGGTTCATGGATTGACTTTCCATGTGCAAGTGATGAGTTGTAATTAGAGAATTTATTTAATTCCTTATAATTAATTACTTTAGCCAAGGATTTAATTGGGTTGATTTGATTTAAATATGTCAAGGTAATTAATGTGAGTTAGTGACGAAATCATTTTGATTTTAGGATATTAAATTGATTTTGATGAATTATGCCAATAATCAAATAATTGGACTGACATAATTAGGGGTATGATCACATTTAGGGAAAATAGGGTCTCTAGTTAGAGCAGACCAAATTAGGGTGGTTGCAAGGAACACTATACTGCTCGAGATCTAGAGTGCCAAAGTCCCTTCGAACTCTTATGAATAAAGAATGAAAGAATATGAGCATGTGGGGATCAATCACCCCAGAGGCAGTTGAACCTTATACTTATCAAATCTCCAGATGCACTCATCAATACTCCCTTCATCGGGCTCTTCAACCCATTGCACATAGAACCTGACCTCTTTGAGGGTGGCCTTAGCCTCATTCGTGTGCTCTCGCATCTTTATGCCAACATTTTGAATTTCATGTGCCTCAATAATGAATCATGTACACTCATCCATTATCTTCTTCTCAAAATTGTAAGAGGATCCAAATTTACTCTCTATCTATTCATCAAAATCATTTATCAAAGAATCTAGAGGTGAAAAACCATCCACATTGTCAGGGTGGTGACCCATCATCTCTTGTATGAAGTACACAAAATTCACAACATGGTTATGAATTAGTAAAGGAGAATGAATGACCATTTTCTAGGCCTAATCTAGGACATCAAGCTTGAACCCAATCTCCCGAGCACTGATATTATTTAATTCTAAACTCTCATCCCTGAGGATCTTAGTCTTGTGTAGTTTTGTCTCATTAAGGGCACAAATATTCTTCAAAGCTTTTAGTTTCCTGTCGTGATAGTTGATATAAACCTCCCATTTTGCAATTGCTTCTTGGGCGACCCATCATGTCTTTACTACCTCAAAATAAAAAGGAATAGAATTCATAAGAAAGATTCAAACCATCCCCACATGATCAGAGATCCACTGGTCTACTGCAAGGTCTTTCTTCTTCATCGTTCGTAAAGAATCCATCTCATCCTGAGAGATTGAATCCACGGTGGGTGCTTCTGGCATCTAAGAGGAAATGGGAGAATCCAACTGCCATAAAAGTTTCTTATATTGGGCCAATGTGTCCTTTAATTCTTTCTTATTTTTATTCTCTTTCTCCATGCTCTCGTGCACCATTCTGATTGTGTCATCGAGGTTTTTGAGCTTAGCCGACTTATCATGTTTCCCGAGATTGATTTTGGTAGTCCAGTAGTTCATGGGGGTGAACTTAGACCAGTCTTTCTCAAGAGGTGTTGTAGAAACCTCAGTCGTCGTTTCTCATTTCTCATTTCTTATGGAGGCAAAAATAATTCTAGCATTCTTTGGCTTCTTTGGGGCTGTGATTCTGGCCATAATCTCCTATAGAGAGTGTGCTTGGTATTCTGTGGGATGTTTCTTTTTTAATCTTGCTACCAATCACTCAGGTGGAGGCAAGGTGTTGAGTTTTGTCATTATGGTGTCCTAGGAGGTGGACATCATACCTCCCTACCCTTTTGTTTGTTCAGGAGGAGGATTCTCGGGGTCCTTTGTCTCTACGTGCTGAGGATTTTTTTAGGGAGGAGGATTGTCAGATTGCGGGTTCATGGTTTCACCTGAAGGTCTGGTTTCCACCTGTGTTTTAGCCTATTCCTCCATCCTTTTCTTTTATTCTTCCTCCTTTTTATTCTCAAGGTCTTCTTGCCTCCCTTTTGTCACCTTGATGGCCTTATGACAAGCTTCTTCCTTTTTCTTTTACATCTTTTCTTGCTTTGCCACCTTCTTCTTCTCTTCTTCGAGGCACAATCTCTCAGCTTCTACTTGCTTTTTTTTTGGCCTCCTTTTATTCCTTAAGAAACTGGGCCTCATATTCCTGGGCTACCCTATCATTATGGAGGCATGCTTCCACCATATTTTCCTATTCTTCAACCTCTTATTTTTCTTTGGTTGCTTGTTCTATGGAGCACCTTTCTTATTAAAGGGGAACATCCTATGTTGCCTTGTCTTCTTTCTCCTTCCAGATCCGTTCCTCTTCCTCTTTATTTTTCTCTCCTTCTTCTATTGTTAGCCTGATCCTCTGGGGTGAGCATCATGTTTGTATCCTTGGGTCTCGTGGTATCGAGCTTTGAATAATATTGAACCTGCTCGAGTATGGGTTCCTCCGTAGATGGAACCTGTGGTGGTGGAGCCTGGGTTTCTAGAAATGGGACCTGCTATTGGAGGTCTTGAAAGGAAGTGCTTTCTCTCTTTTTCTTTAGCCTAGCTCCATAGACCTTAATCTAGGAGCGTTGGAGCGGAACATGTAAGGTACTCAATTCCATAAATACATAAATCTAAAATTAACGCAATATAACATGGTCAAAGAAAAGAATCATAATTTGTATAGAATAAGATGTACAGTAATTTTCTCCTACACAAGATAATACAACATAATAAGTACATCAATTCGACCAACGCATTGAAATAAATAATAATAATGATACAAATAGACCATCAAAGGGTCAATACATCATATAAATCAAATATTGATACTATGTCATTTCTGCCTCCTTAGCCTTAGATTGCGCTCCACCTATTGTGCTTGAGAAAAAAATGAGGTCCAGGCGCTTTTACCACCCAACCATAGAGTGGTTATCTCCTCGAAGTTGTTATCTCCCTTAGGCTCAACATTAAAGGTTGATCACCTGACCTTGCATCGAATAACCTGGCACACCAGAACCGGCAGGTCAGATATAATTTGGTGTAAAATTGTGAATAAATATCATATAAACCATAACCATAACAATAATAATGATGTATCCACACAATGACATGGTAGGGAGTAATAAAGCTAGAACATACACTAGTATAAAAAAGAATGCACAATCGCTTTGGCCAAAGCATTTTTAATCCAGTTTCCATGGCAGATAGGTCAGAAAAATGAAAATTACGTATCCTTCCATGTTGGTCCATATTTGGCGCTTGTCTATAAAAATAATCCTACCTGAATAATAAAAAAAATACAACCCTTTCCTAGTTACATCATATGCTATTAAATAGTTCTATATGCACATAATCAAATCTGTTAGAAATAAATGAGAGGGGGGGTGAATCAGTGGCCTAAAAAATTAATCCTTAGATCAACCCTTCAAACTTATAACCACAAATTATGTCTCAAGTTATCTTCTATCCTACAAGATGTATGCCATGAAATACTAATATCAATTTACTACTTGTCAGATTACTTTGTTAAACCTTCTTCTGTATGTTTACCGATAAGCAGTCATCTATTTACCAAAACACAGTAAATATGCAGAGTATACCGATCAATCCAGAATTAACTATGTAGGATACAAAATAGTAAATAAATGAATCATACATACATAACACATGGATTTTTAACATGGAAACCCTGTTAAGGGAAAAACCACTGGCACGGGTACCCCAAATTTTCACTCTTCTGAAGTGAGCCCTGTTAAGAGCCAACCCTGTTAAAGGTTACAAACACACTGTTAGGTGTGAACTTGTTAGAGGATTTAGAAATAGTTTTTCAACTAGTATTTGGCATCTAATGCTACCATCCTTGATCAAATGCTTACTTGGCCTATCAATAGGTATCGGGCATATCCAATGCTACTTTTGTCATCAAACTTTTTGATACTCCTTGGGATGTATCTCAATTGAAATTTTTTTTTAAAGTCCTGCTCGGTTAAGAGGCTTATATGCTTCAATGGTTAAACTGAAACACTAATGATTTGTTCATACATACAACTCAATTGCTGATTTTTAGATCTTTGTAGGTCCATTACTTCACTGATCAATATAATCAAATACATACCTTTGCTCCACACTTGTTCTGCTCTGTGATGCTTGTCTCACTGTTCGTCGGTGTCTATAGAATCTAGCTCTTCTTTTAGCTACTTGATCGGGACTAAATGAAAACTTTCTTCTCCTTCAGATTTCCTTTAGCATATTTCCTCCTCTCTTGTTCACCCCACTCCATTCGTAATGAATTGAGTTTGTCTCTTATAGACATGATTTCCTCTTTTATTTGGCTTTCTTGATCCTTGGCATGTTCCACAATTCTTGCCAATAGATTTAAAGAAAATCTTCAATTTGATCTCATAAAGATCTTGTTCCCAACTAGACAAATCAGCTTTAAATCAATTACTTATCTCCGGCTTTATCTGGATGATTAAAACAATGATAAGTATATGTTAACTCTATCTTTAGCTTCTTGACAACTAAGCATTTTGTCATTTTCTGATCTCTCTGTTCTGTCAGTCAACACTTTAGTTAGTCATCGGTGATAACTGACAATTCCATCGGTGTGACTTTAGTTGTCATCAGGATCTCTGTCCTTATATTTTCTATCAGGCAACACTAAAATTTTGTCTGTCGAGTTACTCTGTGTTTTGCTCGTCGGGCAACACTGTAACTTTGCTCATCGGTAATGCTGTGCATTTCCTTCTCGGGCAACACTATGACTTTGTTATTTTACTCTAACCGTCGGGTGCACTCTGTCAATGTATATAGTCACTTAGTGAATACTTGACTCATATGCATTACTGATAGCATAGCCTTTGATTCATTGGTTCTTTGAAGTCTTTGGCAGTATTACAATGACCATACAGATTATATCAAGTTGACATCAATGATAATACAATAAATTAACTGATTTAATGCCTTTCATGAACATCAACTTAACATCTACAAACATTCAATCAGTTACATGTCATCAATCTCTCCCTTTGGCATTGATGGTTGTTAGGGTTTTTTCTTGCTGAACCTTCAATAGATGCTTGAATACTTGATTAACTCTGTGACTCACAATATTTGAAAATAATGACTCAAGCAAGAGAAAACTCTAATTGATGAGGATTTATGATAATGTTTGGGTAAACTATTATCACCTCCTTATTTTTAGGCTCCACAACACCCAGGCACGTATTACCTATATAAGATTGTTGTCTTACAGTATTAGTAAATGTGGATACTAATTTGCTCCCATTTTGTTGTATTACCTTATAAATTACTCTGCATAAAAAGGAAAATAACATAACACAAAGATTAACCATAAAAACTATTGAAATGATAACAACAAATAGTAGTGTTTTAAGGACATTCATCCTTCTTCCTTTTATAGTTCTCATAACATAGGAAGGGCAACCTATTTGATTCTCTCTCAAAGGGATCAATAAAATGAACTGTATATCTTGATACAATTTCTTGAATGGAATTATTTATTTTGTAGTGTAAATGATTAAGTAATCTGAAAATATTGAATTGTGAATCGATTATTTAGTAAACACAAAACCAGTGCCTAATCCCTAGGCTATGAGTCAATATCTTACAAAAATCCACAGTGAGGTGATCAATAAAACACTTGCAACAAATATAGAGTACCTTATAAACTATCCTCTCCCTAAAAATTCATCATCAAATCCTCAAACTAATGTTATGTTCCCTGGGGTTACTTGAAACAATTTCATCCTTCCTTCAAGGAACTTACAAATAACTGCACAACCACCTTATGTACAAAACTGAAGAATAAGATCTAATTTGCACTCTGTCTTCTTGTAGATGGTGGCATCTTTGTCTTCTTATGCATGTTTCTCATGTGTCATGTGTCCTTCATTCTTCATCCATGAAAACTAAATCAACTGTAACTGGCTTCTTCTTTTTTAGTTTTGTCAGGATGTCCCATGCAGTCACATCTTCCTCTTTAGGCCACTCAAAATTCTGAATACCTTCTAGTTGAGCCTTCTGCCTTTCCCACCTAGCATCTATTATACTTTTAACATCTAAAATGAATTTATTGCAGTCTATCTCTGCCTTTATTGCCTTATCCAAAAGTTGGTTGAACCTCTCCATATTTCTCCTTGGTCAGAGACATAAATATCTTTATTGGGAAGTACACTGTCAAACTCTGATACCCATAACACTAATGGTTTGATATGATCATCTTCAGTATTGATTGGAGGTACAAACCTACTATAACTTAGTCCAAACATCTTTAAATTCACATCAATTTGGTTGGCCTTTCCTTTGAAAAAGTACAAAGTAGCCCCAATCTTCTCTATCTCTATACCAACCATGGTTACTATTTCTGGAAAATTTGGTCTCAAAGGTTGCACTGATGCTAACCTTTCAAAAAGAGATGTTCTTCCGGACCAAGTTGCATAGTAAGGATCCAAAATTGTCAAAACACTTGCCACTTATACCTGTAAGTCTCCCAACCTGCCGTAAGTCCCGTACACTACATCAATCTTACCTTTGATGGTGTTAATCCTATGCTGCAAAATTGAAGTCAAGGCTTCCAGAATCACACTGTTATGCTCAGTAACTCCCTGCTCTGCTTCAACAAATACATCCCCTGTATCTTTTGTTTGCATCGCGACATCCATGACCTCTTTGGGCTCAACAGGGGCAAGCTCTGTTATATATAGTAACTGCTTTGTAATCTCATCTATGAGCTTCCTCTATTCTTTGATCTTTATCAAATCCAATTCCCTATCTCTAACAATATCACTAGTATCACTAGTGAGTTTCTGCAATTTATCTGACAATTGGGTTGTCTTTGCCTCATTAAGGTGAGAAAAAATGAGTCATTACTTCGGCTATTTCCATATCCCCTATATTATCTAATGTCCATATGATTTTATTTCCTTCCATATTCTCTTGAATATTTAGAATAGATGGCTTTTGATCTTTGGGAGCTAGGATCCACATTGCAAGTGCCTGAGATTTAGGGTTACAGCCAAACCCTCTAATCATGTCTCCAACCTGAGTCTCTGATGATAGTTTGACATCAGGTTGTCCCCTTATCTGATCTATAATGAATGTTGAAGACAAATCCCAGCCTTCCACAAATAATATCCCACTGGCCTTGACCAGTTGTCTTGCCTGCTTAGGTGTAATCTCCTCAGATTCAGGATCATAATCCTGCAATGTTTGTAAGGCCTCTTGAGTGACTAGGTCACCACCTGCCAATTGCAACTGCTTTCCAACTTGTTGTTTCTTATTCCATATAAGGAAATCCTTGAAATCCCTTGTCTTTATGAAGCTGTCATCCTTGAGGAATTCAACTTGATGCAAATATCTCTCATCTGTGCATGATCTAAGAGGTAATTCTTCCTCCTCTTCTGCATCCTTTTGTAGTTTCTTCCCTGCCCTAATCTATTTTCTCAATAGATGATCATAGGGAATGTTCCTAGTTATCAGGGCTCCAATCCTATCTGTCTTCCTTCTCTTAGAAGGTTCCCCTACTTCTACTCTTTGTCTCTTAGGTGGGGGCTCATTTGTCACTTCCTTCTCTGGGACCTCTGTTAGGTCAATGACATCTTCCCCTTCAACTGCAAGCTTCCATGGTAATCCTTGGTAATCTGGATGGGTATCAGGTGAAGGAAAACCCTGATCACTATCATCATCATATTCAGACTCTGAATGCTCTCTGTGGCCTTTTTCTGGGATTACCAATGCATCCTCTAACTGATTACACAAAAGAGTATGGTTTTCAATCATTGCATCCAACCTTTTGAGATAAGGAATGTTAGGGTAGAAACCTCCAAACTTCATCCCCTTTCTCTTACCTGCCTCTCCAAGTCCATAAGTTCATTGAACTTATTTTCTCTTTTATCCACCTCCTCATCTTCCAAGATATTTCTTATTAGATCTTCCTCCATACACTCTTCATGTTCCTTTGTGTAGGGGATAGTTTGTGTGAGCAAATTCTTTGCACTAAGAATGAATCCCTCAGTATCAACATGTCTATGAAGGGCCACATTCATTCTGTAATGGTTCAACTAGGCATTCATCAGGTCTAAGGCTCCTTTTCCAATAATGAAATTGTAGATCCTGAACTGCCTAGGGGTAAAAGTACCCTTCTTGTGTGATTCCAAATGCTCTTTATCTGTCAGAATAAGATGCCTGATGAACTCCATTGCAACTATCCTTGGGGGTACATGGTATGGTGAAATGTGTGGAGGGTGGGAGCAACCATAAACCCTCATTATTGTGAAATTCTTTTCATAGTAGAAATCACCCCAATTATGGTCTCCTGGCCATATATCAAGATATTGGTAGGGCCTCATTAATTGTAATACCTTAATAGGCAATCTAGGCTTATCAACACCTATTCACTTCAAAAGTGGATAGATTATCTAGTTTTCAAAAGCATAGAACTCATGTTCTCTAGATGTATAATTCAAGACTCTGAGCCAAAACTGAACAGGGTTGGGTTGATTATGGTGGAACCTTTGTGGCTGTAGAAACTGACAATTCATAACTGGGAAATTATAGTAGAGAATCAAATTCATGAGGATTGAATAATGCATAAATTTTGGACGATCCTTCTTGTTTTCTATATCTATAAATCCCTAGTGCATCTGACCAATGATATACTGAATGTAATCATAATTGGAAGTTGTATGGAGGCTTTGGATATCAAACACCATCATTAAAATATCTGAGGTGATCCTGTCCACCCCAACATCTTTTCCAAGCACTCTACATAGTGCATATGATATATACTTAATATAGAAATTAAGGTCTTTGTAAAAATATGGGGTTGCTCCTGGCATGGGGGCTATGTAAGTCTTCATTTTCTTAGGGAGATGATGACCCCTGATCAATTTAGCAGCAATGCCATATTCTCTTGTGTACCTATTCTCTAGGATCTTCAGATTTATCTCAGTAGCCATAGGATAGTAGACATTAAAATCTTTCATAAAATTATTTCGTTCTAGGGTGAGCAAGGGATTTCCATCATCCCTCTTAAGGGTTTTTATTAAAGGGTCATATCTACTAGCCAATTCCAGTATGAAATCAACTTCAACAAAGACATCAAGAACTAGCAACCTGGCTAACCCACAGGTCCAAGGGTTTGAGATAGGCATGGGTTCATCACTATTATTAAAGAAATAATTGAAAACTGAATACCCTTATGACCCTGGTGTTTTTGCATCCCTAACATAAGCCATATCATCAATTAAAACATCTGCACTAACCTTTCGAATCTGGTTTGAACCTGGAAGCAAAGTGAGGAATTCATTTGAGTAGTTTCTTTTTCCCTTTGACTCATCTTTGACATCTTCACTTCTCCCACTGGTGGAGGCCATACTCTGTGCTTGACTCATACTTCCTTTCTGTTCTGTTCTCAACCCTTATTCACCGATATTGAACCAAAACTACTGAAAACCCTCACCACCAAACTGTGAATTATCTGAAAATTGTAGCTCTGAGCTCTAGAACACTGTCAATTACAATCTTTACCAAATTCTGAATCAGGTAATTACCTTTTGAATCACTTGCTGCTGAAAATCTTAATCTTTCTCAAAAAACACTAAATCTCTGTAAACTCTTCACTCTAAGAAAATAGAAACTTGGTAAAAATGAAATGACAATGGGCAAGTATACTTATAATTGTTAATTGAATGTAGATTGTCACTTCTAGCTGGTAATTCAATCACTTCACCATTAGCTTCACATACTGCGACATCAATTTTTGATTTTAGCCGTGGCATTCAAACTATTAGATAATCAATTTTTGATGAGTTTTCTTTCATAAAAAACCTTATAAAATTCATAATCAAATCAAAATCAAATTTGATTGGCTGCATTAACTCATACTATGGCTACTTTCCTATCTTTCATAATATCTTTACTCTGACTGGTTAACAACTCTTAATAATGGCATCGCTGAAAAGTCTATTTTAACTTTGATTCACTTCTAGCGACTCAATGACTGAGTGATCTCCTTGTCGCTTAATAATTTTACTAACTGTAGTTATTTCAAGAGACTTAGCGTTCACCATAGGATTAAAACTTTGATCAACAGTTGGAGCGATGTCGCTTGATATCTTAACTTAACCCTCCATCTTACGGAGACACCACAACAAAGCATTCTCTTAACTATTCTTTTACCTTAGGTTTCATCTGTAGACTCAGCGACCATGATTTTTCTATATCGCTGGATAATTTTCTTAACTCATGTTCAATCAAGAGACCACGCGACTAATCACATTAGTCTCTTAATCGCATGATTAATTTGCCTATATAATTTACATTAGGAGATAACACGACTACCATTGATTTCCTTTTCCTCTATATCCAATGGTTGTCGCTAAGTCTCTTAGTCCTTAATACAAACCCTAGTATTTCATGAGACTTAGTGACAAACAGGAACATGTCATATTTTTCCTTTTGTCTCTTAATCACTTTATTCCTTTTGACTTTTCAACCTTGTCAAGCAACCACGTGACTAACGTTGATTTTACCTGCATCTGATGGTTGTCGCCTAACCTCTTACTTTTAAACTTAACTCACTTTTGATCATGTAACTTCGTGACAACACCTTTACTTAAACTCATATCTAACCTTTAGTTTATCCAGAAATCTGGTGACCATTTAATCTCCATGTCGCTTGATAATTTATGAACCACAGTTACAATCAAGAGACTTCCCGACTGTCGTTAGATTAACTTTCTGATCCATAGTTGTCGTGTAATCTCCAAATCTTTTGCTTAACTTACTTTTGATCATGAGACTTGGCGACAACACTATTTGCTTTATTCTCATAAACTCAACTCATAACCACGGGTTATATTAAGAGATAACGCGACTGAGTAAACTTGTAGTCACCACGTGATATAACTAACTCCACTTTTATCAAGAGACAAAGTGACTATCGTTGGATTATTTCTGAGATCAACGGTCTGTGTTAAGTCTCATAACCTTTTCAGTATATTCTTTTTTATCACGAGACCACGTGACCAAAGCTTTACGCTAAGTCTCAAGACCATAAGGAATATTCATTTCTTCTAATGAGACTTAACAACTAGGAAATAAACACATGCAAATAAGATGGGCCTTAAGTCTTGAAAAAGTAACACATAAATAGAACTAGCTTGGAAAATTTAGGACTTTTTTGTAATTTCGAACCAAATTTACTCCAAGGCTTAGGGTGTTTGACATTTTGATCTAGGTTTTGAGTAAAAACATCATTTTCAAAGACATGTAAATGGTTTGAAACATGAATCTTTACCTTCTGGGCATAAGAACGACAGGGAGTTTAAGAATTTTTAAGGTAAACTCTAAAACAGGAAATACAACCAACAGTGTCTCTATTTGAGGATGGCGAAACACAGTTTATGACAAAGAATCTCAGAATCTCTGGTTGCAGACCTCTTCAAAAAATGTAGGCAACGCTGACTAACCTACTGCTTGAAAGGAAACACACAACAAAAGGGAAAACCTACCTATATACAAGATGATACAGACTTACTGTGCATAAATTTTCATTTTTTTTAAACTGAAGAAAGGCTTCAGAAACTACCCATGCACTGGCAACTCATATTATTCATCGTTCATGTTCTTTAGTAAATAGGAATCCTTTCCAAAGATTTTTGAGAAAATAAAAGGACCAAGCCATAAAGATTCAAACTTTTTATGCTTACCTTTGTCTTCTGATCTTACATTCCATTGGAGCACTAGGTCACCAGGTATGAATTTTCTGCAACTTGCTCTTTTATCAAACAAATACTTCATTTTTTGTTGCAATTTTATGTTTTCTTTCTGTCCTTCTCTTCTGATCTCATCAAGTTCAGTCAACTGTAATATTTTGTCGTTCATTGGATTTGAGACTTCTAGCTCCTCTTCTTGTATGAACTTGTATATATGTAACAAATTATTTACAGACATCCTAGCCTATAGAATATATACTAGCTCAAATGGTGACCTACCAGTAGCCTTCTTAACTGTTATTCTGTCAGCCCATAGGGCTAATCTCAACTTTGTATGCCAGACTCTCTTGTTCTTTTCTAAGGTTTTCTTTAAAATTTTCATAATGCTTTTGTTACTGGATTCTGTCTGGCCATTTTCCTGAGGGTGATATGGGGATGAATAAGACATTATAATCCCATATTCATTGCAAAAGTCTTTGATCTTGTCAGATCTAAAACACGTGGCATTATCCATGACTAGTTTGGCTGGGACACCAAATCTGGTTAAAATATTTTCTAATAAAAACTCTGTAACCATCTTACTTGTTGCTTTTTTAGTGGGGATAGCTTCTATCCACTTAGTAAAAATAATCAGTAGCCACTAGTATCCAATTGTGTCCTCCACTAGACTTTTCTGAAAATTCTCCAATAAAGTCAATACCCCACATGGAAAAAGGTGCCTCAACACTTACAAGATTTAACAATAGGGCACCTGAGAACTTCAACTTGTTTGAGAATCTTTGGAAAGGCTCAAACTTCCGAACAAATGCATGGGTATCTCTAAAAACATTGGGCCAATAATACCCTGCCCTTAAAATCTTATGAGCAGTAGTTTTTGCAAAAAAATGCCCACCATATATCCCAACATGCATTTCATTTAATATTTTCTCAGCTTGATCTTTATCTAAACATAACAGTAGCACACCATTTTTATCCTTCCAATATAGGTCTCCTTGAATCAAGGTGTACTTCTGAGCTTGCAGCTTCAGGCTCCTCTTTTGATTTTTTGACATATTTTCAGGACACTTGGTATTCTTTAAAAAATACACAATATCATTATAAAATGGTTGTCTTTCTATACTTGTGACTGTCTGATCTTGTGTCTTTGTATCATTTACTTGTACCAAATCCAAGTTATCTTCTGTCATGAGTTTGGCCAAACCCTAACCTCTTATTAACTTTGTAATGTGGATTTCAAGATTAAATTCTTGAATTCTGTTTATCCACGTACATCTCTTACCAGTTACTTCTGACTGAGTAAGGATATCTTTCACTGCTGAATGAGGAACATATGCTTGCGCCTTAGCACAGATCAAATATGGTTTGAAAGATTTTACTTCTTTTACTAAAGCATATGCCTGCTTCTCCATCATCTCATAATTTAGCTCTACAGTCTGGAGAGACTTACTATAAAAAGCTATTGGATGCTCAAATCCTTCTTCATCCTTTTACAGTAAAACAACAACAATTGTGTGATAAGATGAAAATGAAAACAAAGAAAAGGGCTTACTATAATTGGGTGATTTTAGAACAGGAGCCTCTTGCACTGCCTTCTTTATTTTCTCAAATGTCATTTGAGCTTCTTCATTCCAGTTAAATTTTGCATCTTTTTTCAACAACTTTATGATAGGTTTAACAATTTCTGCAAAGTTTACTATAAATCTCCTGACATAACTAATCTTTCCTAAGAAAGATTGAACTCCTTTTAAGTTTTTTGGAGCAATAACCTTATGGATTCCTTCTATTCTCTTAGGGTCTATTCTCACTCCATCTTTAGACAGTATATGTCCCAGCAACTTTCCTTCCTGTACTGCAAAATGACATTTTTTAGGATTTAATGAAACACCATGTTCTAGAGCTTTATTGAAAATTTTACCCAGGTGTTCACAATGATCTTCAGCCCTTTTAGAATATGCAGTTAGATCATCTTGATAAATAACCATAAATAAGTCAATAAATTCCTTGAAAGAAACATCCATGGCCCTTTGAAAAGTTTCCCCTACATTTATTAGTCCAAATGGAATTCTGATATGGACATAAGCTCCCCAAGGAGTGGTAAATGCAGTCTTGTACTATTCTAATTCCCTTACTAAAACTTGGTTGTAGCCAGAGAAACCATTCATCATTGATAGTAGCTCACAACCAATCACTTTATGTAACATTGCCTCCATATTAGGTAAGGAATAGATATATTTTAATGAGGCAATATTCAAATTTATGAAATCCACACATAACCTGATGTCACCATTCTTTTTTCTGACTGGTACCAAGTTTGAAACCCATGTTGAGTGTCTGATAGGCTGGATAATCCCAGCATCCTTTAACTTTATCAACTCTTACTGCATCTTAGGAGCCAACAAAGGATTAATAGGCCTCTATTTTTGCCAAAATGGTTTCACCTCTAATTTTAGTGGAATCTCATGTTGGAAAATGTCTTCCCTATAAGCCTTTAGGTCTTCATATGACCATGCAAAAACATGCTTATATTTTCTCAAAAGTTTAATCAAATTTGTCCTTATATGGGAATCTAAACTTTTTCCAATGTAAACAACTTGAGGATTGGTTTCTGATCCTAAGTTAATTTCCTCCAAGTCCTCAACCTTGGCATTGCATATTTTTTCTGAGTGATCATTTTGACTACTGAACAATGCTTCAAGTTCAACCAGACCTTTAGGAATCTGATTGGAACTTAATTGGACAACCTCATTTCCTAAGACATAATCTTTACCATTATTGTTCTCCAGTATGGTATTACAATCTATGTATTGATTCTCATAATGGTCTAGACACTGAATGAATCTTAGAATATCTTGGTCATCCTGGAAAACTTGCCAGTTGTATATATTATCTGGAAAAACTGGTCTTGTCTTAACTTCAAGTATTGACACCCCATGTAAAGTTTGATCATCAGTTTTCAAAGCAACATTTGCTAAGAAGTATGTCATTATATTTTTTGACCTTCTATCCAACTTATATCAAAGGCATCAAACATTTCAATCTGATCCCAAATAACATATTTATACATTTTTAATCTATCATTTTTCACTGCATATTTGGATCTTATTTGGGCCACCACTAATTCAGAATCACCATAAACTCTTAAACATTTTATTCCATGTTTAATGGAAATTTCTAGCCCTAAAGATAAAGCCTCATACTCTGTTGTGTTATTTGTACATTGAAAGGCTAGAAAAAAGGAATATTTGAAAGTTGTACCTGATGGAGATACAAGTAATACACCAGCTCCCGATCCTTCTTTTGAGAAAGCCCCATCAAAATACATTTTCCACAATCCATCATCTTGTATACTCAATTCTTTAATCAGAGGATCTATACTTTTACACTGATGATGATCACTCTTATGTACTCTAAAATTCTCCATGTCCACATCAATACAGTAATTAATGTTAGTGTCTTCATACCATTCAACCATATGAGGAGTCCTACCTTCTCTTGACACTTTAACATTATTTCCATTAATATTAAAAGTAGCATATGATAAATCACTTTGTATGATACCTCCCATTGAAGCACTCCACTTTCTAGACATCAACATCCCATAATGTGGTGGTATGTCAACAACAAGAACATTCATAGTTAAAATCACATCAGGACAAACTGCTAATTTATAAGGCATGGCTTCAATAGTACCAATAACATGGACTTCTCTAGAATCCATTGCTTGACATCTCCCATGAGGGGTATCCACTTGTAATCCCATAGACATCATGATTTCTACTGGCCTGACAGTGTTTGATGCCCCTGAATTAATCATGCAATTTTTTAGCATCATTCAATTAATTACCAATGTTAGAAAAAATGGGTCAACAACCTTTGGAGAAGAAGTTGTGTTTAAGAAAATTTGAGGAATTTCAGAAGTCAATACTTCAACTTCCTTCCCTTTGTTATTTGGTTTCTTATCAACATTCTCTGGACTTTGAACTTTCACTGTAGGCACACTATTTAATAACAATAAAATCTTCTCTTTATATTCCTTGATTCTCATCATCTCTAAACATGGAACTTTTACAGTCATTTGGGATAAACAGTGACCCATATCTACTAGAGTATATTTTACATCTGAGGATTTTGGTTTTTCAACAATAATGTTATTTTCCTCAATCTATATGTTCAAAGTTGGTTCTTCTTTCTTAGATTTTTTGTTTTCTATCTTAAGAGAAGAAGTACTTGTTTCTTGTACCTTTGCTTTTACTTCTTGTACAACAATAGTCTCTATGGTTTTAGTTATAATCTTAACCTTAGGTTTATTTGCATTTTCCCCAGGTCCATCTTTCTTTTGTACATACTTGGTATCTATTTTATTTTCTTTTATAAAGATACCGGCAGGCTGACTACCAGTTCCACCAATTGTTCTATTCCTTAAATGATAGTTGCTTCTAGCTTTGTTCACCAAATCTGTAGTAATTCTTGCTTTTTCTTCATCTGAAGCTTTTCTGACCAATGGAAAGTCTTGATTGTTCTATGCATAACATCTTACATGGTCATCTATTTCCTCCACTTCACTGTCTGACAAAATTTGTTGATGATGATTCTCTACATTCCCTTGTGAACCATATGAATCATGATTTTCATTTTCATTATCTGAATCTACATCCATACATGAATAGGCAGTTTTCATATTGTAATCACATTGTTCACTTTCATTATTGTCTCGTTCTTCATTTGTTTTAAAATCTAAGGAAACAATGCAAAAATCAGGGTTGTGTGGGGCTTCACAAACCTCACACCAGAAATCATCATTGCATAAATGGATAGTATTTTTATGCAGAGGGTATGGAGTTCTATTTTCAGGTTTTTCTTTTCTAGGTGGGACAATAGGCTTCCCATCCTTAAATTGAGTTCCATAAGGATGATTTTGCATTCTATTCTGAGGATTATAAGTGTTGTTATAGGATGGCCTATTATTTTGAGGATCCCTATAGTCTTTATATTCAAGTTCCTTTAGGTTACTCCTACTAAACCTTGTGTAATCTCTTCTATTCAGTTTACCAGACACCATTTTGTTCATCTCAATATTTACTGCTATCTTGTAAGCATCAGTGAGTGTTCTAGGATTCTTATTCCTAAGATCATATCCTATTTTAGAATCAAAAGCATTTAAATAAGTTTCTAGACATACCTCTTCATTCAACCTTATTTTCTGAAACAATTTATGCATTGCTCTTTGGAATCTGGTATTGAACTCGGTGACCTCTTCATTATAATTCTTTTTGATATTATTGAACTCATTCAGCAAGAAACCTTTATTTGTCTTATCACCATATTGATCTTTAAAAAACTCAATTAATTTATCCATGGAAGCAACAGAGCCATTAGAAAGACTTCTAAACCATTCTCTAGCATCCTCTACTAGAGACTGAACAAAAATCTTCATCAATACATCTTCACAAGCAATATTCAAATCATCAACAAAATCAATGAATTTTCTTAAGTGTGCTTCACATGAGATGACATTATTACCTGCAAATTTTGGGAGCTTTTCTCCCACATCACCTACATCTTTTGGAAATGCATTTGGGTATCCAGGAATACCAATGAAATTAAATTGCTTATACCTTTCCAGATTCAATGGTTTCCTTTGGAAATTATCGGTCTCCTTGAAATTAGTAGCTTTTGTTTTGGAAGATGTTGTGTCCTCAGTTCCAACATAAGAATATTTGGAAGATTGTAAAAAATCTATTTTCTTTTTCATTTCTATTGTTGCAGCTTCCATATGAGCCTTTTATAACATATTTCCCATGGTTTCTTTTTCAATTCTTAGTCTCTCAAGATCAATATCCAATTTGGGCATCTGCTCTGTTGGGATCTTCTGAACTTTAGGTTCTTTAATTTTACTTTCAGTCATCTTTTGTTTACCTTTGTCCTTAACCTTTTGTGAACTAGAAGCTCTGTGAGTAAGGGGTATTCCTTGGTCTTGTTGAGACCTCTCAACATTCTTTGTAGTTTGATGCCTTAATGATCTCCCTTTAATTCTATCAACATCTTTCTTTTCATGTTTTTTTCTTTTTTTTATCTCTTTTTCCCTTTTCATCTGTTGAATGAGGGCAAGATATTTCATGAGGAGTCTTTCTTCTTCAACCAGCTCATCAGAAGGAACTTCCTCAGAATCTGAGCTGATTGTATTTTTTACTTCTCTTTCAATTAAAGTGGAGTTAGTTGCAAGTGTTTTTAATCCTCTTTCTACAGCTTCTTCGTATTCTGAAGTATTACCATCATGATTAGACTGATTACTACCTTCCTCTTTCCTAGTATTACTTTCTTTTCTTCTTAGATGAGTTTCATCTATATTGACTTGGTTTCTTTCATTCCTCCAAGACATCTCCATTTTTGAGGATGATGGGATTCCACCATCTAATGCAATTTCTGGATTATTTCTCATTCTAGACCTATTATTCATACTCAAATATATACTACTTGAAACTAATCACAGAGATTTCACTTTTAGAGTCGCCACCCACACTTGGGAATAATGAATACTATTAGAATGACTTATGCAATAACAACTATAAACTTAAAGTATTCCCCAGCAGAGTCGTCAATTTGTTAGGGCGAATCAGATGGGAAAAACTCTATCTTTGGTACTTATGAATGCTTGCCTGCAACCAGACTCTGGGATAACTCTTAAATATGATTTATGATCTCTATATTCCCAGCAGAGTCACCAATTTGTTAGGGTTTTTTCTTGTTGAACCTTCAACAAATGCTTGAATACTTGATTAACTCTGTGACTCCCAATATTTGAAAATAATGACTCAAGCAAGAGAAAACTCTAATTGATGAGGATTTATGATAATGTTTGGGGAAACTATTATCACCTCCTTCTTTTTAGGTTCCACAAAACCCAGGCAGGTATTACCTATATAAGATTGTTGTCTTATAGTATTAGTAAATGTGGATACTAATTTGCTGCCCTTTTACTGTATTACCTTATAAATTACTATCCATAAAACTGAAAATAACTTAACACAAAGTTTAACCATAAAAACTATTGAAATGATAACAACAAATAGTAGTGTTTTAAGGACATTCATCCTTCTTCCTTTTATAGTTCTCAGAACTAAGGAGGGGCAACCTATTTGATCCTCTCTCAAAGGGATCAATAAAATGAACTGTATATCTTGATACAATTTCTTGAATGGAATTATTTATTATGTAGTGTAAATGATTAAGTAATTTGAAAATATTGGATTGTGAATCAATTACTTAGTAAACACAAAACCAGTGCCTAATCCTTGGGCTATGAGTCAATATCTTGTAAAAATCCACATTGAGGTGATCAATAAAACACTTGCAACAAATATAGAGTACCTTATAAACTATCCTCTTCCTACAACTTCATCATCAAATCCTAAAACTAATGTTATGTTCCCTGGGGTTACTTGAAACAATTTAATCCTTCCTTGAAGGAACTTACAAATAACTGCACAACCACCTTGTGATCAGTATGCTTAAATGCCTTACAGATAAACACACAAGAACAATAACATAAATGTAAAGAGACAATTCAGATGCAGAAAAGAGATTGCAAAGTATTTATATTAATGTCTCAAAGCTTCAAAATACATTTAGATAGACAAATAGTACAAAGGCTCAGACACAAATTTTAGTCTGCCTTGTAAGTCTTTTAAATCTTCCAACTCCCTCCTTTATAAATGATTACAATTACATATATATAGAGTCTCAAATCATCTTGGAATCCTTAAGACAAGGATGCAACAAGCTTCGGATGATTTGGAGACCTAACCCTAAAAACATGGAAAAAGACAAAAGACAAGAAATCTCCAAGCGGTGGGAGGACAAAAATGAAGAATAAGATCTAATTTGCACTCAGTCTTCTTGTAGATGTCAACATCTTTGTCTTCTTGTGTATGCTGCTCATGTGCCATGTGTCCTTCATTTTTCATCCATGACATCTAAATCAACTGTAACTGGCTTCTTCATTTTTGGTTTTGTCAGGATGTCACATGTAGTCACATCTTCCTCTTTAGGCCACTGAAAATTCTAAATACTTTCTAGTTGAGCCTTCTGCCTTTCCCACCTGGCATCTGTTATGCTTTTAACATCTGAAATGAATTTATTGCAGTCTATCTCTGCCTTTATTGCCTCATCCAAAAGTTGGTTGAACCTCTCCATATCTAATTCTCCTTGGTCAGAGACATAAATGTCTTTATTGGGAAGTACACTATCAAACTCTGATATCCATAACACTAATGGTTTGATCTGATCATCTTCAACTCTGATTGGAGGTACAAACCTACTATAACTTAGTCCAAACATCTTTAACTTCACATCAATTTGGTTGGATTTTCCTTTGAAAAAGGACAAAGTAGCCCCAATCTTCTCTATCTCTGTACCAACCATGGTTACTATTTCTGGCAAATAGGATCTCAATGGTTGCACTGATGCTAACCTTTCAAAAAGAGATGTTCTTCCGGACCAAGTTGCATAGTAAGGATCCAAAATTGTCAAAAAACTTGCCACTTATACCTGTAAGCCTCCCAACCTGCCGTAAGTCCCATACACTACATCAATCTTACCTTTGATGGTGTCAATCCTATGCTGCAAAATTGAAGTCAAGGCTTCCAGAATCACACTGTTATGCTCAGTAACTCCCTGCTCTGTTTCAACAAATACATCCCCTGTATCTTTTGTTTGCATCTCGACATCCATGACCTCTTTGGGCTCAATAGGGGCAGGCTCTATTATATCTAGTAACTACTTTGTAATCTCATCTATGAGCTTCCCCTATTCTTTGATCTTTATCAAATCCAATTCCCTATCTCTAACAATATCACTAGTATCACTAGTGAGTTTCTGCAATTTATCTGACAATTGGGTTGTCTTTGCCTCATTAAGGTGAGAAAAAATGAGTCATTACTTCGGCTATTTCCATATCCCCTATATTATCTAATGTCCATATGATTTTATTTCCTTCCATATTCTCTTGAATATTCAGAATAGATGGCTTTTGATATTTGGGAGCTAGGCTCCACATTGCAAGTGCCTGAAATTTAGGGTTACAGCCAAACCCTCTAATCATGTCTCCAACCTGAGTCTCTGATGATAGTTTGACATTAGGTTGTCCCCTTATCTGATCTATAATGAATGTTGAAGACAAATCCCAGCCTTCCACAAATAATATCCCACTGGCCTTGACCAGTTGTCTTGCCTGCTTAGGTGTAATCTCCTCAGATTTAGGATCATAATCCAGCAATGTTTGTAAGGCCTCTTGAGTGACTAAGTCACCACCTGCCAATTGCAACTGCTTTCCAACTTGTTGTTGCTTATTCCATACAAGTAAATGCTTGAATTCCCTTGTATTTATGAAGTTGTCATCCTTGAGGAATTCCTCTTGATGCAACAATCTCTCATCTGTGCATGATCTAAGAGGTAATTCTTCCTCCTCTTTTGCATCCTTTTGTAGTTTCTTCCTTGCCCTGATCTGTTTTCTCAATAGATGATCATAGGACATGTTCACAATTATCAGGGCTCCAATTCTATATGTCTTCCTTCTCTTAGAAGGTTCCCCTATTTCTACTCTTTGTCTCTTAGGTGGGGGCTCATTTGTCACTTCCTTCTCTGGGACCTCTGTTAGGTCAATGACATCTTCCCCTTCAACTGCAAGCTTCAATGGTACTCCTTGGTAATCTGGATGGGTATCAAGTGAAGGACAACCCTGATCACTATCATCATCATATTCAGACTTTGAATTCTCTTTGTGGCCTTTTTCTGGGATTACCAGTGCATCCTCTAACTGATTACACAAAAGAGTATGGTTTTCAATCATTACATCTGACCTTTTGAGATAAGGCATGTTAGGGTAGAAACCTCCAAAATTCATCCCCTTTCTCTTTACTTGCCTCTCCAGGTCCATAAGTTCATTAAACTTATTTTCTCTTTTATCCACCTCCTCATCTTCCAAGATATTTCTTATTAGATCTTCCTCCATACACTCTTCATGTTCCTTTGTGTAGGGGATAGTTGGTGTGAGCAACTTCTTTACACTAGGAATTAATCCCTCGGTATCAAAATGTCTATGAAGGGCCACATTCATTCTATAATGGTTCAACTAGGCATTCAACAGGTCTAAGGCTCATTTTCCAATAATGAAATTGTAGATCCTGAATTACCTAGGGGTAAAAGAACCCTTCCTGTGTGATGCCAAATGCTCTTTATCTGTCAAAATAAGATACCTGATGAACTCCATTGTAGCTATCCTTGGGGGTACATGGTATGGAAAAATGTGTGGAGGGTGGGAGAAACCATAAAACCTCATTATTGTGAAATTATTTTCATAGTAGAAATCACCCCAATTATGGTCTCCTGGCCATTTATCAAGATATTGGCAGGGCCTCGGTAATTGTATTACCTTAATAGGCAATCTAGGCTTATCAACACCTATGCACTTCAAAAGTGGATAGATTATCCAATTTTCAAAAGCACATAACTCCTATTCTCTAGATGTATAATTTGAGACTCTAAGCCAAAACTGAACAGGGTTGGGTTGATTATGGTGGAACATTTGTGGCTGTAGAAATTGACAATTCATAACTGTGAAATTATATAAGAGAATCAAATGCATGAGGATTGAATAATGCATAAATTTTGGATGATCCTTCTTGTTTTGTATATCTATAAATCCCTGGTGCATCTGATCAATGATATATTGAATGTAATCATAATTGGAAGTAGTATGGAGGCTCTACATATCCAACACCATCATTAAAATATCTGATGTGATCCTGTCTGCCCCAGCATCTTTTCCAAGCACTCTAGATAGTGCATATGATATATACTTAATATAGAAATTAAGGTCTTTGTGAAAATATGGGGTTTCTTCTGGCATGGAGGCTATGTAAGTCTTCATTTTCGTAGGGACATGATGATCCCTGATCAATTTAGTAGCAATGTTGGATTCTCTAGTGTACCTATTCTCTAGGCTCTTCAGATTTATCTCAGTAGAAATAGAATAGTATACATTAAAATCTTTCATAAAAGTATTTCGGTCTAGGGTGAGTAAGGGATTTCCATCATCCCTCTTAATGGTTTTGATTAAAGGGACATATCTACTAGCCAATTCCAGTATGAAATCAACGTCAACAAAGACATCATGAACTAGCAACCTGGCTAACCCACAGGTCCAAGGGTTTGAGATAGGCATGGGTTCATCACTATTATTAAAGAAATAATTGAAAACTGAATACCCTGATGACCCTAGTGTTTTTGCATCCCTAACATAAGCCATATCATCAATTAAAACATCTGCACTAACCTTTCAATTCTGGTTTGAACCTGGAAGCAAAGTGAGGAATTCATTTGAGTAGTTTCTTTTTCCCTTTGACTCATCTTCGACATCTTCACTTCTCCCACTAGTGGAGGCCATACTCTATGCTTGACTTATACTTCCTTTATGTTTTGTTCTCAACCCTTATTCATGATATTGAAACAAAACTACTGAAAACCCTCACCACCAAACTGTGAATTCTCTAAAAACTGTAGCTCTGAACTCTAGAACACTATCAATTACAATCTTTACCAAATTCTGAATCAGCTAATTACCTTTTGAATCACTTGCTGCTGAAAATATTAATCTTTCTCAGAAAGCACTAAATCTCTGTAAACTCTTCGCTCTGAGAAAATAGAAACTTGGTAAAAATGAAATGACAATGGGAAAGTAGACTTATAACTATTAATTGAATGCAGATTGTCACTTCTAGCTGGTAATTCAATCACTTCACTATTAGCTTCACATACTGTGACATCAATTTCTGATTTTAGCTGTGGCATTCAAACTGTCAGATAATCAATTTCTGATGAGTGTTCTTTCATAAAAAACATTATAAAATTCAAAATGAAATCAAAATCAAATCTGATTGGCTGCATTAACTCATACTACGGCTACTTTCCCATTTGTAATAATCTCTTTACTCTGATTGGTTAACAACTGTTAATAATGGCACCACTGAAAAGTCTATTTTAACTCTAATTCACTTGTAGCGACTCAGCGACTGCATGATCTCCTTGTCGCTTAATAATTTCACTAACTGCAGTTCTTTCAAAAGACTTAGCGATTGCCGTAGGATTAAAACTTTGATCAACGGTTGGAGTGATGTCGCTTGATATCTTAACTTAACCCTCCATCTTATGGAGACACCGCGACAAAGCATTCTCTTAACTGTTCTTTTACCTCAGGTTTCATCTGGAGACTCAACGACCGTGATTTCTCTAACACTGGATAATTTTCTTAACTCATGTTCAATCAAGAGACCACACGACTAACCACATTAGTCTCTTAAATGCTTGATTAATTTACCTATATAATTTGCATCAGGAGATAACCCGACTACCATTGATTTCATTTTCCTTTGTATCCAACGGTTGTCACCAAGTCTCTTAAACCTTAATACAAACCCTAATATTTCATGAGACTTAGCGACAAATAGGAACGTGTCATATTTTTCCATTTGTCTCTTAATCGCTTGATTCCTTTTGACTTTTCAACCTTGTCAAATGACCACGCGACTACCGTTGATTTTACCTGCATCTGATGGTTGTCGCCTAACCTCTTACTTTTAAACTTAACTCACTTTTGATCATGTGACTTTGTGACAACAACTTTACTTAAACTCATATCTAACCTTTAGTTTATCCAGAGACCTGGCGACCATTTAATCTCCATGTCGCTTGATAATTTCTGAACCGCGATTACAATTAAGAGACTTCCCGACTACCGTTAGTTTAACTTTCGTATCCATGGTTGTTGCGTAATCTCCAAATATTTTGCTTAACTTAGTTTTGATCATGAGACTTGGCGAAAACACTATTTTCTTTATTCTCATAAAATCAACTCATAACCACGAGTTATATTAAGAGATAACACGACTGAGTAAACTCAAAGTCGCCACATGATATAACTAACTCCGCTTTTATCAAGAGACAAAGCGACTATCATTGGATTATTTTTGAGATCAATGGTCTGCGTTAAGTCTCATAACCTTTTCAGTATATTTTTTTTTATCATGAGACCACGCGACCAAAGCTTTCCGCTAAGTGTCGATACCATAAGGAATATTCATTTCTTCTAACAAGACTTAGTGACTAGGAAATAAACACATGCAAATAAGCTGGGACTTAAGTCATGAAAAAGTAACACAGAAGTAGAACCAGCTTGGAAAATTTAGGGATTTTCTGTAATTTGGAACCAAATTTACTCCAAGGCTTAGGGTTTTTGACATTTTGATGTAGGTTTTGAGTAAAAACATCATTTGCAGAGATATGTAAATGGTTTCAAACATGAATCTTTACCTTCTAGGCATAAGAATGACAGGGAGTTTAAGAATTTCAGGGTAAACTCTAAAATAGGAAATACAACCAACAATGGCAACATACTACATTATCATACTTATACTATTTCTAATACAGTATGAAATATATAGTTTCATCAATCTTTCCTAATGTAACTATTACAAATGTCTGGCTATCGGTAAGCTCAAATAGCTTTGATTTGATTCTTGCAGCTTTCCTTCTGTCTTCAATCCATTCACTAGATGGATGTAGAATATTTCTTTCTCTGATGTGATGTGTTCTCCTTCTATGTCAAACTCTCTCCCTCTGACTGTTCTCCCTTTTTTTTTTGTGATGTCTTTTGTCAGTAATTCTCTTCCTTTGTGTGTACTCTCCCTTTCTTATTACACTCTTCTCTCCCTATGAATATTGTGATGAATATGATCTTTCCTTGAGTTGATACTGGATAAAATATATGTATGTATGATAATGAGATATCTCTCTCCCTTTGACAACAATGCCAAACATCTTATCTTTTCAAACAAGCCTTTGACAGTTATTTCAAGTGGATCCTTTCTATCCATAATATATTCCTTGAATTTCCCAATTCTTCGGTAATAAATCTGTTGCTCGGAGTAGATAAATACCTTGTTGTGTATAGATTTATCTTTGAATTCCATTTCTCTACTTGCATCAACATGAATGATATTCTGATAATATGTAGACTGATGCAGCCTTCTAGTCAACTTACTAACCAGTAGACAAGGGTCTGACCCCTAGTCTCTTTCTCAAGTACTCAAATGTATCCTTGGGCAGTGGCTTGGTAAAGATATCGGCCAATTGTTCCTTTGATTGCACATACTCAAGTATCACCTCCTTTGCTTTAAATTGTTCTCTTAAATAATGATACTTGATGGAAATATGCTTTATTTTAGCATGCATGAATGGATTCTTGGAAATGTTTATTGCACTATTATTATCACATTATATAATTACTGGTTCTAAAATTTTCATATGCATACCTTCCAGTAACTGTTTGATCCATGCAATATTTGAGCATTTTGCAGTAGCAACAACATACTCTGCCTCTGCAATAGATTGTGAGATGCATCCTTGTTTCTTATTGATCCATGTGACAATTTTTTCACCTATGAAGAATGCTCCTCCAGTTGTTCTCTTCCAGTCATCAAGATTTCCAGCCCAATCAGTGTTGGTAAAGACCTTAAGTTCAAATTTTCCTTCTCTTCTATACCCTAAGCCATATTCCTCGGTATTCTTCAGATATCTTAGAATTATTTTCACACCAGTCATATGTGACTCTCTAGGATTAGTAGAGAATCTAGCAACTATCCCTACTCTATGTGCAATATCTGGTCTGGTATGTACAACATACATTTTTTTTCCGATCATCGATCTGTACAAAGTCTAATTTACCTCTAATGAATTGTCCTCCTTTGTCAGCTTACAACCAGTTTCCATCGATGTTCCAACTGGTTTGGATTCTTCCATCTTGAATATTTTCAGTACTTCTTTGATGTACTTGGATTGTGTAATGAAAATACCTTCATCTTGTTGCATGATTTGTAGACCAAGAAAGAACTTGATCTCTCCAAACATAGACATCTCAAATTCTTTGCTTGTCTCATTTGTAAATGATTTGCATAGCATATCATTGCCTCTAAATATGATGTCATCAACAAATATCTCAGCAATCAAAATGTTAGCATCAGTATCTTCCTTCAAGTAAAGATTACTATTTTCACTAGTCCTTACAAATCCAATACTTACAAGATAGGAATGAAGTCTTTCATACCAAGCTCAGGGTGCTTGTTTCAATCCATACAGGGATTTGTGAAGTCTACATACCATGTCCCTCTCGTTTGGAACAACAAACCCTTCTTGTTGTTCAATGTATACCTCCTCTTCAAGTATTCCATTCAGGAATGCAGACTTGACATCCATTTGATATATCTTAAATCCTTTATATGGAGCATAAGAAAGTAATATTCTTACTCCTTCTAGTCTAGCAACGGGTGCAAAGTTTTCTCCATAGTCAATTCCTTCTTCTTGTGCATACCCCTTGCATACTAGTCTTGCCTTATTTCTTGTGACTTCTCCATTCTCATTTAGCTTATTCCTGAATATCCATTTTGCACCGATGACATTCTTTTCATCTGATCTTGGTACAAGTGTCCATGTCTTGTTTTTCTCTATTTGTTCGATCTCTTCATTCATAGCACTTATCCATTAATCATTATCTAGTGTAGCATTGACAGATTTGGGCTCATAATCATAAATAAGACATCTTGTATTTAGAGACTTACTTCTGGTTCTCATACCAGTCTTCTTATCTCCTATGATCTGGTTCTGTGGATGGTTCCTTCTGACATATCTTTCAAGTAAAAGTTCAACTATTTGTCTATCATTTTGATCATCATTTTGTTCTTCATTATGTTCTCCATCACTTTGTGCATCATTTTTAGCAATATTCTGATTGTCGATATTTGCAGCCTGATGCTTAGGTGCAATGATCTGTTGCTCGGGAGCTCTACATTGTTGATTGGGTAGAGTTTTAGGTTCCTCATTGTAAGTGAATCTATTGTAGTCATATGGTTCTTTAGTGCTTTCCTTTTCATTCTTCTTTGCAAATTCATCTATCTTTACATTTGCACTTTCAACAATTTTGTTAGAGGATTTATTTAGACATTTGTAAGCCTTTCTCTTGGTAGAATACCCTAAAAATATTCCTTCATCACTCTTGGAGTCAATTTTTCCATTTCATCTTTTAAGATATAACATTGACTGCCAAAATTTTTGAAATAACTCACATTGAGTGTGTATCCATACCATAGATCATAAGGTGTCTTTTTGGTGTCTTTCTTTAATTGTACTCCGTTCAATGTGTAAACAGAAGTACTAATAGCTTCCCTCTAGAAGATTTGGGTGATGCCTTTCTCTATCATCAGTTTCCTTGCACAATCAACTATGGATCTATTCCTTCTTTCGACAATTCCATTCTGTTGTGGTGTTCTCGGTGCAGAGACTTGTCTTTTGATTCTGTGCTCATTAAAAAAGTTAGTGAATTCATCTGATGTAAATTCCCCTCCTCTATCTGACCTTAAGCATTTTAACTCCTTACCACTTTGCTTCTCAACCATTACTTTGTACCATTTAAACATCTTAAATGTTTCTGATTTATCTTTTAGAAACATGGCTATCGTCATTCTAGAGTAATCACCAACAAAGAGAATAAAATACCTATCTCCATAATAGCTCTTTGTCCTCATAGGTCCACATAAATCAGTATGGACTAATTCTAGAATTGCATCAGATGTATGGATTTTGCTTTTAAAACTAGATTTTGTCATTTTACCTTTTTGACAATTCTTACACATGATGTTGTCGGGCTTGGTCATCGTCGGTAAGCCTCTAACATTTCTCTTTTTGCTAATCTTTATCATGTTGTCAACATTCACATGACATAATATTTTGTGCCATAACCATATGTCTTCGTTTGTAGCAATCAAACAAGTGGAGTTAGTATCATTCAGATAGAATAAGTTACCTTTTGTCTGCTCAATGGTACCAATCAAATTTCCTGATTTATTGAAGATCCTTGCCTTCTTATTTTCAAATGCTACTTTGTGACCTAAACTATTCAACTGAGAAACACTCAATAGATTATAATTCAATCCATTTACCCAATAATAATTTTCATATTTTATCTGGTTATTCAACATTATTGTTCCTCTACCTTCAACTAGACAAGGTACGTGTCATTACCCATTCTTACTGAACCACCTTTATAGTATTCAAAAGTCTCAAACTTTTGCTTATCACCGGTCATATGGTGAGTGCAGCCACTATCTATGATCCAAACATCATTTTTTCTAACCTTAGATATGAGAGATGTTTCTACATACCCTTCATCACCATCATCTGAATCATCCTTTACAGCCACAAACACCATCTCGATGGCTTCATCAGATTCGGTGTCAGTATCATCATCTTTGCATTTTGCCAGGTAACTGGCTCTCTAATCGCTTCGGTGAGATTCTTTGAAATTAGGATTTCACCAACATATCCAAAATTTAGCAAAATCCAACTGTGCATTTGTTAGATATGGTCCTTTTACTGAGACTGTATTTTTTGAGACAGTCACACATTCACCATCAACAAACTACTCTCTTACATTTGCAGTCTGGCTCTGATACCATGTTAAGTTTTAGGATAGCTACAAATGTAATAGCACTCTATTTTGTA
>MU228154.1:4412194-4484680 GCA_018584345.1 Thuja plicata | reverse complement strand
GGATAATGCAAGACATTAAATCAGTTAATGGATTGTATTGTCATTGATGTCAACTTGATATAATCTAATTAGTTATAATCAAAGTGTCAAAGACTTCAGAGGATCAGAGAGATAAAGATTATGCTTTCTATAATGCATAAAAGACAAGCATTCACATTGTGACTACAAACACCGATGGTCAGTGGAACCCGATGGATAGAGATCACTGGCAGCCAAGCCACAGTGATGCCCGAGCAAGAAAATCGATGAGCAAAATCACAAGCAAACCCGATGGCCAGAAACACAATGTAAACCGATGGAGAAGCCCGAGGAAAACTAAAGTGTTGACCGACGCTATCAGGAGTTAAACCGAAAATAACTGGAGTTCAGAAATGATAAAATATCTAGCTGGTAGAGCTAAATATAGAGTTAACTAGTAGTTATCATTGTTTTCATCGACAAGATAAGCCAGAGATAAGTGATTGATTTAAAGCTAATTTGTCCAGTTGGCAAGAAGATCTCAGTGAGATAAAACAAGAGTTTTGCTTTAAATCTAATTGATGAGAATTGTGGATCACGCCAAGATCAAGAAGATCAAGAACCTAACAACGGTGATATCATGTCTATTTAAGAGACAACTCAATTCATTACGAATGGGAGAGGGGAGAAAGAGAATAGAGGATGCTAAAGAGAAACTGATGAAGAGCAACTTCGTACAATGCTGATCAACAAGCTAAGGAAAGAGGTAAAGAATTTTGTAGACACCGAGCAATAGAGCATATCATCACCAAGCAGAATCAAAGTGGAGCAAAGGTATAAAAAGAGTTATATTGATCAGAATAGTTTGTGAGATTACAATAGATCTGAAAATCTGCAAGTATAGTTGTATATGCGAACAGATCACAGTGTTTCATTTTAACCATTGATACAGAAAGTCTCTTAACCGAGCAGGATTTAAAGATCTTTCTATATTGAGATACATCCAATGGAGTATCAAAAAGTTTGTTCATGAAGATAGCATGAGATGCCAGATACCTATTGACAGGCCAAGTGAGTGTTTGATCAAGGATGGTAGCATAGAGATGCCCGATATCAAGTTATAGACTAAACTTTTAAATCCTCTAACAAGGTCACACCTAATAGTGTGTTTGTAACCTTTAATAGGGTTGGCTCTTCACCGAGCTCACTTCAGAAGAGTGAAATTTTTGGGGTACCGGTCCCAAGTGGTTTTTCCCTTAACTAGGTTTCCCTGTTAAAATTATATGTGTCAATGTGTTTATGAGTCATTACTTTAGTGTTTTGCATTACACTTAACTTAATTGGGTTGATCGGTATACACTAGATAATTTACTGTCTTTCGATAAATTGATAGACTGCTAATCGGTAAATCTATAGTAGAAGGTTTTACAAAGCATTATGAGGAGTAGTAAATTGATATAAGTATTTAGAGGCATTTATCTTATAGGACTGAAGATACTAGAGGTATAATTTTGTGGTACTAAGTTTTAAGGGTTGATTATTGGAATATTTTTTAGGCTACTGATTCACCCCCCCTCTCAGTTATTACTAACATTAATCTCCACATAAACCTCCTAATATCCAAGATCCTTTTGAAATTTGTACATAATCAAACTTCACAATCCATGCTCAAAGCCAAGTCCAGTACATCCTTAGGATATGTCAAAGTTGGGCCAACTTTGATACCATCTCTTAGTGAGTCTTCCACATATGTCACCTTCTTGGTGTAGGGCTATGTTGTTTGTATGTGAGTGTCATTGTGATTGAAAATGTACATTAGTTCTGCATGCTAGTGTGCGCATAATGATGACTTATCTTATTTTCCAATAAAAATACATTAACTAATGCACTAGGTGACTAGCTTGGAACATTCCAAGTGACACTTGTCATAGTCAAATCAACATTAAATCTTGTATCATCCTAAATTTTAAGCACCTAATTTGTGTACAGTTTAAGGATTATTTTGTGCCCACTTTAGTGTTTTCCTATGGTAGGACCTCATAGGGCACTTAATGGGTACCTAAATTCAAATATGGGTTTTATATTCCTTTCAATCTTGTTCAAAATTGAGGTTGGCTCTTACTTCTAGGTGTGCTCCTTTATTTTCTTCCAATCTCATAATTCATTTCATCACCTAGACCCTATGTCTCTAATTGTGGCCTCTGTGGCCCCTTTCAATCTTGAATTGAGTTATACTTGTAAATATTGCATCTATCCTATTCGCCTGACACCCCATTCAAATCTTGGCTCATTCTCCTAGGTACAAATTATCATTGGAAATCTTTCCCTGGACAGAATGTCATTGGCGTCCTCTCCCCAAGGAATCTGGCCCAAATTTGGCTTAGAGGTCTATGTCAATATATAGAACCTTCGTAACACATATGTCAGTCCTAAAGATTCCAATTATGAGTCCTAAATTTTAGGATGGTACACATAGTATCAAGAAAACATGCCAAACTAAGATCATTCATGACTCCCATAATATCTATATCAAGATAGAGCATATAAAAGGTACATGAACGATACAATTTCCAATGTAGATCAGTCAATATTAAAAAATGTCATTACAGTTCTAGAAGAAGATCATCCATTAGAAATCTCAATGGTTAAAGCTACAAAGTCAGAGGACATAATGCCTAAGGATAAGCGCAGTGGTCTCAAGAATTTGTGTGAGATATTGCATCATAAGGAGATACATGTAAAAGAATAAACTACAAGACAAGTAGCATGCTATGAAGAGGAACCACTGACATTTAAACAAATATATATGATACAGAAAGCTACATGGAACTATAGAGAAGAAATCAATTAAACATTTTATGAGAAATACAAAGTTAGGATGCAACATTCTGATAAACCGAATTATCAACATTATAACACATTGGGGCTTCTTCAAATAGACTGGAGCATGGTTTCTTTTATGAATATAGTAGAAAATCATCTTGGAAACAATGGTATATAATAGTTTCAAGAACACAATTAAAACTGATTAGTATGTTGTTTGAAATTTAAAGTAGTAGTCGTGAAGCACAAAGGTTGAAATGTTATTTAGGATGATAAATACAGTGCTAACAATGCTTAAGGGATTCAAGTAACAGTTGACAAAAATAGTACCGTGAAAATAAGAACATTACATGCTGTCATAAATCTAGAAACATGGGCATCTAGGTGATCTCACAAAGTTGTGTCCCACTTTCAGGATCGAAGAAAAATCACGCGGATGAAAAAATTTCATTTTCGACCCCTTCGAGCAAATGGGGGTGTTCGCGTGAAGTGGAAAAACCCCTTCGCTCAAACTAGATGAAATGGGGGTTCGCTCGAACTTAACCCAATTTGAGCGAACCATGTGAATCAATGAAAAATAATAAATTTGCACAAATTTTCCATGGGGGGTTCGCTAGAAGGGAGTTCGCGTGAACCCCCTTCGCTAGAAGGGGTGTTCTAGTAAACCCCCTAAATTTGGCATTCCTCTCCAAAGCCAGAATTATTTAGCAATTTTTTTCCCTTTGAAGGTCTCAATCAAGGACCAAATAAAATAATATATTCTAAAACCCAAATGGCAGATGATGCTACTCAAAACAAGCTTTATAATGAATATAATTTTAATATATATTGAGTTCATTGTGACTTTCTATTTTTAGTTTAATTAAACATAGGTTGTCTGGCCATTTAGCAACCTCTCTCTTTGACGCTTCAGGAAAAATAGTAAATTAGAAAAAAAAAATTATGAAAAATATGTAGGAAATAGGTATTTATGTTACCTTTCTATTAAAAAATGAAAAAAATTAATTTTGATATATACAGATCAAGTTAGAGCGATCAAAATGAACCTATGTCTAAATTACACTTAATGTCACTTCATAACTCAACAAACTATAAAATTTTGAGCCAAATTGAACGAAACCAATTGGATCCTCTAGGTATTGGTGTTATAAACCTAACCTAAAAAGAAATACATTGTTATCATTTTTGAAAAAAAAAGTTATGTTGATCCAAGTGACCATCACTCTTTAAAAAATGTTGATTTTTCATAAATCTACTTTTCAAAGAAGGAAAAATGGATACAAATCAATTCCAAAATTTTATAAAAAAATATATTTAGAAACTAGAAACAAAATTCTAAAAGTCACCTTTTTACATCATCTTCAAATTCTTAATGGTTTTGCAACAATATGTGTCTGAAAGTGAATTTTTTTTCAGAATGTTAGTCTCAGTGTCAAAGTTGGCCAAAAAGTGGAACATAGTATTGTGGGAACACCCATCTAATAACATCAGAAGAAAAGTATATATTTGAAAGAATATAACATATTGACCACCTTACCAGTGTTGTGAAAGATCAAGGTCATACTACTTTAAATCATGGATTAAAATGGTACAAAGATGATGTAGTCAGAAGACAAAGAGGATATTAAAATTGCAACAAGAAGACATCTAAATAATATATCATGAAGGTATATGATATAGGTTAGCATAGTAGCCTTTCATGGATGCCATTAATGTTAAAATATGTGTCTCAACCAAGGTATTTACAAAAGAGAGAAGCTCCTTAATTTTGTTGAAAGGCCGAGAAGAACATACAAAATACCTTCAGGGTCATTAAAGAAAATGTGAGTTCATTATCAATAAGTAGACATTGCAACCATACATGGAATTGTGATATCTTTTGTGTCATCTCATAATCTAAACAGCAGATTTGCAATATAAATTGAGAGGGATTCACCATAATCTCTGCAAGATTCTAGCTTCTTCATTATTTTGAGTACCTTATCAAGCATGAAAGCTACAAAGATATAACCCTCGAATGGAAAGAAAACCCAAATGATCTTATGTATGTGTTGACGGGACTTTGGTGACCAGGTCCACCAGCAGATATAAGTTGTCATCGGGTACCAGGGGTACCGACCAACTCCGCCTGTAAAGGTTATCTGGGGAAATGAGATTCCCCAGGCCTCCAAGCACCTGATGGTCGGGTCTCGACGGTGCGGGGCTCAGTTGGGGGATGTGACTATTTTCAAGGGGGGTAGCTAGTTTCTTCAACTCATTCTCTCCAGGGATTCAGGAAGGTGGGGGTTCTCCAACCATTCTACACTTAGCAAATAAACTGAAAAAGATCCCGTAGGGTTAGAAGTATTTAGTCTACCTATAGTCATGTTTACACATTCAATACATCAATGATGCTCTGATATACTATACTAAATACCGAAGAAATACACAACCATCAGCTCATATTTGATCACTAGCAAGGGGAAGGAGTTCGTTAATCTACTTAAAATATCAGAGCAGAAGGCATGAAGAACATTAAATATAAAATATCGTTAACTTAGAAGACAAAGTGTCAACAACATCATTGCAAGAACCATCTCTTCTTCATTAACATTCCTTCTAGCAAGCACTGGTGCGTGGTACAATGGCGGCTCTAAGGGAGCATCTAACTACTGAAATATTTTAAGACCAAGGAGCATTGAGCTTTGCAACTGAAATGAAAATACTGCTTCTCTATTACTATGGACTGCAAATTCATCAATTTCGCCAACCCTTGGAAAAGGGACAGACTTACTATTTATACACATTTTCTTCTAACCCTAACCCTAACCCTATTTTGCATTCTGCCATAAAATATAATATCCGGTGGCCGATACTACCTGCACCACCTTACAAAAGACCTTGAGACGGAGAAGGTCTGACATGTCAGAAGAATAAGACAAGAGGATGGAGTGGAAGAATCGGCCTTAAGAAGAGAGCCAAGAAAAAGAAGGAAGAAATCAGATCCCGTGAGGATCGAGGCTACATGCCTCATAAATGGGAAATGTGGCGCCCTGTCTCCAATGTGCCAGGTGTATATCTGGAGCAGCACCTCGAGAAGGTCATTTGTTAGAAAACCAACTGTTGATCCGACTTGCCTCAATGTAGCTATCTACCCTCTAACAATCTTTATTAACCGCTTTTGAAAGTGATCGATCGGCCTCAGGGGCTGGGACATAGATCACTCAAAAGAATACAAAAATTTAGGATCTGGGAACTTACGTTCCAAAATAATAAAGAAAACAAAATGATTGGGTTCTCTCTGGACCCCGGAGAAACTTTATTGTTGCTTGTTATGGTTGAAGGTCTGGAGGAGGCGGGAGATTCCATCCTCATCAATCTCTTTGAGGCCGGACTGCCAGTACTTGGCCACCTCAATCTGTTCTCCTAGCTCCGGAACATTCCTTTTGAATTCATCGGCCATTTTTGCCACATCATGATCACTAAGGATCATGCGAGTCAGTCTCACCATTTGAGTTCCATCCACTCCCTCTGGGGATTGATATCTTGACTCCATTAATTCATCAAACTTCCCCAAAATGTATTCCTCTGGCATGCATGTGTCAGTGTTGAACGAGTCAGCTCAGGAGACCTTCATGACAAAAGCCTTATACAAATTTGAAGAATATTGGACCGTGTTGATTTTATCATGCAGAACCCCTACCAGTTGCTTGAGCACCTCCAATGTGAGGTCAAGTCTGGAGTGTTGGGTCCTCACAAAATTGAATGATTCTTCTCCTAGAATTCCAGACTCAGAGACCATTTCCTCCCCAAGACCGAGGAGTTCTTCAAGTTCTACCTTCCATGCTTCATAATTTTCTATATCACCCTCCCATATGTTGATAATAGTCTCTTCCTGATGCAGAATGTGTCGGGCCATATACAAGTCTGGGAGGGTGGACATAAGGAAGCGCCGGGTGTTTCCTATCTGCAGAGCGACCCACTCATCGACCGGTTGGGCCTTCTTCTTCATTGCTTGCAAGGAGTCTATGTCGCCCTGCGGTAGTGGCGCATCAGATGTGGAGGCCTCTGGAGGAATGACACTGATAGGCTAGGCCAGCTCAGTGAGCAACCCCATAAGGTTTGCAGTTTTCTCCTTTTTCGCCTTGAGCCTTTGGGCCTCCTTTTCATAACGTGCCTCCACGGCTCGGGTCGCTTCTTTCAACAGGTCCATTTCGCCCTATTTTCCTCTTTTTCCCAATGATATATCTATGATATCATAATCTCTAGCCTCGGTAGTTGCCTCATCAGTGTCTAGGGGAGGTGTTGCCACAACTACAACTATTTCTCTGCCTGGCCTAGTTCGAAGAGTATGAATCGTCCTGGCTTTCTTGGCCTTCGGTGGATTCTGGACCTGAGCCATCATCTCAGCCAGGGAGAGATGAGCTCTGGGGGTCGGTGAAGCTTTTCTTTTCTTATTTTTAACCAACCACTGTGGCGGAAGGGGTGGCTTATTTTCCAAAGTCTATTCCTTGGGTTCTTCCCCGGTATCTTGCTGCTGCTCCTCCTCAGCAATGCGAGTCTTGCCCAGATCCTTCTCCGCACCCTTTGACTCGTCAGCGACGTCTTCCCCGATGATGTTTATTTCTTTTTCCCTATTATCTATATCTTTTGCTTCATTTAGGCCTTCATTGGCCGCCCCGAGGGTTTCTTCCTTTTGTCACTCTTCTTGTTCCTCGGTCTTTGTTGCCAAGATCTCTTCTTCCATTGGCATATCTTTTGGCAATGGGGGAGGTATCGGTTCATAATTTAATGTTTGGGCCATAGTGATTACCTGCCCAAAGGTCACTCTAGGGAGTGGTACTTGGAACATGATGACTGAGGTTACGGTTGCTCCCGCAGGTCCGGTTCCCTCAGCGGATGCCATTTGTTGACTCTGCTTCTGTTGGTCCACTACCATGTTTTGAGTCTCTGTGACCTCAGAGGCAACCTCTTGTCTTGTTTCTTTCTCTTCTTCCATCTGCTCTTCCTGCTCCTGCACAGGTTCTCGTTCAAGAGCTTCTTCCTGTGCTGGGACTTCAGCCTCCATTTGCTCGATGTCCCCCTGTAGATTCCCGAACTCGTTGGTTGCAAAAATATCATCAAACTCATCCTGTGGGGGAGGATTGGCTGGGACATCAGAAAACACTGGTTCCCTTTCTGGTTCTAGGGAGTTAGAAGAAAGTATCTCAACTTGTGGAATCTGGGGCATCCCCAGCTCCGGCTCTGCCTTGGCATTTTGGTTGAGCCTCTTATTTCTCCTACTAACTAAGGGTGGCCCCGCATCCCTTAGTACTTCTTGTTCTTCTGGGTCCACCCCAGTTGCCTTAACCATCAGGGCCGCCAGTGAAGGAGAGGTGGGAAGATGAATTGGTTCGGCCATTGACGCTGGGGTTGCCAACCGCGTGATTAATTTCTCCCTCATTTGTTGGGAGGCTGCTACTGATTTCTTTATCTGCTCTTTTATGGGGACTTCTTGCATAGTGGGAGTTTCCATTATTCCTTTTCCTTTGTCTCCTCCCTGTGAAGAAGTCTCGGCCCCTGGGGTTATCTTTGGCATCAGCTGGGCTGCCCGGTGGATGCTCCCAAGGCACACCTTCTTGAAATAGAGGTGGCTCTTCCTGAGCGTCCCAATTCACTGGTGGGAGGGCCAATTTGTTGATCCCCTTTGCTTTGTATTGGGGATCTACTTTGGAGCTGACATCTAAGAAATCTTCTGGGAATCTCTAGAGCTTCAATCTTTCCATCATTCCTACGGTCATTTTGACATAATGCCGCCCCCGGACCTCCACGTCGTCCTGGCAATCTTCCCAGAAGTCTTCCATGTGATATTGATGGGGCTCTGATTCCCAGGGAAGTGCCATTGCAATCTTTCCATGCGGATCAAAATGTTTTTGCGCTAAGTAAAATTTCGCCAGGTTATAGCATTTAAGCTCATTATCTGCTTCTTTAGCGATGGCCAGACTACATGAATAATTCCCACAAGTGATTGGGAACGGAATATTTGTTACCTTCTTCAAGGCATAGAATGCATGCAGCTCCATTATCTGCTTGCAATACTCCAGGAGAATTATCTTGTCCCCACAATGTTTGGGCAACAAGTAGGGTTTCCCGGAGAAGCCAGTCACCCTTATGTATGTATGTTGTTGAAATTGTATATATTAATGCCTATAACTCTGGACCAAATTCATCACCTCTATAGACATGCGGTATCCTACGTCCCAGGTGGGTGTGAGCAAGTGGTAGTAAATGAAGGCATCGTTTACCTGACAAAAACTGGGGAAGCTGGCCTCCCATTGAATCTATGGAGAATGGTCCCGAGGGGCCTTCTAGCCTGGGTTGATCCCAAGTACGCCCTCTATGAGTAACCCATTGGTGTGGGGTCATTTTTGTTCTAGGGCCCAGAGAACATAGGAAGTCATATAAAACTTCTTCTTCTTGGCCAATTGAAGGAACTGGGAGTCTATGTGATTCAAAATTATGGCGGCCCAGTCAAAATATTCCCCGTCTGTGCTTATACCAAGCAAGAAGTAATATATCCACCCAGAGAATTCTTGGGCATGCTGTTGCCCGAAGACCCAGCATAATGCTATCATCCCCATCTAGATGTTTTCTTTGAATTCAGACCTGGAGATTTCCAATTTCATCCTCTTGGGGTCCCTCTTTGGGACCTTGAGCCAATTATTGTTCATGTATATATGGGCCGCCTCCTCCAACTACTTAAATTGGGCCAGGGCATCTGACCGGGTGACTACAGCTGGTTTTTCAAATTGGGGGATTCCCAAGCCCCTCTAGAAGGTATCAGGGTCTAGGGACACCATGGGAGTAGGATACACAGTGGGTTCTGCAGCTGCGAGCATGACAGCCCAGACGGATGTATTGTAGTGAGCTACAAGTATGATAATAAGCTCTAGTGATTGCACCGAGCACGGGAAGCATGATACCTTAAGGATCCTGGAATTCCTGATTTTAATGGCCAATGGATCCCCGGCCTGTTGTTGGATGTACATCATTTTTACTAAGGCCTAAATTTTGGGTCATGTCCTGACGTTGGTGTCAGTAATGAGCTGGACTTTGGACTCAATCTTTGAGCCCATGATAACATTTTCCTTCGCATATTTCATGCTTAGGGGCAATTTCTCCAGGGCATTCTCTATTTTGGATCTGACAGCTGCCCTGGTAACTGTCGTAGAAGGAAGTTCCGGACTCCCGTGTGGTGAAGATGCAGAAGCTTCAGACATGTTGAAAGTATGTTATTCCAGAAACCTGCAAGGCAAGGCGACCGTCAGAACGTATAAATAAATGTTATTCTAGGGTCTGGAGATCTTACCACCGTGGTGCTTGCTTTTCCTAAAGAGTTAGCTTAGTTCAAAATCTCAAAAAGTACATATATTTTGCAAACTTAGAAATTTCACCTACAGCCGGGTCCGAGGGTCTCATCACACTTAGTATAGGCAAGACGTGGGTTGAGTGATGGCAAGGAGCCAGAGTCTGGAAAAACCAACAGTTGGAAGGTGTGCGCGGAAAGTGAGCCGTCAGTCCTACGTGGGCGCCACGTGGGTATGTAATAAATGGAAGTTATGGTGATGGCGGCGGAGCCAACTGTCCAAATGCATGAAAAGCAAAGGCCACTTGGATAAATTTTAATGTGTGCATGGGACATAAATGAAGGACGGGCTGGTTTATAGAGGAGAGAGAAAATTGCTTGGTTGAAACCGACCGAGAGCCGAGTTTTGACTAGGCAGTATTCTGCATAGAGCAAGCTCGCAAATTAGAAACCAGAAACAAATGCAGCATGGTGAGCTCGACAAAACACCAAGAAGAATATACACTATACACGACAGAGATGAAGGGTATATACATGCAGATCGAAAGGATACACACTAATGTACATCAAATGTACACATATACAGAACGCAAAGTAGACAATTACAAAACTAGAGAATGTACAAAATATTTACAACTTTTACATTACCTACAAGCTATGCTACATCTGCATAGAGGGTGGACAACCCTCTGGCAGAGTTGATCCACCAACGGGCGGCAAACCAGAAAGAAACGCAAGACAAAACAGAAACAAGATAACACAGCTAGACACGAAAAAAACCAAAAATAGGAAAGCTGAGCGAAGAGAAGGTACCAACCTAAAAACAGAGAAGGGCAAGGAAAGGGACTTGCTATGAATGCTCTGCAATATCTTCTACCATTAGATAATCACCACTCACCACCACTAAACACTCAAAATTGCTCAGAATAGCTTGGAATGGCTCGCACTGGATTATCGCTAAATTACTGTAAAATCGCTCTCAAATCGCTAAGATTGCTCAAGTGTTTAATCATGGTAAATGTGAAGATGACAAGTAATTTCTATTTATACCCATGATAAAAGCAAGTTACCTTTCTTTCTGCAAACTCTGGACAGACAGACCTCTGAACTCCGGGCCCGGGGATTCCATGCGACAATACCATCCTAAGAAAAGAAGACATCGTGGTGAAGAATCCCAGAGTCTGAAATCTGGTTCCCAACCAAGGACAACCAACTCTGGGACTAGGTCTCAGAGTCACGAGAGACTAGCAAAACAAAAACAACACCGCGGGGAAGAAAACCCCGGAGAAGGAAAAAAAAGAAAAAGACAAGGCAAGAGCCAAAAGCAGTTAGCAAAAAGGGGGACCCAACATTTTGCACATAAAATGTAGGGACGGAGATGCAGGGCATAACAAATGGTGACTATCTGGGACAAATTCCTTAGTGCATTCGAGAACTACAAAATCTCTTGGTTAGAAAAATAGGAACAAATCGTTACTTGAAGTATCTTACATGCAAAGAGTAACATGTCTGAGAAAATCTGGCCATACGCGATTTAACCCATGATCCTTTCATCAGTGGTGAAGTGTGTGATTTAGAACAAAATCAAGCTGATGACCTCTAGGAGCAGTAGAGAAGAGGCACTAAGTATACTAAACCACAAAGTCATCAAATTTTCTCGTTTCTCCCGGAGACCAGAGTTTTGCCCCACTTCCCTTCTCTTGTTATCTTATATGTTTCTAGGTTGGAGGGCGGTACTTCTTTCACCATTAAGCTTAGGCTTAGCTAAATTTTAATGGCGATACTTCTTTCACCCTTCTGCCCAATCTTAATATGTTGAATAGGGGAGAAAAACTCTAGACCCGAAAAGAATCTTTTTAAAAGTTCAGACTTGGGTCAACCAACTAGTGCAACCGATCTACCCTTGATGTGTCTGATTACTTGTCCCTTATTTTTTATTTCACTGATTTCCAGACTTCCAAAAATAAACCCGATGAAGATTGCTCATAGTGTACTACCAAATTTGTAAAATAACTTCAGAGACCAGACCAATTCCCCCACGCTAACAATAGATTCTTAAGTTCATCATGCTAAAGACAACATCCTGGAGACCAGGTGTTATGCAAAGCATTCCAATCCTCACAAAAAAGGGGAGAACAAAACGTCAAAACCCGAAGAGAAGACAAGTGAACAAAAACAACCAAGGAAAAAGGACGGTCCCAGAGGATGACCAACAAGACTATTTACAAGGCAAGGTACCTCTCAACAAGGCACCGGGAAAGAAATATTTACAAGAGGGAAATTTACATAAAATACAACTTGGGGCAAACCCACCTTATTCAAAATAATGTTTCAGGAACTGGCCATTGACAGACAATGGGACAGGTTCTCTGGTCATGGTGTTGAGGCAATAGGTATTTGCCCCGCAGATTTCTAAAATTAAATATGGTCCGAGCCAGAGCCGTTGGAACTTAGTGTGCTTGCCTTTCTTTTCCCAGGCCTTGTCCCACAATAGGACCAAGTCTGAAATCTGAAAAGCCTTGTATTGGTCTCTGCGGTCAAACCATCATTTTACCACTGCTTGATGATGCGTGAAATGTTCAAGGGCCGCATCTTGTTGTTCTTCCATCCACACCAGGTTTAGAAGCTGAACCTCCACGATGTTATCCCAATTGCTAAATTCCTACATAAACTGCAAAACTGGGATCTGTAAGTTGGTTGGGAACACTAGGTTCTAGCCATAAACCAGGTGGAATGGAGACATTCCCAGGGTGGCCTTAATTCAAATGTGATCCACCCAGAGGGTGAATCTCAAATTTTGGTGCTAATCCCGGGGATTCTATTCCAGCAGGTGTTTGATCACTTCAAGCAGATTTTTGTTTGTTGACTCAACAACACCGTTCCCCTAGGGGTAATAGTTGTTGGAGAACTTCAGAGTGATCTTTTGATTTTAGGTCCATTCAAGTAATTATGCCAAAGAAAATGTTGAACCATTGTCACATACTAAAGCAAAGGGTATTCTGAATCTTGTGATGATGTTTTCTTCCAGGAATTTAATAACTACGTCCGTTGTGTTATTTTTGCAAGGTATAGCTTCGGACCACCGGGTGCAGTAATCAGCAGCAGTCAGGATGTACTAGTGGTTGGCAGACGAGTTGGGGTTAATTTCCCTGATGAAGTCAAATGCCCATTGGGAAAAGGGTCTAGCCTCAAAGACTGGTTGTAAAGGCATATCCGGGTTACGCTCACAATGCGTCATGGTTTGGCAAGTGTGGCATCTTCAAACGTGAGTGTAAACATCTTTAAATATACAGGGCCAATAATACTCAGCCTAAAGGATTTGATGGGTAGTGGCATCGGCTGAGCCATGCCCGGTTCCAAACTGCCCATGGAATTCATCGATCATCTTCGCAACTTGGTCCCTGTCAATACACCGGAGGTATACTCCCTCGTAGTTCCTGCGATAAAGTGCAGAGTTTTTGATCATGAAGTGAGCACTTTTCACCCATAGAGCATGATGTTTATTGGGAGGTAATCCCTCCAGACATTTGTTGTTTAACATTAAGTACACCAGATCTGTGTACCAAGGGTCTTGAGTGATAGACTCTACCGTGTAAGTTTGGCATTCTTTGTGGGGAGTCTCTTCTGCCATCGCTCGACTCAGTCCCTGGCCTTGAACTATCTTCATGGGTTGCATTTCCAAGTCATACTCTTGGAGGATGGTCATCCATTTCTCCCGTCTTTCACCCAATTCACTCTGCATCAGCAGCAATTTCACAGCTTGGTCTGGGATGATAGCATGCACCTTGCTCCAGAGAATATAATGCCATAATTTCTTCACGGTGTGAACAAGAGAAAAGGCCTGCTTTTCCAATGATGAATACCAAACTTTGGCATTCTTAAAGGGGGAGCTCATGAAATCTATGGGTCATTCTTCCCCTTCGACCTTTTGAGTTAGAACTACCGCGGCAGAATGTGGCGAAGCAAAGGAGTAGATGTAAAATGGGAGGGAGTAGTTCAGACTAGCCAGGATGGGTGCCTCTGTTATCATCTATTTGATCTAGGTGAATGCCCGATTCGCTTAAGGACTCCACTCAATCTTGGTATCCTTTTTCATCATTTCGTTGAGTGGTTTGACTATCTCGGCGAATCCAGTGATGAACCGCTGGACAAAGTTGATCTTTCCAAAGAAAGACCGCTTCTCTTTCTTGTTGTCGGGCATTTGTAGGTTTAGCAGCACTTTGACTCTCTCAGGGTCAATGGATATACCCTTCTCAGAGATGATATGCCTGAGTAAATTCCCTTCGGTTACACCGAATATGCATTTCTTGGGGTTAATAGAATATGCATTTCTTGGGGTTGAGGGATATTCCATACCGGCGACATCTCTCGCAGAACTGAGTGAGGTGGGAAGAATGGTCACGCCTGTCTCAAGAAAAGACGGTCAGATCACCCATATAGATGATTATACACCGATTCACAAGGCCCTCAAACGCAATGTCCATAGCCTTTTGAAATGTGGCCTCTGCATTAATTAAGCCAAAGGGCATCCTTCTGTATGCAAATGTTCCCCACTTGGTGGTGAACACTATTTTCTCTCTATCTTCATACTTAACCATGACTTGGTTATATCTGGAGTACCCATCCAAGAATGACATTATTTGGGATCCATTCACTATCTGCAACACCTCATCCAACGAAGGGAGAGGGTGATTGTCTTTTTTGGAGGCTCTATTCAAATTTTGGAAATCCACGCAAAGGCGAATTTTGCCGCTCTTCTTTCTTACAGGGACCAGATTGGCAACCCACATAGTATGCCAGATTGGAAAGATTATCGGAGATGACAATAATTTCTCCACCTCTTGACGGATTAGAGGCTCGATCAGTAGGTTGACTGGTTGTTGCTTTTGTTGAAAAGGCTTAGCATTAGGTTTTAGGGGAATGGTATGAGTCATAATAGATGTGTCATATGTTTTTAAGTCTTCATATCCCCATGCAATCACGTCTATGTATTCTTGGAGAACCACGAGAATCTTCTCCTTCTCTTCAGGGGAGCAGGAGGTGCCAATGTGTATCATCTTTTCTTCACCAGGCTAGCCGATGTTTACTTTCTCAAATTTTCCTCCCTCAGAGGAGGATGACATATTTTCCCAGCCCCGAGGGTCCGAGTCAAAGATTCGTTCAAGCGCGACCATCCCCTTCAGGATAGTGTTAGTAGGTAGGTCCATGGTCCCATCATCTTCATCCCACTGTCCAGTATCATCATGGTCTCGCTCCTCCACTATATGGTCCTCAAAGACACCAACATTAGCCATGAAGGCCAGGATATGCTGATCGTCCTCAAAAACCTGAAAGTGGGTGACATTATCTAGGATGGACAGGATGGGGATCATCTCGACAGAGAATCTCCAAAGTCATGAGCTAGCCATGGGCTCCAGTGTGCTGGCAGAAATGACAAGGGCATCTGGGACATAATTCCGTCGCCGAGGAATAAGATCAATGTCGAAGGCATCAAAATCTTTAATAAGGCTCCATGCCCGATTGCAGTACTCAGCAAGTCTTTTTTCGTGACATGTATATTGACTGCGGACCTATTTTACAATTAACTCTGAATCACCCAGAGCCCAGAGGTGGGTGATTCCTTTCCTTAATGCAAATAAGAGTCCAAGGACCAAAGCCTCGTACTCTGTAATATTGTTTGTGCAGTTGAACTGTAGCTTGTAGGATGCGAGGAAGGAATTCCCTCATGGGTTGATTAATTCTACTCCAGCCCCATAGCCTTGTTTGGACTGGGATCTATCGAACTTAAGGGTCCACAGATCGTTATTTACAGTCTGGGGCTGGGGTGAAGGAGTAGTCCTTGGATTGTTCTTGGGAGACCTGGGAGGGGCTTCCTCCCTCACTGTTGGCGCATGGGTGGAGTTTACCTCTGGAAGGGTTTGAATTTGAGATCCCTGGGGAGATGGCACCGAAGAAGTGATTCCAATAGGAATACTAGGTCCCGAGGAATCCACTGTGTGTTCTTTACTCTGAAAGGCATCGATGTGTCGGGTAGCGACTGAAAGGAAAGGTTCACACTCTAGCTCTGAATGTTTCTGATAATGTACTCAACACCAAGTACTAGACAAGAGTGTAGCGAGAGTCACCGCGACACCCTGAGAGTCGACCTCAACCCTCAACTTTTCTTCTAGGTCCTGGGTTCTCTGTAGAACTATGGGATCATCCCCGGGGGTGAAATCGAATGTTAAGATTTCAAAGGGTCAGTACACCCCAGGGGAAGTCTCAGAGAAGAAGACCTCACTAACCCTCCCAACTTCGGTAAGGGCCTATTTCATCCAGGGTTCACTTTCAACCTGGATCTTGTTTGATTCTCCTTCCCAGGGGAGCCATAAGTGAGAGAAGTCGGTCAAAAAATACCCATTCAAGGACTTAGACCAATTCTGACTTAATAACATCCCATAAGTCTCTGGGATGTCCACCACTTGAACGTCGATTGTGCTGGCTATTCTGGGGTCCTGGATAAGCTATATCTGGACATTCTTCAATTCCCCCACCATTTTCATAGCCATTTTATCCAATTAAATCACTGTGCCATTATATGGGGTGGGACAGAATCTAAGCTTCTGGCATATGGATAAGGGCATGATGTTACCCGAAGCTCCAGAGTCTACTAGGAAGTTGTGTATTTTTTTGCCTTGGATATTTAGGCCTAGTAGGAAGGGAGGATCTTCATTATTTCCTTGGAAGACAGCCATGTTAGTGTCCTCAAAAGAGACAGTTTTAGGCCGGCGACTGACAACTTCTGGGTTTTCCAAGAGCTTCAGAAGAGACTTCTTTTGCTCAGGACAATTTAGCAAGACCTCCATCAGGGTCATGGAGGTGGTGGTCTATTCTAATGCCTTTGTAATGTCAAATCTTCCTCCCAAGAATTGGTGACTTCCCTCGGCCAGGTCTTTCATTTGGTTATAGCTAGAACCTTTTAGAGGGGCGAGCCGATCAGTTTTAGTATCCCAGGGAGGAGTGTCTCTGGTATGAGGGGTTGGCGTGTAAACTAGTCCTTTACCAGCTTGGCTCTAAGTATTGTAAGGAGGCTGTGGGTTTGTGAAGGCATTGGCCTCAAAGGCCGGAATTGATTCATCAAAGAACCCCTGCAAATCAAATTCTTCTTCATCTTCTCTGGAGGATCCGAAGAAGATGGTCTCACAGGTGAATGCACTGTGATTTGACTCTTGCACAGGAGGCTCTGGGGGAGTAGCATCATGCGATTGTTGTCTATCTAGTTGGGAGATCATAATGACCTTCTCTAGTGTGGCACAATTTACTTCATTGTGGGAGCCTGTGTCCTGAAATCTACACCAATTGGTCATGGGCTAGAAGTCTGCCACTGGCGTGAAATGTGATGGTCCAGCACCACCCTGGTTGGCATTTTGGTTCGGGGGTGGACCTCCAGTGTTTGCGTTATTGTTCCATTGTTGTTGATTGGGCCGAGGCCCATTGTTAAAGTTTCTTCCCCCGGCATTGTTGTTTCGTTGGCTGGAGAAAATATTCCCTCTTTAGGAATTGGAATTCTGGGGTGCGTAGGACCCCGCCTTTAGTTGACCCATGTCCACAGTTAGGGTAGACAACATTTTCCAGAGGGATTCAACCTCGGTGGTCAACTAAGTGTTTGTGTCACAGTGTGACAGTTGTTTTTGGTTCCCTAGGAAGGTAGCAGTATTCGCCAGAGTTGAGGGCAACAATCCCCTATCCGTGGATGACTGAAAGAAGGGCACTCCAGGTGGTTGTGTTTGAGGTTGCGCCTACTGCGGCTAGTTCCAAGGGAATGCCTCCAGACCTGGTATTTCTTGAGTCTGGGGTGGGTAGACATACCGGGCTTGTTGGTCTATTGGCAGTGGTGGGGGATTCATTTCCATCATAGGGGCACCCATTTCCAGATTGGGGTTGTATCCCCCAACATATGTAGTTCCGTCGGGGATCATGTTGAAGGGCATGTTCTACCCAATCCCGCCCGAGGATTTGTTAGGGCCACCGGATAGTTCTAAGGCTAGGTTGTAAACTTTTGCCAAAGTATCTCGGTCGCCCGCGATGATTGTTCTCCAGAGGAGAGTGGCAACGAAGAGGTCCATCGCATTGAGATAGGTATGTATGGTTACTTCTGGGGATGGAATGAAAGGGCCCGTGCACTGCTTCAAGGCACGCTAGAACTGATGATTGAATGCTGCAAGGGGTTCATTGGGTTCCTTTCTGATGCAGATGAACTGGTTGTGGGACCAAGCTGGGTCTACAAGTACATGAAAGGAAGCCAAGAAGGCATCCTCCATGTCCTGCCAACTGTTGATGGAGTTGGCAGGAAGGTATAGGTACTAGTTCAGCTCTCCCTGTCCAAAGGATAGGGGAAACATCTGGGTCACGACATCCTCATGTTGGATCTGGTGTCGGTTCATGGCATCCTTGTATGCTTGTAAATGTTCTTCCGCAGTTTGTGAGCCTAGGTGTTCATATCGTGGGAAAATTTTCTCTGGGTGCGAGGGTAAGTCATTGATTACGCCCAGGAAAGTTCCTATAGGGGACCCGGTGTTACCAAAGTATGCAGCCATTTGGGAAACTGGGTTTTGGATGGGTTGAACGCTGGTTCCCGAGGGTGTCTGAGGAGTTTGGATATTCTACAGTGTGCTAGACCCCCAGACAATAGTGGCTGGTATGGTTTTTGAGGTTTGCAGCCAGTCTTTTGTCATGACATGTATATTAACTCTGGACCTATTTTACAATTAACTCTGAATCACCCAGAGCCCGGAGGTGGGTGATTCCTGTCCTTAATGCAAATAAGAGTCCAAGGACCAAAGCCTCATACTCCGTAATATTGTTTGTGCAGTTGAACTGCAGCCTGTAGGATGCGAGGAAGGATTTCCCTCGTGGGTTGATTAATTCTACTCTGGCCCCACAGCCTTGTTTGGACCAGGATCCGTCAAACTTAAGGGTCCATAGATCATTATTTACAGTCTGGGGCTGGGGTGAAGGAGTAGTCCTTGGATTGTTCTTGGGAGACCTGGGAGGGGCTTCCTCCCTCACTGTTGGCGCATGGGTGGGGTTTGCCTCCGAAGGGGTTCAAATTTGAGATCCCCGGGGAGATGGCACCGAAGAAGTGCTTCCAATAGGAATACTAGGTCCCAGGGAATCCACTCTGTGTTCTTTACTCTGAAAGGCGTCAATGTGTTGGGTAGGGACTGAAAGGCAAGGTTCACACTCTAGTTCTGAATGTTTCTGATAATGTACTCGACACCAAGTACTAGACAAGAGTGTAGTGGGGGTCACTGCGGCACCCTGAGAGTCGACCTCAACCCTCAAATTTTCTTCTAGGTCCTGGGTTCTCTGCAGAACTATGGGATCATCCCCGGTGGTGAAATCAAATGTTAAGATTTCAAAGGGTCGGTACACCCCGAGGGAAGTCTCAAAGAAGAAGACCTCACTAACCCTCCCGACTTCGGCAAGGGCCTTTTTCATCTGGGGTTCACTTTCAACCCAGCTCTTGTTTGATTCTCCTTCCCAGGGGAGCCATAAGTGGGAGAAGTCGGTCGAAAAATACCCATTCAAAGACTTAGACCAATTATGACTTAATAACATCCCACAAGTCTCTGGGATGTCTACCACTTGAACGTCGATTATGCTGGCTATCCTGGGGTCCTAGATAAGCTGTATCTGGACGTTCTTTAATTCCCCCACCATTTTCACAGCTATTTTGTCCAATTGAATCACTGCGTCATTAGATGGGGTGGGATGGAATCTGAGCTTCTAGCATATGGATAAGGGCATGATGTTACCTGAAGCTCTAGAGTCTACTAGGCATTTGTGTATGTTTTTGCGTTGGATATAGTAGAGACAGTTTTAGGTAGGCGACTGACAAGTTATGGGTTTTCCAAGAGCTTTAGAAGAGACTTCTTCTGCTCGGGACAGTTTAGCAAAACCTCCATCAGGGTCATGGAGGTGGTGGTCTGTTCTAACGCCTTTGTAATGTCAAATCTTCCTCCCAAGAATTGGTGACTTCCCTTAGCCAGGTCTTTCTCTTGGTTACAGCTAGAACCTTTTAGAGGGGCGGGCCGATCAGTTGTAGTATCCCAGGGAGGAGTGTCTCTGGTAGGAGGGGTTGGCATGTAAACTATTCCTTTACCAACCTGGCTCCAACTATTGTAAGGAGGCCGCAGATTTGTGAAGGCATTGGCCTCAAAGGCCAGAATTGATTCATCAAAGAACCCCTGTAATTCAGATTCTTCTTCATCTTCTTTGGAGGATCCGAAGAAGATGGTCTCACAGGTGAATGCACTATGAGTTGACTCTTAAATAGGAGGCTCTGGGGGAGTAGCATCATGTGATTGTTGTCTATCCAGTTGGGAGATCATAATGACCTTCTCCAGTGTGGTACAATTTACCTCATTGTGGGAGCCTGTGTTGTGCAATCTACACCAATTGGTCATGGGCTAGAAGTCTGCCACTGGCGTAAAATGTTATGGTCTAGCACCACCCTGGTTGGCATTTTGGTTCAGGGGAAAACCTCCAGTGTTCACGTTATTGTTCCATTGTTGTTGATTGGGCCGAGGCCTGTTGTTGAAGTTTCTTCCCCCGGCATTGTTGTTTCGTTGGCCAGAGAAAATTTCCCTCTTTAGGAATTGGAATTCTGGGGTGCTTAGAACCTCGCCTTTAGTTGACCCATGTCCACAGTCAGGGTAGACAACATTCACCAGAGGGATTCAACCTCGGCGGTCAACTAAGTGTTTGTGTCATAGTGTGACGATTATTGTTGGTTCCCTGGGAAGGCAGCAATATTCGCCAAAGTTGAGGGCGACAATACCCTAGCCATGGATGACTGAAAGAAGGGCACTTCAGGCGATTATGTCTGAGGTTGCGCCTATTGTGGCTAGTTCCAAGGGAATGCCTCCAGACCCAGTATTGCTTGAGTCTGGGGTGGGTAGACATACCAGGCTTGTTGGTCTATTGGAGGTGGTGGGGGATTCATTTCCATCGCAAGGGAACCCATTTCCAGATTGGGGTTGTATCCCCTGGCATATGCAGTTCCGTCGGGGATCATGTTGAAGGGCATATTCTGCCCAATCCTGCTGGGGGGTTTGTTGAGGCCACGGGATAGTTCTAAGGCTAGGTTGTAAACTTTCGACAAAGTATCTCGGTCGCCAGCGGTGATTTTTCTCCAGAGGAGAGTGGCAATGAAGGGGTGCATCGCATTGAGATAGGTCTGTATGGTTACTTTCAGGGATGGAGTGAAAGGGCCCGTGCACCGCCTCAAGGCGTGCTAGAACCGATGATTGAATACTACGAGGGGTTCATTGGGTTCCTTTCTGATGGAGATGAACTGGTTGTGGGACCAAGTTGGGTCCACATGTACATGAAAGGAAGCAAAGAAGGCATCCTCCATGTCCTGCCAACTGTTGATGGAGTTGGCAGGAAGGTTTAGCTACCAGTTTAACTCTCCTTGTCCAAAGGACAGGGGAAACATCCAAGTCATGACATCCTCATGTTGGATCCAGTGTCGGTTCATGGCATCCTTGTATGCTTGTAAATGTTATTTCATTGGTTGTGAGCCTAGGTGCTCATATCATGGGAAAATTTTCTCTGGGTGCGAGGGTAAGTCGTTGATTGCGCCTAGGAAAGTTCCTATAGGGGACCCGGTGTTACCAAAGAATGCAACCATTTGGGGAACTGGGTTTTTGACAGGTTGAACGCTGGTTCCTGGGGCTGTCTGAGGAGTTTTGGTATTTTGTGGTGTGCTAGACCCCCAGACAATAGTGGCTGGTATAGTTTTTGGGGTTTGCTTCTTTCGAGTAGGAGGCTCGAGTTTGACAAACCTTCCGGGGTTTGGGGCTGACATAAGGATTCTCTCAAATTTTGCTGGGGAGAAAGACCCAATCCCACTGAAGGCTTGACTCTTAAAACTACGGCTTGGTGAACCCTCAGGAGGTGTAAAATCAGAATCCCAAGAGGGGGACGAGTTCATACCCTCCTTCTAGCACCAATTTTTGTTGACGGGACTCTGGTGACCGGGTCTGCCAACAGATATAAGTTGTCACTGGGTACCGGGGGTACTGGCCAACTCTGCCTACAAAGGTTATCTGGGGAAATGAGATACCCCTGGCCTCCAAGCACCTGATGGTCAGGGCTTGACAGTGCAGGGCTTAGTTGGGAGATGTGACTATTTTTGAGGGGGATAGCTGGTTTCTTCAACTCGTTCTCTCCAGGGATTTAGGAAGGTGGGGGTTCTCCAAGCATTCTACACTTAGCAAATAAATTGAAAAAGATCCTGCAGGGTTAGAAGTATTTCATCTACCTATACTTATGTTTACACATTCAATACATTAATGATGCTCTGATATACTATACTAAATACTGAAGAAATACACAACCATCAGCTCATATTTGATCAGTAGCAAGGGGAAGGAGGTCGTTAATCTACTTAAAATATCAGAGTAGAAGGCATGAAGAGCATTAAACATAAAATATCGTTAACTTAGAAGATAAAGTGTCAACAACATCATTGCAAGAACCATCTCTTCTTCATTAACATTCCTTCTATCAAGCACTGGTGCGTGGTACAATGGCGGCTCCAAGGGAGCATCTAACTACTAAAATATTTTAAGACCAAGGAGCATTGAGCTCTGCAACTAAAATGAAAATACTGCTTCTCTATTATTATGGACTGCAAAATCATCAATTTCACCGACCCTTGGAAAAGGGCCGGACTTACTATTTATACACATTTTCTTCTAACCCTAACCCTAACCCTATTTTACATTCTGCCATAAAATATAATATTTGGTAGCCGGTACTACCTACACCACCTTACAAAAGACCTCAAGATGGAGAAGGTCTGACATGTCAGAAGAATAAGACAAGAGGATGGAGTGGAAGAATCGGCCTTGAGAAGAGAGTTGAGAAAGAGAAGGAAGAAATCAGATCCCCTGGGGATCGAGGCTACATGCCTCATAAATGGGAAATGTGGTGCCCTGTCTCCAATGTGCTAGGTGTATATCTGGAGCAGTGCCTCAAGAAGGTCATCTATTAGAAAACCAACTATTGATCCGACGTGCCTCGATGTAGCTATCTACCCTCTAACAATCTTTATTAACCACTTTTGAAAGTGACCGGTCAGCCTTGGGGACTGGGACTCAGATCACTCGAAAGAATACAAAAATTTAGGATCTGGGACTTTGGGATTCAGGAACTTACATTCCAAAAGAATAAATAATACAAAATGCTTGGGTTCTCTCCGGCCCCCGGAGAAACTTTATCGTTGCTTGTTATCATTGAAGGTTTGGAGGAGGCAAGAGATTCCATCCTCATCAATCTCTTTAATGCCGGACCGCCGGTACTTGGCCACCTTGATTTGTTCTTCTAGCTCTGGAACATTCCTTTTGAATTCATCGACCATTTTTGTGGCATCATGACCACTAACAATCATACGAGTCAGTCTTTCCATTTGAGTTCCATCCACTCCCTCTGGGGATTGATATCTTGACTCCATTAATTCATCAAACTTCCCCAAAATGTATTCCTCTGGCGTGCATGTGTCAGTGCTGAACGGGTCAGCTCCGGATACCTTCATGACAAAATCCTTATACAAATTTGAAGAATATTGGACCGTGTTGATTTTATCATGCAGAACCCCTACTAGTTGCTTGAGCACCTCCAATGTGAGGTCAAATATGGAGTGTTGGGTCCTCACAAAATCGAATGATTCTTCTCCTAGAATTCCAGACTCAGAGACCATTTCCTCCTCAAGACCGAGGAGTTCTTGAATTTCTACCTTCCATGCTTCATAATTTTGTATATCACCCTCCCATATGTTGATAATAGTCTCTTCCTAATGCAGAACATTTCGGGTCATATACAAGTCTGGGAGGGTGGACATAAGGAAGTGCCAGGTGTTTCCTATCTGTAGAGCGACCCACTCATCGACCGCTTGGGCCTTCTTCTTCATTGCTCGTAGGGAGTCTATGTCACCCTACGGTAGTGGTGCATCAGATGTGGAGGCCTTCAAAGGAATGGCACTAATAGGCCAGGCCAGCTCAGTGAGCAACCCCATAAGGTTTGCAGTTTTCTCCTTTTTTGCCTTGAGCCTTTGGGCCTCCTTTTCATAACAGGCCTCCACGGCTCAAGTCGCTTCTTTCAACAGGTCCATTTCATCCTATTTTCCTCTTTTTCCCAGTGATATCTCTGTGATATCATAATCTCTGGCCTCGGCAGTTGCCTCATCAGCGTCTGGGGGAGGTGTTGCCACAATTTCAACTGTTTCTCCACCCGGCCTGGTTCAAAGAGTATGAACCGTCTAGGCTTTCTTGGCCTTTGGTGGATTCTGGACCTAAGCCATCATCTCACCCAAGGAGAGATGAGGTCTGGGGGTCGGCGGAGCTTTTCTTTTCTTGTTTTTGACCAACCACTGTGGCGGTAGGGTGGCTTATTTTCCAAAGTCTGTTCCTTGGGTTCTTCCCCGGTATCTTGCTGCTACTCCTCAGCGGTGCGAGTCTCACCTAGCTCCTTCTCTGCACCCTTCGACTCATTAGCAACGTCTTCCTCAGTAATGTTTATTTCTTCTACCCTGTTATCTGTATCTTCTGCTTCATTGGCCGCCCCGGGGGTTTCTTCCTTTTGTCGCTCTTCTTGTTCCTCGGTCTCTGTTGTCAGGATCTCTTCTTCTATTGGCATATCTTTTGGCAATGGGGGAGGAAATGGGCCAAGATTTGATATTTGGGCCGCAGTGATTACCTGCCCAAACGTCGTTCCAGGGAGTGGCCCTTGGTATGCGACGGCTAAGGTTATGGTTGCTCCCGTAGGTCCAGTTCCCTCAGCGGATGCCATTTATTCACTCTACTTCTGTTGGTCCACTCCCGTGTTTTGAGTCTCCAGGACCTCGAAGGAAACCTCTTGTTCTGTTTCTTTCTCTTCTTCCATCTGCTCTTCCTGCTCCTGCATAGGTTCTTATTCTAGAGCTTCTTCCTACGCTGGGACTTCAGGCTCTGTTTGCTCGATGTCCCCCTGTATATTCCTGAACTCATCGGTTGCAAAAATATCATTGAACTCATCCTGTGGGGGAGGATTGGTTGGGACATCAACAAACACTGGTTCCCTTTCTGGTTCTGGGGAGTCAGAGGAAAGTATCTCAACTTGTGGAATCTGGGGCATCCCCAGCTCCCGCTCTACCTTGGGCTTTTGGTTGAGCCTCTTCTTTCTCCTAGTGACTAAGGGTGGCCCTACATCCCTTAGTACTACTTGTTCTTATGGGTCCACCCCAGTTGCCTTAACCATCAGGGCCGCCAGTGAAGGAGAGGTGGGAAGATGAACTGGTCTGGCCATTGATACCAGGGTTTCCAACCGCGTGATTAATTTCTCCCTCATTTGTTGGGAGGCCAATACTGATTACTTTATCTGCTCTTTTATGGGGACTTCTTGCACAGTGGGAGTTTCCATTATTTCTTTTCCTTTGTCTCCTCCCTGTGAAGAAGTCCCAGCCCCCGGGGTTATCTTTGGCATCGGCTGGGCCGCCTAGTGGACACTCCCAGGGCACACCTTCTTGAAATAGAGATGGGTATGTTCAACCACGTTGTGAGTGAATTCTTCAATAGTGGGCCCTTCCTGAGGGTCCCAGTTCACTAGTGGGAGGGCCAATTTGTCAATCCCCTATGCTTTTTACTGGGGATCTACCGTGGAGCCGGCGTCTGAGAAATCTTCTGGGAATCTTTGGAGCTTCAATCTTTCCATCATTCCTACAGTCATTCTGACATAATGCCACCCTCGAACCTCCACATCATCCTAGCATATCTTCCCAGAAGTCTTCCATGTGATATTGATGGGGCTTTGATGCCTGGGGAAGTGCCATTGCAATCTTTCCATGCGGATCAAAATGTTTCCGTGCTAAGTAAAATTTTGCCAGATTATAGCATTTTAGCTCATTATCTGCTTCTTTAGTTGCGGGCCAGACTGCATGAATAATTCCCACAAGTGATTGGGAATGGAATATTTGTTACCTTCTTCAAGGCATAGAATGCACGCAGCTCCATTATCTACCTGCAATACTCCAGGAGAATTATCTTGTCCCCACAATGTTTGGGTAACAAGTAGGGTTTTTGAGAGAAGTCGGTCACCCTTATGTATGTATGCTATTGAAACTGTATATAGTAATGCTCGTAACTCTAGACCAAATTCATCGCCTCTGTAGACAGGCGGTATCCTGCGTCTCGGGTGGGTGTGAGCAGGTGGTAGTAAACGAAGGCATCGTTTACCCAGCAAAAACTGGGGAAGCTGGCCTCCCATTGAATCTATGGAGAATGGTCCCAAGGGGCCTTCTGGCCTGGGCCGATCCTAAGTACGCCCTTTGTGAGTAACCCATTGGTGTGGGGTCATTATTGTGCTAAGGCCCAGAGAACATAGGAAGTCATATAAAACTTCTTCTTCTTGGCCAATTGAAGGAACTAGGAGTCTATGTGATTCAAAATTATGGCGGCCCAGTCAAAATATTCCCCGTCCGTGCTTATACCAAGCAAGAATTAATACATCCACCCGAAGAATTCTCAGGCATGTTGTTGCTCGAAGACCTGACATAATGCTATCATCCCCATCTAGATGCTTTCTTTAAATTTGGACCTGGAAATTGCATCCTCTTGGGGTCCCTCTTTGGGACCTTGAGCCAATTATTATTTATGTATATATGGGCCGCCTCCTCCAACTGCTTAAATTGGGCCAGGCCATCTGAGCGTGTGACTACAACTGGTTTGTCAAATTGGGGGATTCCCAAGCCCCTCTGGAAGGTATCAGGGTCTAGTGACACCATGGGAGTAGGATACCCGGTGGGTTCCAGGGCTGCAAGCATAACAGCCCAGACAGATGTATTGTAGTGAGCTGCAAGTATGAGAATAAGCTCCGGTGACTGTACCGAGCACGGGAAGCATGCTGCCTTAAGGATCCCAAAATTCTTGATTTTAATGGCCAATGGCTCCCCGGCCTGTCATTAGATTACATCATTTTTACTATGGCCTGCATTTCAGGCCATGTCCCGACGCTGGTGTCGGTAATGAGTTGGACTCTGGACTCAATCTTTGAGCCCATGATAACGCTATCCTTCATGTATTTCATGCTCAGGGGAAATTTCTCCAGGGCATTCTCTATTTTGGATCTGACAGCTGCCATGGTAACTGTTGTAGAAGGAAGTTTCAGACTCCCGGGTGGTGAAGATGTGGAAGCTTTAGACATCTTGAAAGTATGTTATTCTGAAAACCTGCAAGGCAAGGTGACCGTCAGAATTTATAAATAAATGTTATTCTGGGGTCCAGAGATCTTACCACAATGGTGCTTGCTTTTCCTGAAGAGTTAGCTTAGGTCAAAATCCTGGAAAGTACATATATTTTGCAAACTTAGAAATTTCACCAATAGCCGGGTCCAAGGGTCTCATCACACTTAGTAAAGGCAAGACATGGGTTGAGTGATGGCAAGAGACCCAGAGTCCAGAAAAACCAACCGTTGGGAGGTGTGCGCAGAAAGCGAGCCGTCAGGCCCACGTCGGCACCATGTGGGTATGCAATAAATGGAAGTTATAGTGATGGCAGCGGAGCCAACTATCCGAATGCATGAAAATAAAAGGCCACTTGGACAAATTTAAATGTGTGCATAGGACATAAATGAAGGATAGGCTGGTTTACAGAGGAGAGAGAAAATTGCTTGGTTGAAACCGGTCGAGAGCTGAGTTTTGACCAAGCGGTATTCTGCACAGAGCAAGATCGCAAATTAGAAACTAGAAACAAATGCAGCATGGAAAGATTGACAGAACACCAAGAAGAATATACATAAAATATACACTATACACAAGAGAGTCGAAGGGTATATACATGTAGACTGAAAGGATACACACTAATGTACATCAAATGTACACATATATAGAACACAGAGCAGAAATTTACAAAACTAGAGAATGTACAAAATATTTACAAATTTTACATTACCTACAGGCTATGCTACATCTGTACAGAGGGTGGACAACCCTCTGGCAGAGCCGACCCACCAACGGGCGGCGAACCAGAAATAAACACAAGACAAAACAAACAAGACAACACAGCCAGACACGAAAAAAACCAAAAATAGGAAAGCCGAGCGGACAGAAGGTACCAACCTAAAAATGGAGAAGGGCAAGGAAAGGGACTTGCTGTGAATGCTTTGCAACAGCTTCTACCATCATATAATCACCACTTACCACCACTAAACACTCACAATTGCTCGGAATAGCTTGGAATGGCTTGCACTAGATTATCACTAAATTACTGTAAAATCGCTAAGATTGCTCAAGTGTTTAATCGTGGTAAGTGTGAAGATGACAGGTAATTTCTATTTATACCCATGGTAAAAGCAAGTTACCTTTCTTTCCGCAAACTCCAAATAGATAGACCTCCAAACTCCGGGCCTGGGGACTCCATGCAATGATACCATCCTAAGAAAAGAAGACATCGTGGAAAAGAATCCCAGAGTCCAGAATCTGGTTCCCAACCAAGGACAACCAACTCTGGGACTGGGTCCCGGAGTCACGAGAGACCAACAAAACAAAAACAACACCACAGGGAAGAAAACCCCAGAGAAGGAAAACAAAGAAAATAAAGAAAAAGACAAGGCAAGAGCCAAAAGCAGAAAGCAAAAAGGGGGACCCAACATTTTGTACACAAAATGTAGGGACGGGGATGCAGGGCATAACAGTATGGAGTTCAAAATATAGATTTACATAGGTGGGGACATTTAGTGTTAAAATGTACAACAAGGTAGGGTTTATCCCTAATGTTTCATTTCACTAGTCAAAACTCCAAGATAAATCATACAAATGGAAGCCATGAGTGATGTATACAAAGGAAATAAACCCTCATTTAAAAAAAAAAAAAAACCATCTATTGAAAATAGTGATATTTTGAGTATCGATGACAAAGAATAGAGGAGTGTTTTTTTTAAAAGGAAGCCACAATTGATGGAATCATGGTAGGAGTTTCCCCAATGGAGATGGTCCAAACCATGCAGTAAGAGTCAAAACAACAAAAACAACCAACTCAGAAACAAGAGTGGACAATTAACATGCAATAATAGATCTTCACATTATCACATAATCAAATGTTTACATCACCATGGCCTGCAACATGCAGATTAAAAACTTTCAACATACATGCCTAGTTATAACATAAACCTCAAGCTAAATTCTAATGATATCCTTCCAAAGTTATCTTACTTCGAGTTACCACTAGTCCCCCTATTGCCAAACAAAAATAAAACTCCTCAATATAAAGAGCCTTCGTAACACATATGTTGATCAGATCAATTACATTTTCCAAGACAAAGAAAATGTAATGTGTGTAAATATAGGTTAGGAACCAAATCATAAGATCTCAATGCTAAGATGTGGAAATGACACATGATCCAAGAGAGACGTCGGCCAAAGATCTAGGAACATCATGATATGAGCCAGTAAGCTTCAGTGATTGGGAAATTTCTTTGTAAGACCAGAAAACTCCAACTGATTGTTAGAACATGAAGACCACACAGAACTAACCGTGAATATTTAATATCTCCACAGTAAAGTATCCAGATGCGGTGTGAACCCAAACATAAGCAAAACATGATCTCCAAAACCAACCTTGAAGTTCGCAACAATAGATGATCCAAAACAAAGGACCACCACCAAAACTCAGAAAGTTGGAAAATAGGAACAAAATTGAAAGGAAATATTTTTGGGTGATACAAGATTTCCAACGACCCAAGGATTCTCCTACATCAACAAAGAAAGAATCTAATAAACCCTAAGGAAAACACAAATAAATCAAATGGTTTTAATCTTTTCTTTGCAAGTAAAAGGGCTTGAGGCAGTTTAAAGAACAATATACCTGTTAAGTGCATGTCGTGGCCTACAATAATCTCCATGAAAGCCATAAGAACCCTCTAAAATCCTCAATAGGAAAGAGCTCAAATAACCGTCAAAATCTCATCAAACCCCTGGTGGCCACATGGTCATAACAGTAAGATGAAATTGTAAAAAAATGAGATTGGTTTTGGGAGTCTGGTCATTTTAGGGTTTGCATGCCCTAAAAAGTTGTCATTTTTCACCTTGTGATTTTATTAAAAAAATCCTCTAAAACAAATACCCCAGAATGTATTAATAATAAGTTTAAAATTAATACTCATTAGGTGATATAAAAACATATTACTTAATAGATAATGATTGATATTAATATACATCAATAATATATTTTCATTTCTTAATATATATTAATGTAAAATTTATTATTAATTTGGCACTAAAGATAGTAAACTAAATTGATATTTAGTAAGTGTTTATAAAAATGACACTTAGTAAATATTAAATTAAATACAAAGTCAGGAATATGAGTAATTTATTTTAGCACGTGCAATGTAATTAATATTTATTAAATGGCATTTTATAAACCATTTAAATAAATATTAACCTTAAATGCAAAAATAATGAAAATATTTGCATTTCTTGGAGATCAAATGGGTGACATGCGTTTATTGAGGAGCTTGAGTTCAGGTGTTGCATGGAGGGGGGGTTTTATTTTTGCATGTCTTGTGGTGAGTTTTGATCAGTCTTGGGGTACTTTATCATCAGTTTGGGATTCCACATCATGCAGGAATGCTTGAGGGTGATTTTGAGCCTATTTTCATGCAGATTTCTTTAGTTGCATCCTTCATCATGCATGCTTTTATTCCAGATTCGACCATAGAACTATTTTTGGCAGTTCAGAGTGTAGGTGCAGTTGATTTTTCACCTTGCTTTTTGGGCTTGACCTTCCTATAAGGTATTTACCTTAGGTGTTTTTTAGGAGTCCTTTATTTTTGCTTGTTTCTTGCATCCTGGAAATTCAGGCATATTGTATTGAGAGACACATATATTTCAGACTTTTTAGCAGCATCATTCCTTTGGTTTTGAATAGAGAGAAGATTGATCCTTCTCATGTTGGTGTGTTATTAGTGTTGAGTTTGTGGATTTGATTTAAAATTTATGTGGTTTTGCAAACCCTCTAATTAATTACATTTAGGTATTCGGCTTTGGTGCATATTATTTTTAATGTTTTAGCTTACATATTGTGTTGTTAGGCTTTTGATGATTTCCATTGTGGAAATTATCTTCCCTTTTAACCTTTATTCAATCTGGTACTTGAATTTGAGTAGTGAACAAAGATTTTCTTATTCAGAATTATTGTGAATTATCAATTGCTAGGGGGGTTTTGAGGATGCTTATTATTTCGTGCATCACCATTTTTGAGATAGGCTTTAAACTTAAGCATATCCTTCTATCCTTTTTCCTATTTAAAAGATAGTTTTTTTGTGATACTGAGAGGGATTTGGCTTTCTCCATAGAGTGATCTTCAACATAAGCATACCCACAGGCCTTAAGATCATTCAATGTTTCACGGGATTGCTAAGTTTCATACTAAAGAATTCTTGTGCAATCCTTCATGACAACAAGTAACTTAGGAACAACTATTTCTTGAATGTATGTACCTCTGCTAATGGTGAATCATAATTATGAACAAGAAATTGAGAAGGTAGTGTCTTACAAATAAATCCACTTTCCGGAGCATCTAGGCATTGATCAAAAGTGGAGCTTCCATAAAATTTAACATTATTTTGTAGCTCTTTAGATTTATCAATGCTCATAGTTTGATGGTCCAATTCTTTGATATGGTCCTCAACAATATCACTTATACATGAAAATTGTGCATCTTCTATTATATCATTTTCACACACAAATTTTGTCTCATTCATGATATTACTACCAACATTATTCACAAGATGAATTTCAATGTTATGACCCATAAGTTATAGATTTTTTGATGGGAGACTTCTACTAAATCAGAATGTAAGATTTTCCCACAAGTATTCTCCTTAACATCTATAAAATCATTTTTTGAAAATGAGAGCTGATTTTATTCTAACTTAATAGACTCGTAATTATCATTGTTTAATGATTATATAAAAGAAAAAATAAAAAAAAGATAAGTTCATACCTTGATTTTCATCAATAGGGATTTCTTCTTGAATGATCATTCATGAATGAATAAAGACATCTTCTCCACAAATAAATTTGTCATGTGAAGCCTCAAGACACCAAGTGGGGATGAAAATCTCACAAGACCTTTCCTGAAGCATTATTCCTTCATCTTTATTTTCTTGTTCAAGATGCATATGAGTCAAGAGAGAATCTAGTGATTCATTCTTATATATTTCGTTCACAAGGATGTTTGCAACTTCTTCTATAAATTTGGGCATGCATCCTCAAGAAAAGGTAGAAGAGATTCATCTTCATTAGGTTCTAGTGAGGTCTTTTCAATACCCTTATTGCACAACATTTCATCAAGAAAAATTTAACCTTGTTGACAAAATGTCTCCTCTACATCATTGTTTTCATTGTACAAAGATTATCTTATAAAAATGGACCTTATTGGAGGAACAACAGTTTCAAGGAAACTAGATACCTTCACATCTCTTGATTTTATATTTTGCAATCTGAAGCAAAGAAGGATGCATCTTGTCAAGAGCAAGGTCCATATTTCCATAGAATATTTTCAAGAACTCGATTTCTTTTGGATCATCAAGAGTATGATTTAATTGAGAACTGGGTATAGGAAATAGACAACTTTCCTTATCATCATTATCCATCACTGATTCACATGAATGATACTTATCAACAAAATCTTCTTTGTCTTTGCATGTAGAACTTCTTTCTGATAAATATTCTTGGTCATTCAAGAAAGAAATTGAATATATTTGTCTTCTTTTTCTTTGATCTTTCATATAGTTTGAAGAAAATATGGATGAGTCTTTTCTGGAACAAGTTGTAAGCCACCATAAAAGCTCTTCAAGAACTCCACTTATATTGGCTCATCAGGAACGTAATTCTTCTAACATGAAAATTCTTCATCATCACTGTCACTATCACTGTCGCTTTCCACTTTTCCTTTATACCAAACCATTGATCTAACTTTGAAATTTCATATAGAGTCTCCAACATTCATTCTAGAGAAGGTACTTTTTAATTTCTAAGGAGTAACATGCACTGACATTTCATTTCCCTAGCAAAGTCACAAAAAATCTATTGGTAAACAGGTTTATCACTATGAATGCTTTCTTCAAAATGACCTTGTAGTTTTCCCTATCAGAAATGACAATTACGTCAACAATTGGAGAGGTTGCAATCAAATCACAATCCAATCTCAATCTTCCTCTAAATTTGAGAGTGGCAGATCCCTTATATGATGGAGGTATTTTCTATTTTTGGTGTACTTTTCACATGAAATTACAAAAAGGAGAAAGGCAAAATGAAAAGAGATTGGATGACAGAAACCTTACAAGCAGACATATGAATACCAAAAATAGATATCATGATTGATGTCAATTACAATAGGGATTAAATGACATCATTTCTAGAACCATAATCTTCTCAATGATGCCTTTTCATATCAATTATCCATCTACTATTCTCATTGCTAGATAGAGAAATCTATGATCAATTACTATAAACAGAATCAACTTGGATTTTCATCATTACAACTATCTCATCAATAACATTAACATGACAATAGATATCTTATCAAATCCTGATCTAAAGTATTCAACTGCAACTTCAAGACTTGAATAATATTGTTCATCTTTATCTATAAATTCATGGATTCTTCCTCCAACAGTAAGTGGAACAAACACATTCTTCAGATGTTGTGCACAATACCTCAAGCATAAAAAAGTCTCCCAATGGAAAGTCACAAAAACTTATTATATTTAAAAAGTTCACCTCATCAGCTTCATCTTTGTAATATTGTCCTGCAAGCTCAACTGGTTTTCCAAGAATATGTACCTCACATTCCTTTACTATGTTCTCTCACATCATATTGGTCTCCTTTGGTGTCAAAAATGATCTCCTTTTTTATTTTCCCTCATATAAAATCATGCAATTACTCACATTAGCAAGAGTAGAAGCATGCTTCACAAATTGATTTTTTGAATGATTAGAAGTCTTCACTAAGTTAGAGCTATTTTTAGCTATAATTTCTAACAAAAATCCCACCTATAATTGTGCTTTGAGGGCTGTCCATGTATTATTTTTTGGTTTCATCATAGTATGCTACTAGGAACTTCAATATTTTTGCCTATCCTTTACATATAGATGGATATCCATGCAATATTTCAAAGCTCCCACTTTGGTAGGATGGCAGCTTCATTGTTTTCTTGAAAGTTTTTAGGTCCCTTCTCAAGAAAATGATTCTACAAATTTTAAAACTATTGCATTTCACGAGATAACATCACTTTGAGGGGGTTGGTGTAGTTGATGTGGCTTGTCAAACAATTTAGATGCATTGTTGATGCTTCTACATTATACATGCACGTCTAGGAAATCATTTTCAATTATAAAGTTTGGCAAAAGATATTTAATTCTTTAAGCCTTGATGGATTTCAATGGTTGTTTTAAAGCTCTCATATTATCACATGTGATGAGGATGGTGACAATATGCGTGCAACTTACATTTTATTTGAAGTCCCTTAATCATCATTAACCAATCTATTAACTACAATCCCCGCAATTGTTTCACTTTGTTCCTTGAGTTTACATATCTATGAGGCACTCTGTTTGATAGTTTGTTTACTATCTATGATTCCACATTCTACATGCATGTCAATTGTACCTTCCTCAATTTGGACATTTGAAAAACATGTTTCCACCAATATGCTTCAATGGATGTTCATAAACCATTCCAAAGCTCTTGCATTATGATCGAATAGGAAGATAAGGCCCTGTTTGGTTGCAGGAATTGATTTGGAATTGGCATAAACAAATTCTAGTTTTGTCAAATCCTCAGTTTGGCTGTGCAAAATGAAATTGGAATAGGGAGATGTATATACTCATTTTGACCCAAAATGAGCATATACATCTTCCACTTGAAAAGGTGGAATTGGAATTTGAGGACCAAATTCCCATTTTTTCAATCCCCATTTTGAAACCATTCAGGTCCGTGTGCAAACAAATAAACATTTGGAGTCTGCGTGGGACAAAGGGCTCGACTTCAAATCAATAATTTTTTGTGCATTGGAATAGAGGCATTGGTCAACCAGAGCATGCACACAATCGCCAAATTTACCTATTCTATGATTCACAAAAGAAAAGTAGAGATTAAAAAGGGAAAGACAAGCGGAAAGCAATCTCAGGTATTAACATACGTTTCTCCTAAAAATCATCGAATGTTATTTGAATCCCTGATACATAACTACCATAGTTGCAAGGAGGAAAAGTGAGAGGAAATAAGGCATTTTGGAGGCGAGGCTGAAAGAACCAGAAATGGATTCCTAGACGAGGTTGGTAGTATTGAGCCCCAAAAGAAACAGAAAAAAAGTGGGATTCAACTTGGTGGGAAGTGCCAGATTGGTGGGCAGCCTCTAGTAGAGAGTCACAAACAACACTGCATAATGAGAAAAACCCACCGTGAACATGAAACTTGCAGGCTCTTTCCACCCCACCTGCACAACCAACATTGCACCCACGAAATTCCCCACAACTAAGAGATACTACAAGGGATTTACATTCTTGGCCAATACACGTTTTCCCCCAGTAAACCTTTTCCATATAATCTAATCTCTAGCAGAATGAGAGGTGTTATGAATAGAGAGCAGAGCAGAGGGCTGAGTGTTTTGGCTATGAGTGGAGGCACTAAGTGGGTTAGAATCATGCATGATATCATGGGGGTGAAGAATTATTTGAACCTGACACGGTGTACGTATTCCTCTTTCACAACAATGCAATTTGCAACAGCAACATAACTAAACAATGGCACAAGACCAAAGTCAGAGACACAAACATCTAATTCACTGGTTAACAAGACATTGGATGATTTAATGTTTCTATGGGTGAATTTACCTCCAACTTCTTCATGGATATGTGAAACACCTCTTGCTGTACCCAAGGCAATCTAGATTCTAGTCTCCCAGATCCAATTTCAAATTCCAATTCCAATTTCAAAATGTGGAACCAAACGGAGGAAATGCATCTTCTCGCTCATATTCTGAGTCAACCAAACAATCGACATTATATTCTAAAAATAAAAAATTGGAATATCAAATCCATGATTTGATCATTTCCATCATTTGATCAAATTCAACATTTTTTAATTCCTGCAACCAAACGGGGTGAGGGAAAAGGTGATGAAAATCTTCTTTTCTACTCGATATTTTTGTTTTCTTTGAAATTTCAAAAATACTATATCTACAAGTCCAATTTTTATATATATTGCAATGATAAGAATCCATGCTGCCATATTTCTATCGAATATATTATCAAACCATTTTATTTTATCCTTCATACTCTCTCCACATTTTTTGAACGCCCTCACAAACACCACAAATCTGAAGTGGCCTTTTAATAAAAAGGTTTTGATTTTCCTATAGAAATTTGCCACAAACATGAAGGCAAACTTGTTGATCAAGATGCTAGAATGCTCGTAGGAGTTCTCCATTGCCAAATCATTTTTTGTGTACACCCTTAAGTTGTTATATTCCATGAGATATCGTCTCTTTGAAGCATTCTTACAAGAATGTTCTCTAGCTATGATTCCAAAATTATCGTGCATGTATATTAGAGCATGTAATGGTATCTTTTTCCTTATCACAAACTGTCAATTTTTGCAGAGGCACAAAGTTTATTGTAAAAGGTGGTTTAATTGGTCTTATAGGCCCATCACATGTATTTGCGGGCCCATTTGGTGCATGGAATTAATTTATCCAGAATAGGCCTATTCTAGAATAAGGACCTATTCTCAGATTAATTAATCCTGAAAATGAAAGCTGGAATAAGCTATTATGCGTTTGGATCCCATAATGTGGAATTGGAATAAGGATTATTTTTCATTTTTTTAATTAATTTGAACAATATGTATTTTTAACTTGTGTACACACATACACATACACATATACACACACATGTACACACATGTGTATATATACACATATATACAAACATGTGTGTGTATACATGCATGTGTGTGTATACACACATGTGTGTGTATATACACACACATATATACACATGTGTGTATATACACACATGTATATACACACACATGTATATACACACATGTGTATATGCACATATGTGTGTATATACACATATGTGTGTGTATATACACACATGTATATATACACACATGTGTATATATATACATTCCCACATTATAAAAAAAATTTAATAAAATAAAATAAATTTGAATCCATAAATAGCTTATTCTCGAATAAGAAATGAATACCAGCTTTTTTTTTTAATTAACTAATGCAAGCATTGGCCCAAAAATGGGGATTAATTTCTAATTCGGGAATTCAAAAAATGGCCCCAAACAGCAAATTAATTTATTCTCAGATTAAATAATGCCTATTCCAGGTTAATTCCAGGCACCATTCCCAGAACCCTTTTAGCTCATCACTCATTTGTATCGTGGAACCACTAAACTCCATTAAATTATATTTTCTAAGGTTTTATTGTAAAAACAAATAGCACGCTAGTTATTTGTGACTATGATTTGAAGGATGTTCATACCATGTTCAAAAAATTTCAGTGTACACAACACACAATCATTTCATTGAGATGACAGATCTTCGAGGCATTCTGTCAAATAATTATCATGTATTAACCATAATACTATATTTTTCATTCATGACTTCTATGAGCAAAGATGAGAGTGGAAAATTTTGTGGAATTAGCTTTATATGCATCGGTTGCCTCCATTTTGAAGTTTCTACTGCCTTTTTAAAAAAACCATCTCTCCAAATTGTATAATAATTGTACAAATATTACATACATTGTGCTCCAAGGCTCAAATATTAGCATAGGCCAAAGGATTTTGGCAAAGGTTGGCAATTTAGGCTTGACACAGTCGATTGCATATGCTTTTGGAAATTTCTAAGGACTTTTCAACAAGTCTATTATTGTGTCAACAAATCTTGTAATCATTGTATTTTACGGCAACTATTTCTAATTATAAAATCTGATACAAGTGCTCCTCTTAAAATGCTTAGATGGATATCCATATGCAACTTTCAAAACTCTTATCTTGAACGAGCCCATAGGATGTTGGGAGAGGTTGTTCTATTAGATTTCAAACCATGTAATGACACTCCTTCGAGTACTCTACCAATCGATTGAGGTGCCTTGTATGTGCTTCACATTGTACATGCATGTCCATCACTATGCACTTGCAACCGTGATATCTGGTAAAATTTCTCTACCTTTCAAGCTCTATTCCTACTAATTTCATCTTCTTGCAAGTTGTTGAAAATTTGTTATGGGCTTCTTGAAATATAGAATCCAAAACCTAGATAGTTAATATTTTAAATCCAACTATGCAAAAAGTTAAGCTTCGTGGTTGGAAAATGCAAAAGGTTAAAATTTGGACCAAAAACTCGTAAGAGTTTGTGTTTGGAGTTAGGAATTGCAAAAAGTTCATTTTTTGACTATTCTTGTGCAAAAGTTAAGATGTTGACCCAAAATATGCAAAAGTTCATGTTTGGTGTTAGAAAATGGGAAAAGTTAATGTTTTGATGATTTTCATGTTAAAGTTGAGATTTGGAGTTGGAAATATGTAAAGGTTCGTGTTTAGAGTTAGGAATTGTAAAAAGTTCGTGTTTAGACTCCAAACACGTGGGAATTAATGTTTGAGGCTCCAAACACGTGGAAGTTAGGATTTTAAAATATTTCATGCACAACAAGGCAAAGACTTAACAAAAAATTATTTTTTTTGTCTCCCTTTAAAAATGAAGGCAACAGTTGGCTCTAATTGGGGACAAGAACAGAAAACCAGCGCGTTATCTGATGGGAAATAGAGTCGCGAAGGAGAGACAACATCAGGACAAACTAGAGAAACTATAGACAAGCCAAAAAAGGTACTAACACAACAAAAACTTCTACCTAAAATATGTACATGGTAGGGATCCCTACCTCAAATGGCTCCAAATGAGTAATAAAAATCCATTGACTGATTGAGAAAAATAAATGCCATAGCGAGATAAAAGGTGACAACCTATGAGTACCTTTGAACTGAGTTGTAATGTCACTCCCTAGACTCCAGTTTTGAGATTTCTTGCATGTGCAACTTCTCTAGCCAAGGCAACATACCCAAATAATTATGCCTCATAAAAAACATCTGAATTTGGAATCAAATCTTCTTCTTGTTGCATGTCATTGATGACTTCTTATTGAATGAGCTTAAGTATTAGAATTTCAATTTTCTTAATGCATGTTTGATTATTGGGATCTTCAACGTGGTAGATTGAATATTCCTTTTTAGTCATTGGATTGATACAAAAGAGATAAAAAAAAATAAGGAGAATTCTTATCCAATACTTCAGGTATACAAGTATAATTTCCATGAGGCAGACCTTCTTTCTAAGCTTCTCTTGACCGGTCACCATTCATTCCTTGATTCTTTTTTGATACATGAAACTCTTTATCTTCCATGCATATGATTCCCATTGGACTTGGAAAACAATGGTCTAGATTTGACAATTCACCCTACTCATGCTTGACTCGTATCTGGTGATTTTCATCTTTCATCTCTTCTTGACATTGCATTTGGCCTATGCCATCATAAGGATCCAAGATAAGTTTTTCTTTTCCAGTACATCTATTATCTAATAAGTCCATACAATGAGTATTTTTCCAAGATCGATGCTTAAGACAAAATGGATCTTTTATATGGGCATCATCACTAAGTATTTCATCTTCACATGTCGATCTTATGTACATTAAAGTAGAAGTTTCTTTTACTTCATCCTCACCTTTTTCAATTCCTTGATCACAACACATTTCATCAAATCTCATTTCTTTTATAAGATAGGATCCTTCATTTATGTTGTTTGATTCTGATGAATGATGTAACATAGGATGTTTTCCTTGCATTACCTTAAGTAATGTTACCTATTTTTTACTTCCATCTCAAACAGGTAGAGTTGGGACAATGATTGCACTAAGAGCTAAGGTACACATTTATTTTTAGGTTTAGTGTTATTGTTGAAAGAAAAGTGTTGATAAATAACATCATATTATGCTCATGCAAATTTATAACAAACTAATATTATATAATTGTTTGCATCAAATTTATTTTATTTATAAACAGTAAAAATGCATATCACATACAACTTGTGGGAAGTAACTGAAGAGATGCATTATGTAAGTAAACATGCATAAAAAAAATGAATCATAAGAAAGAAATGGGACTCGTCATTGTCTGGAATGATGAATCCCAGATTGAGTGTAACATCTCCAGCTTCATCTTGATTTTCGCTAGCCTTATCATCCAGAGAAAAGTGTAGGGAGAGGAAGAAAGAGTGCGTTAGAGATTGGACTCACAAAACTTTACCTACGCATCATCAATGCATGCATAGATCACTTGCACAATACATCTGATTAGCTATTGTAGGAACAAGAAAGGAACATATCATAAATTCATCCTTTTTTATCTAATGAGTTTGTTTCATGTGCAGGAACAGGTGCATATTCATCATTTAACAACATGTGGGTTAAACTGAGCTCCCACAAGGTTTGAGCCCATCATGTTGTTAAATGACAGATACATAATGTCACATAAGTACAAAAATAAAGTTACGGGATTGTATATGTTATACATTAATATACGAGGAAAATACTATGTCAGTAATAAAATATAATGATCAACCATAAGTGATGTCATGAAAGGTTCATCAATGCAGATTTACAAGCCAAGAGCAGTGCTAAATGCATATCATAGTATAAAGAAAACATGCCAAACATAGTGTAGACACCTAAATCTGATTACATGATTAGGTAATCTTATTTAGTTCTCTTCTAGGACATTGGTAATTAAATATTCAATATCTATTTAATTCATCTCATCCCCCTAGTTAATTAATTTAATCAATTAACTATAGTCCAATTAATTATCTAAATGGAAACCCATAGTCTGATAATTAATTAAATTCCCCTTCCTCTATTAATTTAAATAAATACTTTTATCTATTTAAATTAATTCATAAATATTTTTTTCTTCCACTTGGAATTAAATAATCTATTTAATTACATTAGAGCACATGGCTCCTAACTTTAACCCCTAACCTAACCTACCCCAGCTGCTTGACCCATGATCCTAACTAAACCCAACACATTCACACATACTAACCTTTCTTAATTAGTTAATTAGCCTTGATTAACTAACTATCCCCTCCACTCATTCTATCTCCTCCCATCACATCCTCCTAATTCTCCACTTTCTTAGTAATCATCCTTAATCCAAGCCTAATCACTCCTTAAATATTTGCACAATAATAATTCAAGGATTAAGAAATCCTAAGCCATCCCCAAAGTCAACACAAGTCACATCCTCTCCAATCACCAACCACATGCATTAAAGTCTTCCTTAAATGCTCATACGTTCCTATTACACACTTAATCCATCTCTTACATTCTTGTCCCCTCTCACATCTCCCAAAATGGTCACATTCCCCCATTTTTCCAAGCCTCTCTCCTTGTGACACTTGTCACAATGGGAGGCATTTCAAAAAGCACAATCCATGTGCTCTCTCTCAAATGCATCTCCACCCTCCCTCAAATTTTCATCTTAACCATCCATTCCATCTCTCCTTGGCCTATAAATTTAACCCTTCACTCCTTCATTTTCATCCACCTTTTATGCATTGTTATCATGCCAAATTGAGAACTTGATGCAGGAGCATCCTAGGGAAGTTGGCAATCCTGTGTTGACCAAAAATATGTTTAAGTTCTATTTGGTTCTCGGTAGGTTAGTTGGAAGAGCTCGGTGGATTATGGTTATTCTCCTTCATTTCGGTGCTCAACTCTCAGTGGAAGGAGTGTTTTGATTCACTAAATGGGCTCAGTGGCTTTGTTTGTGCTCGGTACTGACTTGGGGGTCTTGGTTGATTAGTTCACCAACTAGATTTTATAGATTGAGTGGACATTGGAGATTGCATCTATGATTTGAGGGGGGGTCATTGGGATGGGATTGTGTAGGTGTTCCAAGGCATGCAGATTTGATGCATTGGACCTTGTGTGGACCTAAATCTGATTTGGTTCTTTCTTCTATGTATTTATTGTTTGTTTATAGTTAGCTGGGTCATTTAATATGATTCATCATGGATTGTATTGAGTCAACTTTCATTTAATATTTGTTTGTGAAGCCAACTTGTGGTTGTGTTGTATACAAGGAGTGTGTAGGTATCATTATAAAAGGAGGAAATAAAAAAGGAGGTAGCAAAGGAGCAAAGAGAAAGTTGATAGCAGACAGTAGTAAGTGGGTAAGAAAGAAACTTGTAAGATTTCTTGGTGGATTGCGAGCACAAGTTTAGATTTGGTTTCTTCCACTTAGCTGTAGGGTAGGCTCGCAAAGTTGGATCCTGTGAGATCTTGTTGAATTTTTTAATGTATTGGTCATAACTAAGAAGGCCTTTGTGCCTGACATGTTTCATGTAATTGAGATTTAGAGATAATATAAGTTGATATAAGTTGTTATATACGTGTTGTGTTTGGTTTTTGTTGTTGTTCTTATTGTTGGCTACAAGTTTGGATAGTTCTTTATTGGATCCTCTGAGCTTGACTGCATCAAGTGGTATTAGAGTTGGTTCGTTATCAGGGTGAGGTTGATCTAGTTGGTCCAAGTGAAGGTTACAGGCCTATGTTCCTAGACTTGTGAAACTTCTCTGACTATTTGTGTGAGGTAGCAGGTTGCGATCTGACTTGCAGATAGTTAAGAGGTTATCATGAGGTGGTCGGGAGTGGATTTTCTGCAAGGGATTTGAAGATGCCTCCAATAATATTGGACCCTAGGGAGATTTCAAATCTCTCTGATGAGGTGGAATCAAAGGTGACATAAAGGTTTAGATCTGAGATGGTGATGATGATGAATGAGATGGTAGCTGAAATCATGAGGGCTATTACTAGTTTGCAGAGGAACCCTAGAACAAAGGATGGCTATGAGGAAGTTGTCAAAGATTTTGAAGCTACTATCGAGGGTGTTGGACGTAGTAGAGATGATAGAGTTGATTGATTGGAAATATCTATGGCTCAGTTGAATAGAAGTCATAGGATGGAAGTTTCTAATTTTTTAGGTATATTGAACCTCAAGGACTTGATTGATTAGATCGGAGAATTAGAAGACTACTTTGAGTTGGAAGATATTGGAGATCCTCTTAGAGTGAGGTTAGCACAAACTAAGTTGAAAGGACATGTTGCCTTATGGTGGAAAGAGTTACAGAGAGATAGGGAGGAAGAAGGTGAGATAAAAATCACTTGGTGGAGATTAATGGTGACAAGATTGAAGGCTAAGTTCATACCTACCAACTATGAACTTGAGTTTTTTAAGAAGTTGCAGAATCTGAAGCAGAAAGATCTCAGTGTGAAAGACTATACCGAGGAGTTCTACAAGTTGAATATTAGATCTGGACATAGGGATATTTCTAAGGAAAAGGTTACCAGATATGTTAATGGTCTCAGATTCAATATCTAGGATGAGATTGGCATGTTGAATATTGGTTCAATTAACGATGCTTATCAATATGCATTGAAGGTAGAAGATAAGTTGAAAAGGAGACATCAAGGTAACTTTCAAGGGAAAGAGAAGCAAGAGCAATTGATAAAGGATAAACCGAGAGTTGAGGAGGAACCAAAACTAGTTGAACTAAGGAGAAAGGCAGGTAGAGGTGTATTCAGAGGTACCTATTATAACTGTAGTGAAGAAGGACATTGGTAATTTGAATGTCCCCATGAAGATAAGAAGGTTGGTAGTCACCAAAATGTTGTGGTGAATGATGAACCCAAGGTGGAAGGTATGAATCTTTTTCTTAGGAGAACATTGCTTCCCACGAAACAAGTTGATTCTTGTCAAAGGAAGAACTTGTTCAGGACTGTGTGTAAGTCTGGTGGTAAATTTTGTAAGGTGATTATTGATGGAGGAAGTATTGATAACTTGGTTTCTGAGGAGATGGTTTAAAATCTTAGTTTAAGGAGGTTAAAACAACCTTGTCCTTATATGATAAGTTGGTTGCAAGAAGATCATGTAATAGAAGTGAAGGAGCAGTGCATGGTAAGTTTTCACATTCGTTCTTATAAGGATGAAGTATTATGTGACATTGTGAGTTCTTGTCATGTTTTACTTGGGAGACCTTGGTAGTATGATAAAGAAGCTATTAATGATTGTAAGAGGAACATATTTACTATCCTGAAAGATGGACATAAGTTTATTTTGATTCCTTTGAAGGATGAAGGCAAAGGAAGGAGGAACTTAAGCATTGGTAGAAAATTTGAGATAACTACAGGGGTTGGTGCAGAAATTAAGGTTCATAGATCTTAAGACACTTCAAAGAGTGCTAGTGGTAAGAGGAAGCAGAAGAAGAACCAAGGCAATGGTGTATTGGTTAAGGACTCGGAGGACATGTACATCAAGAATCAGTTTGGGAATATGTGATGAATCCCAAAAGATGTTTGTGAAGATGATAGAACATATTTTTGCACCTGGGGTGTCTGATTAGGAGCATCCTATGGAAGTTGTAAATCCTGTGTTGACCAAAAATATGTTTAAGTTCTATTTGGTGCTTGGTAGGTGATTTTGCAGAGCTCGGTGGAGTATGGTTATTCTCGGTCATTTCGATGCTCGACTCTCGGTGGAAGGAGTGTTTTTCTTCACTAAACAAACTCAGTGTCTTTTGGCAGTGTTGATTCACCGAGCGGGCTCGGTGGCTTTGTTTGTGCTTGGTACCAAAATGGGGGTCTCGGTTGATGAGTTCACTGACTGGCTTTTATGGATTGAGGGGATAATGGAAATTGCATCTGTGATTTGAGGGGGATCATTGGGATCATGCAGAGTTTTGAGGCATGCGTATTTGATGCATTAGACCTTTTATGGACCTAAATTTGATTTGGTGCTTTCTTCTATGTATTTATTATTTGTTTGTACCCAACTAGGTCATTTAATATGATTCATCATGGATTATATTGAGCCGACTGTTATTTAATATTTGTTTGTAAAGCGAACTTGTGGTTATGTTGTATATAAGGAGTGTGTATGTAGTATTTTAAAAGGAGGAAAGAAAAAAGGAGGTAGCATAGGAGCAGAAAGCAATTTGATAGCAGACAGTAGTAAGTGGGTAAGAAAGAAACTTGTAAGATTGCTTGGTGGCTTGCGAGCACAAGTTTAGATCTAGTTTCTTCCACTTAGCTACAGGGTAGGCTCGTGAAGTTGGATCCTATGAGATCTTGTTAAATTTGTTAATATATTGGCCATAATTGGGAAGGCCTTACAGCCAGACATGTTGCATGTAATTGAGATTCAGAGATAATATAAGTTCCTATAAGTTGTTATATTTGCATTGTGTTTGGTTTTTGTTCTTGTTCTTGTTGTTGGCTACAAGTTTGGATAGTCCTTTATTGGATCCTCCGAGCTTGACTATATCAAAACTAAATATCAGACCACCGTCATAATGTAAAAATCCTTCCTCATCTATTGAAGCTTGAAGCAGGTTCATGAGCATACATTCAATCCTTTGGATAAATCCAAACATTTAAGAAGGCTTTTGGGTGGTTTGCACTCTCGTTTTATGCTTTATTTGTCTAATCTATTTGTTGTATTATTTTAGTTATTTGAATGTTATAACTAGTTTTATTGTGCTCCCTTAACTTCTATTTTATTGCATACATTTTGATGCACCCAATGGGACCCACTTCAAGGATCATTTTTACTCATCTTTTCTTGCAAAACTAACCTAAAATATAACATTTTCTTTTTGTTTGAATTATTTTGCAAGAATTTTTTAGTTTTTTGCAGGATTGGAGGCTCAAGAAGGGATATTTGTGTTGTCATTCTTGGTCCCATTTTTTACAGAGTTTTCAAAACACATGGTCTACGAGATCATGGGCATTGTCAGTGAGATCGAAGAATCAACCAGCGGAATCATGTTCCTTTCATTTGTCGGGGAGGCCCCTAAAATTCTATGGGCACAACTCCCCACACCCCACCCCCCACCACCACCCCCTGTAAATGGACCCCTTCTTTGTGATGAATTCTTTCTCTATCTATTTCCTTTTCTGTAAATTTGGCAGGATCATGGGCTAGATCTACGGGATCCCTCAATCAAATCAGTAAGTCGTAAGACATTTAAACTTTTTCCTGTCAAAAATCATAAAAATTGTAACCTTGCAAGATCATTAGTTGATGACACGGGATCGAGGATAGATATTTGACCACACAGGATTGCTTGTATGACAGGTATACATCACCATTTTCTGTCATTTTCCATACACATTGTTTTACTTACTGACTGACCTGCGCGATTGCGTGTACGACCCGCAGGATCACCTTTACATGCTTGTGTTTTATGTGTTATGCAGGTTGGTGAGATCATAGGGACAGTCGGCAAGATGACTGTTAATTTTTAATAAGTGAAATGAACTCATAGTCTTGTGTGCATTAAAATGAACGTTGTATGATCAAACAAAACCTAACATTTGGATTTTGGGTCTTAAAATGAATGAAGGATAAAATTGAGAAAACAATGAACATTTGGATTTTGGTGCACTAAAATTCACAACAAAATTTCATACTTCAAATTTGGGCTTAAAATCAACAAGACTATAATTTGAAGAAAGAAAATCCAACATTTCAATTTGGGCATTAAAACGAACACAAACTCAATCTTGAATGCATTAAGGGAAATTTCTCTTTTCAAGCACTTGAAATATTTCAAAAGTATTCAAAAATAACCTTGCATGCTAATCACGAGTGTCTTCCATTATAGAATAGAAAAATACTTAGTTAATCAGGTTCAATTTGGAAAGAACTCTTCTTGGCGCATTGGAAGGAGTATTTTTCAACACTTCTTATGAGTTATTTTGGTAGATCAACCCAGTTAACCTAAGTAACACAAGTGAACAATTCATATATGTATCCTCTCCCCTTACCTTCACAGATCTTGGGTGAAGAGAAAGATTGGGTTGGTTAATTTCCTCTAGAGAGGCCTATCTACAGGGCATGTTTACCGTTTACAGGACAACCTCAAACAAGTAATCTTTCATTTGGTATATAAAAAAGACTCTAGGAAAACCCTAGTCTTATCTCCGCAAGCTACAATGAGGTGTGTTGATGATAGTCTCGATCAGGTGAATTATCCCTAAGTAGCTCCAACATGGTTAACTAGGCTCTTAAGTGAGTCACGTGCCTTCAAACTGATTGGGAAGATGCCACAAATCTTACTAGAAGTCATTAAAACTAGCAGCCTACCCGGTTCACCCCCAAAATCTTGATAATATTTGTGCGAGGATAGTAACCTCCCCAAGAAACTCAGCATATTGTGCCACCTTGAGCATTTGGAGTTGGCTAATATGACACTGTTAGACCCATTGCATGGTCTTTAGTGGTTGTATTATGATTAGCTCTTGGATGTGTGCCTAAGTTTGTGATCAAAGATTTTCAAAACTAAGATGATTCCATAAGGTATAACAGTTTGTACTTGTTTTCGATGTTACAAAACTAGTGCAAAACACTTTCAAAACATACACATTCGAAGGTACAAGTCTTTTGCCAAAGAGATCAAATCTAAAACTATATTGTTCTCACAAGGTTGCTTTGTCCCTTATGAGATTGCTTGCTCACTTATCCCAAGCATAATTATATTTAAAATTTGTTCCCAAATTAGACCAAGGTAAGCTTATCGCAATCACTGCTTAGTTCAAGGAGTTCAAACTTCATCATTATCATCAAACTTGTGGCTACCTAAGGTGTTGAGAACTAAGCTTGAAATTAATCCTAACACTAGATGGAGGAGCTAGGGGAATATAAGGGTCATCGTCAATGAAATTAAACGTATACACCCTATGTAGATGATCAACCATACCAACTACAATGATATCACCATTCTCTCAATGAATGTACACTACCTCTAAGGTAAATTGCATTGTGTTTCCCTCTTGTGTCATCTAATGAATTGAAATTAGATTGTATGCAATGTGTTTTGATGTTCCTGAATCAAGGATCCAACCAATGTTCCTAGGTGCATGAGTTGTGATCAAGGCTTGACCCGTTCCCTTGTAACTAGGAGAAGTGTATTTATGTACCTTGTTCTCATGTTTGGTAGAAGGACTAGATGGGGGAAGTGAAATATTATGCTCCTTTAGCAACTCCTTTAACTCATTGATTTCCTTTTTATAACAATGTTCTTAATTATGGCCTTCTTCCTTACAAAAACTACATTTTGGTCTCTCATTTTTAGGATTAGACTCTTTTAATGAGGTTGTTTTGGAAGGCTCATTGGATTCGGTCTTGGGTTAATTTTTTTCTTCCCTTTTCTTTGGGAGTAGTCCCAACTAATGCATGAGACTTTGTGATATCAGTTTGATGAATTTTGGATTGTTCACTGGTAAACCTTTCACAAAAGGTATTTAATTATGGCATAAAAAATTGATCACCCAACCCAACCATAGTGGCATAGAAATAAGAGGCACAATAAGAGAAAACACTTGCCAATTTTGATAAATAAATAAAAAAATATATTCCTTATCAACCTAGTCTTTTCCACACTCAACCAATTGAGAATGCAGGGATTTGAATTTGACCAAATATCCTTCAATTGAAGGAAAATATCAATGAAAAGCAATGATATATCTGTATCTAACTACATTGCTTGAATTTCACTAATTGAACCAAAAATATCCTTTAGTTTATCTCATACCTCTTTTGGTGTGGTGCAATCTTCGATGTGAAAGAACAAGGATTTTAAAATATGGAGGGAAATCAAGCCCATCTCCAGTGTGTGAATTCCTTTTATCCTTTGGTGTCATAACCCCTTCGACCAAAGTATATGTTGCATTTCATTCCAAATGTGATAGTTGTGAGGAGTGAGAATTTTGAGCCCTGCTTAATAATTTTTGCTAAAATAAAGGCTCCACACTCAACCAATTGAGAATGCAGGGATTTGAATTTGACCAAATAACCTTCAATTGAAGGGAAAATATAAATGGAAAGCAATGATATATATGTATCTAACTACATAGCTTGAATTTCACTAATTGAACCAAAAATATCCTTGAGTTTATCTCATACCTCTTTTGGTGTGGTACAATCTTCGATGTGAAAGAATAAGGATTTTAAAATATGGAAGGAAATCAATCCCATCTCCAATGTGTGAATTTATTGTATCCTTTGGTGCCATAACCCCTTCGACCAAAGTATATGTTGCATTTCATTCCAAATGTGATAGTTGTGAGGAGTGAGAATTTTGAGCCCTGCTCAATATTTTTTGCTAAAATAAAGGCCAAAAAAATGAAGAAATTTGTAGTTTGAACTTCCTTAATAATTAAGGACAAACCACACACAATGCACCAAATCAATAGTCAAGCGGGTTCCAAAAATTTCCACTTTGAACTTCCTTAATAATTAAGGACAAACCACACACACAATGCACCAAATCAATAGTCAAGCGGGTTCCAAAAGTATGCTAAGTCAGCAACTCAAACAATCATCATGCATACAAGGGAGAGATCTAAGACACATTAGCCTATGCTCACATGACAAAGGACAATGCTCAAGTATAAAACCAACAATAACACTTTGCGCTAGAAATGTGGGGCTAACATCCCTTCTTCATTCCTCCACAAAAATGGGGCTATAAACAATGTTTCCACCTCTAGCACATAGAATAAAACCCTAATCCATAATATTAAGCCCAAAATAATATAGTTTGCAGAAAATTAGCTAATGATAAAATAACTTTGATTACCAATATTGATGCCTTCAATTTCCTACATAAATGATCGCACACCGATGAAGAGATATTGAATATCTGTTAATGGAGCAGACCGGAAGCTTTACTAGGAAAAAACACTAAAAACATAAATGAAGGAAAATGTGTTGTACTAGAGAAATGATAGTGCAACTTGCAAATGCAAACACAAAATGATATCACTTCCTCTAACATTTTTGTGAAAAAGTTTGATACAACACTTAGGGACCATTTGGTAGCTGGAATATGCCTGGAATTGGCATTATCTAATTCCTAGTTTTGTTTCTTCCATGTTTGTGTCCATCCAAAAAAATTGGAATTTCAAAATTCCAATTTTGCCCCAAAATGGGCATATGCATCTTCTACCCAAATAGGTGGAATTGGAATTTCGAATTCCAATTCCAATTTTTATAAAACCAAATTTAATATGTTGTCAGGTCCATGATGGGGACTCAGGGTCCTTCTCTATAGAGTCATCCTGACTCTTCTCTAAGGTCTATCTCCTAGACCTCTTAGGGTTCTCTCAAACCGTAATCTAAAGAAAGTCACTAAGAACTTCACCTCCTTCTCAAGACCCAGTTCCCATCACAAGTTATTCTTCCACACTCGATGAAGCTACAAGGGTAGATTCATTCTAACTAAACCAACTCGTTCAACCAATGTGCTCAAAACCTCTTTCTCACTTTCTTCCCTAGCCAGACTATTACTGAGCTTGCCTAGGGTAAGAACTCTAAAATCATGACTGTCACTTCTCCTACCAAAACCAAAAAGAAAACTATATATAGGAGCTCCTCTCTAATTTCATCTAGACACATGGTTCTCACCATGGATTCAAGAACCTTGAGGAGCCATTCAGTATTTACAACCTAGAACAGGCCAGGAACTTGCAACTTTCAAAATGAAAACAAAAGATTAAACTACTTGCACATCGAGAAAACAACAATGCTTGAAAATAATTAGACACACAACCTACAAATTTTCATTAACTAGAAATAAGAAAAACCATACAAAATATCCAACTCTTTCAACCGCTCTCTTTTTTTTCAACTCTCTCGAAATGAAGCCTTGGGAGATCTTAAATAATCTTCCTATCATTTGAACAACCTTAACTGCCCACTCAAGTCAAAAGCATCTTTCCAGGAACCATTACAATTGAACATATTGTCCACTAAAGACAAAAGCCACTTTTTCCAAGCCATTGTAATTGAATGTACCAAGCAATAGCAGTACATATTGAGCATCAGTACTAAGCACCATCAGTACCAAGCACATCAGTACCGAGCAACATTAGTACCGAGTACCAAGCACTAGTACCAAGCATCATTACCAAGCATCAATACATGTCGAGCACTTCAGTACATACCGAGAAACTTATCTAAGGTTCCTAATGCCTTGGTTGGATTTCCAAAGGCTTACAAACTACCTCTACAATACATGATTAACCTAAAAACAAACATCTAAGCAAGTAGGGTGTTTATTCACCAATTTGACCCATTTTTCACTCGGTCATTACAAGAGTGAATGAACAAACACCTTACAAACCAACTTAAACAAATTCAAAAAAGTTCCTGAGGGACTTTAACCCTAAGTTCTCTAGGTGCTCCTTCCAAGTGATTGGATCAAGTCAGGGTCAGTGCCTAACTTCTTCAACTTGGTCTCCTGCACCCATGTAGCTTTGGAATCAACTTGTCCTTTCCATTTGACTAGATGTTCCATGTAGGTTTTTGTTCTAGTATGCTTAGACACTCTTGAATTCATAATCCTCTCTGCCTTTGGCTTTGCAGTAACTAGAAGCTTCAGTTCTTTGAGATCCCCTATATATGCTGCTAGATCATGACCTCCTTATGGAATTGGTCCCTTATAGGACACAAGATCTTCCACATTAAAAATTGGAGATAATCCTATATCAGTAGGAAGGTCAACTTTGTAAGCATTAGATCCATACTTTTCCATAATTGTACAAGGGCCTATCTTCCTCATTTGAAGCTTACTTGGGACACCTTTTTGTAGTCTTGCTTTATTTAGGTGTTGTTGACGGGACTTTGTGACCAGTCTCATCAACAGATGATAAGTTGTCACCGGGTACCAGGGTACCAGCCAAATTCGCCTGTAAAGGTTGTCCAGAGAATAAATTCTCTGGGCTTTCAAGCACCTGAGTGTCGGGTCTCGACGGTGCGAGTAGCTTAGTTAGGAAAGTGATTGTTTTTGTTTGGGGGGATATCTGGTCTTTGACTCATCTTCTTTAGGGATTTCGATAAGTGGGGGTTTCCTGCAAGAATTTGGGTTATCAAACAAACTTCAAAAGATAGGCCAGGGTTAGAGTTTCTTCCTTCTACTTGTAGTTATGCAGTATATTTAAAACATCAACAATGCTCTAAAAAACTATACTAAATATTAAATGTGTACAGAACCAACAGTTCATACATATTCAATAGCAAGAGGAAATGAGGTTGTTAATCTTAAACCAAACATCAGATAAAAGGACAATATAAATATATAGTACAAAAGAATATTTTCTAACTCGGAGATCAGAACATCGTAACATCATTGCTAGAAAGTGTTCTTCCTTCTTCATTAATAGAGTGTTCTAGCATCACTGGTGTGTACACCAATGGCCCCAAGGGAGCATATAACTACAATAACTAATGAGTATTGAGCTCTGCAACTACTGAGAAACAAAATGCTAATAGTATTAGATTTCAAAATCATCAATTTTGCCGACCCTTGAAATGAGGTCAGACTTATTATTTATACACATGAGTTTCCCTAAAACTTAACCTAATCTAAGTGTACACTCAACATTAAAATAAAATATCCACTGGCCGGTACTACCTGCACCACTTACAATCACCTCAAAAAGAGTAGAGGTCTGACATGACAGAGGAAGAAGACAAGAAGAAAGGATGGAAGAATCGGCCTCGAGAAGAGTGTCGGAGAAAGAATAGAAGAAATTTGATCTTCCCAGAGTTCAAGGCTACATGCCTCATCAATGCAATATGTGGCTCACTATCTTCGATGCACCAGGTAGTTAATGTTGGAGTGGCACCTTGGGAAGATCACCTGTCAGAGCCATCCCTCAAACTGACATGCCTTATCAGGATCAACTACCTCTGACACCCTTATTAACTGCTGGATAATGACCGGTTGGCTCCGGGGACTTGGACACAGGTCATGGAAAGAATACAAAACTGTTGGATCCAGAATTCCAGAGTATGGGAGCTTGTGCTCAAATAATAATGAATGTTTGAGAATACATCCTTCTAGTGAAAATCTCCAAAGTTCAGAGAAATTTATTGTCCCTTTTTGTTTATGAAAGCCTCCAAAATTTGGCTAATGCCATCTCCATCTATGTCTTTGATACTGTTCTACCAGTCGCGGACAATTCCAAACTTCTCTTCAATATCTCTAGCCCCATCCTAGAATTCTTATACTAATTTCATGGAGTCGTGAGCCCGGAGCATCATCTTAGATATTCTTGATAATTTCCCTTCGTTGAAATCTCTGACAGACTAATACTGGGACTCCATCAACTCATCGTATTTACTAAGGAAATAATCCTCTGGGGCACAAGTTCTGGTGGTGAAGGGGTCAACTTATGAAACCCTTCCAATGAATGCTTTGTACAGATCCAAAGGATACCGAACTGCCATGTCTTTCTCTTTTAGGGTCGTGACCAGTTGCTTGCTTACCTCAATTTTGAGTCCAAGTCTAGAGTACTGAGCCTAGAGGAATTCAAATGATTCCTCTCCCAAAATTCCTGCCTTGGCGATGACCTCTTCCCCAGATTTTATTATTTCTTCTAATCCAGTCCTCCGCCCTTCATACTTCTCTAAGTTCCCTTCCCATAGGAAAATGGCACCATTTACTTGGCCCAAGAGATTATTAACCAAGTAAAGGTCTGAGGGTGACACCTCTAAGAATTGCCTTACAACCTTGATCTTCTCGACGATCCACCCATCTACACCCTGTGCCTTCTTCTTCATGGCCCTAAGAGCATCCATGTCACCCTATGGAAGTGGTGGTCTAGAGGTGGAGGCTTCTAGACATATTTTGGCCAGTGGTTGTGTAAGTTCTACTAGAAGTCTAAGGAGGTTTTCATTTTTCTCTCTTTCCTCCTTCAAATTTTGTGCCTGTTTATCATACCGGGTTTCAACTGCCCGGGTTGCCTCTCTTAGTAGGTCTAGCTCACCCTACTTGTCTTTCCTCCCTAGAGGTACTTGTATGATTGCATAATCTTCAACCCTTAGTTTTACCACATCTGTATTTGGGGGAGGGGTACCAACTATTGCAACCATATTTCCTCCCGGACCAATCTAGAGGGTATGGACGATCGGGTCCTTTTTGGGCTTCTTAGCCTCTGTATTCTAGGCCATCATCTCGGCCAATGAGAGGGGAATGCCTGCCACCACCAGGGCCTTTCTCTTTCTAGATTCTACCAGCCATTATGGCAGCTGGGGCAGTTCAATCGCTAAGGCTTGAGTGTTGGGACCTCTTTCAGAATCTGGTGATGCATTCCCCGTATCTATCGTTTTGTCGGGCTCTTTCTCTTTTTCTTATTCCCCGGGATCCTTGGTGTCTTCCGCCCTAGTGGCATCTTTATCGCAGTGTTAGGGACCCCATCTTTGTTAGCACCAGCATCACCTGTATCATCAGGGATTTCCCCATCTTTCCCAGCATCTATTGAATCAACATTAATATCCTTGGGGTTCTTCCCCTCATCCTGTCGTTGTTGTTCACCTTCGGCGTTATTTGTCGGGACATCCTTCTCGGGCACATTTTTTGGAGGAGGCAGAGGTGTCTGGCCAATGTTTGATTGTGTGGCTACTGAGAACACCTCGCCGAATGTCATACTCTGGGGCACTTGATCACCCAGAATAACTGAAGGCATTTGGAGTGTGATGGTTGGGAGTACGGTTGATCCTGTAGGTCCAGTTTCCCCAGTTGTCGGTCACTCATCATTTGATTGCCTTAAATTTGTCCTAGCCCCCTGGACCGGTGTTTCTTGCATGTCTGGCAAATCCTTTTGTGTCACTTCTTGTTTAGGTTCCTGGACCTCTTGTTTCGGGACCACTTCCTTTAATGGTGTCTCCCCTTTATTGGGGATTATCTCCACCTCCTTTGTGGCTATTTCATCTACCACCTTATCTATCTCCCTGTGTAGGTTCATGAGTTCATCTGTCCCAAAGATGTCATCAAAGTCATCATGTGGGGGGGAGGTCTTGGGAAGATCATCCAGTTCGGGGGAGTCCAAAATTACTTTCACTGGGGGAACATTGGGCATGTCAGGGCCCATGTTTATGGTCAGGGATTGTCTACCCTCTGCTTTTTCTTTCTTTGCAACGGGGCCTCAGCATCCAGAATGTTCATAGATTCTGCCTCAGCGAATGTTTGCCTGCTCATAAGCTCTGCCAATGAAGGGGATCCCACTAGGCAGGTGGATCCTACTGGAGTTTCTAGGAGACCGTGGGAGAGTTAGGTGCTTATATTTTGACTTGTCAGCCTATACGCCTCCTTCTATTCATGATTTTTCTCCATCATGGGGAATGGACCCTAGGAAGGCACTTGGGTCAGGGTACTTTCTTTTTCCTTCCCCTTTCTTTTTCTTAGTCTCACGGCTTCGGAGGTCGAAGCAGACCCTCGCAAGATCAGACCCTTTTGGGTGCTCCTCGGACACCCTCTCAAAATGTTTATGACTTTTATCAATGATGCGGCGACTCGCATCCTCAATTGTTAAGTTCTCCAGGGTGTCCCAATCCACCAGAGGGAGATCCAACTTGTCGATCTCCTGCTCTTTGTATGATGGGTCCTCTAGAGGCCCATTGTCTATAAAATATTTTGAGAAACCTTGAAGGTCAAGGGCCTTCATTAAACCTTTGGACATCTGGGAGAGATACCAGGCCCAGAGATCAAAACTATCCTAGCAATCTACCCAAAAATATTCAATGTTAACTTTATGTGGCATGGATGCCCGGGGCAACGCCTCTCTTATCTTTCCTCCTGGATCAAAGTTGCTTCTGGTAAGGTGGAATTCCACCAGTCCCAGACTCTTTAACTCATTGTTGACTTCCTTAGCTATTGCGAGATTACAAGAATAGTTCCCACAAGTGATCAACAACAAAATAGATGTGACCTTCTTCAAGGCAAAGAATGCATGGAGTTCCAAGTTTTTCCTGCAAAACTCCAAAAGAATGATCTTATCCCTGCAATGCTTGGGGAGTAGGTAGGGTTCCCCGGAGAATTTGGTCACCCAAATATAGGTATGTTTCTAAAATTGAATAAAATAATTGTCATATGTGCTTACCAAGTCCATGGCCTCCTGCGACAACTGGTACCCGGTGTCCCGAGTGAGTGTCAAAATGTTGTGGTAGACGAACGCATCGTTTACCCTGCAAAAATTGGGGAAGCTGAGCTCCCACTGAACCTCGGGATAATGCTCCCATGGGACCAACTGGTCAGGCCCATTGCTAAGAATTCCCACTGTCTGCAAACCCTAAAAGTAGGTCTTTGTTGGGCCAAGGCCCACAATACATATGAAGTCATGTAGAACTTCAAATTCTGGAGGACATTCTTCAGCTAGGAATCTACATGGTTGGTGATGATGGTCACCCAGTCAAAGATCTGACTGTGGGTGGTGATGTAGTAGAGGAAATAATACATCCATGCCAAAAATTCTCTGGCATGGGGCTCTCCAAAGAGCCTGCACAAAAATATGATCCGGCCTGAATGCATTCTTTAAAGTCTCCACGGGGAATCTCCAGCTTCATCTTCTTATAGTCCCTTCTTGGGGACTTCAACTAGCGAGTATTGAGATGTTTTCGAGCAAGGAGGTAAATTTCATTAAACTCCTTCAGTGACACGATCCAGGAGATAAAAATGGCTCCCTTGAACTGGGGGATTCCCAGCCCCGAAGCAAAAGTGGCAGAATCTAGATTAACAATGGTCGTCGAGTAGTGTAATGGTAGAGGATTGGCAAGAAAAAAAACCTGGGTGGGAGTGTTGTAGAGCATTTCCAATTGAATGATCAGCTTTGGTGCTTGCACTGAGCAAGGGAAACTTGCAGCTTTAATGATGCCAGAGGCGGCCACGTTCTTTGCCATATCATCTCCGGTAGCCCTCTGTTGGTACATGGTTTGGACAAGGCTTTGCATTTCAGCCCATAGTCTAGGCTCAGTATTTGTGATCTCCTACAGCTTGGAGTCCACTTTGGACCCCACAAGAACACCCTCCCTCAAGTATTTGGAGGTTAATGGGAGCTTGGCCAGCATCTTTTTTGCTTTTGTTTTCGTGGTTGTCCGAGTGGAGGTAGTTGGAAGCTCTGGACTTCTAGGAGGAGTTGTTACCTCATACATGTTGATGGATATCCTACAACCTGCAAGATCAGAGAAACGTTAATACATATAAAATGATAAAAATATTTTTTATGGACTTTGGGGAATTCACCGCCATTTTGCACCTGTTCAAAGAATATTAGTACGCATCAAAATCCCAAGGTATAAAGGTTAGCAAGGATTGGATTCTGATCAACACCTGGAGGCTCTGGGGCATCAGTTTAGGCAAAAAATATGGTATGAAGACCCAGGGACCTCCCAGTACCCAGAGTCTAGAGAAACTTAGTCGTTATCGATGTGACCGGCAACAAGCCATACTTGGCTGACATGGGTTGTCACATGGCCACACAACAGACGGTGTAAAGAATATTAATGGTGAAAAGGGGCTGACACAAGGGAAATGAATGCTATATGGGATTTCCTTTGAATGATCACTCATGGGGGAGTTAATCTCGCCATTAAGATGAAATGACGAAGGAGAGAGAAAACCGCCATGGCTCGAACAGGCGAGATGTCAAGTTTGAGTCAGGGGAACACCATGTGGACAAATTTGGTTTTCAACACAGAGTGCGATGAGCTTGCCACAAAAAGGATCACCATGACAATATATAGACCCAAATACATAAGGGAAAGTTGAAAAAATGATACAATTTACAAGAACTTTCTACAACTAAGGACTCCCTACAATTTACATCAAGATTCTCACATCTCTACATGGGAACCTCAAGAATTTACAATATTTACAACTAAAACACATTATTTACAGAGCAGAGAACATGTGAGGAAGGTGGATAGCCTTCCTATGGAGCCATCTCACCAACGGGAGGTGAGAACAGACCAGAAAGCAAAGCAAGAACAGAAGCAAGGACAAAGCGGAAACAAAAATGAACCCAAGCACAAACAACCAAAAATAGAAGGAGGAGAGCCTATGGGCCTACCTTAACACACAAAGGAATGCAGGAAGAGGAGCACAAGAGGCACTCTATAACTAGTTAACCTTGAAATGACCACGCACACACCATTATTGGTCACCGTTTAAGCATTGTTGAGCACCAAGAGCAATTCACACTTAATCAATGTTTAATCACCTTAATCGCTCTGGATAATTTGTTCACGGTAAGTGTGAAAGTGACAGGTGAATCCCTATTTATACCCTTAGGGTAAAAATATGTTGCCTTCTTTCACAAAACCATGGGAAAGTCAAACCTCCATACCCTGGGCCCAGGGATTTCGTGCAACCGCACCTTCTAGCAAAAGAGGAAATGGTGACAGTAAATCCCAAAGTCTGGAACCTGGCTGGAACAAGGAAGACAAACACTCTGGGGCTGGGCCTTGGAGAAAAGAGAACCAAAAAGAAAAGAAAATGACCCTTGTAGAAGCAAAGGCCAGAGAAAAAAAAGAGAAAAATAAACAAGGCCAAAAGCAAAAATGGGGACCCAACATTTTGCCTACAAAATGTAGGGGCGGGTATGCAGGGTATAACAAATGGTGACTCACTGGGATGGATGCTTTAGCACATTTGAGAACTTCAAAATCTCTGGTTAGCAAAACCAGAACTTATCTTTACCTAGAGCATTATGTTTGCAAGGCGCGAGGTGTCTGAGGAAATCTAACTCATCATTGACTCAATCCCTTGGTCCTTCGTTAGTTGTGAGGTGTGTGCTTTGAAAGAAAATCAAGCCGATAATTTATGGGAGAAGGAGAGAGGAGGCATTGAATACATCAAACCAGAGTCATCACATCTTGCATGTTCTATTAGAATAATAAATAGAAAAAAATGCAAATATTAATGCACGGAAGAGAACACAAAGACACAAAGATTTAACGCGGTTTACCCAATCCCTGGGCTACGTCCACCAACAGTGAGTCCAATATCTTTATTATTATCCAGTAATTACAATCTGAAACCTGCAACTCAATACCACCACAGGAAGCTATGAAAATCCCTCATACAATGAAATCTCAAAACCCTAAGCTCTTTTCACAAGCATATTTGACCTAACCTAATTAGGGCAAAAAATACTCCAACTAATAGAAAATCAATGGTTGACCCTTTACAATATTATTGAGTCATTGTTGGCGTCAAGGGGCACTGCCCCTTGACCCCACCTAGGGTGCTTCCCCAGGACCCCACAAGGGGCTCTGCCTCTTGACCCCAAGCTTGGGGCCCATATAGATATGTCTGGGGGGAAACCGTGCCGAAAGAAACTGAGTCTGATTAGGCTCCACATACATAACACGTTCCCCCCCGGACCCTGGAGTTCTCTATTCTTCAGCTCTTTTCATTTTTTTTCTAGATGGGAAGGTGGTACTCCTTTCACCGTGAACCTTAAGTTTAGATGATTTTCATGGCGGTACTCCTTTCACCTTTCCATCTAATTCATATTTCCGAATAGGAGAGAATGTTCTGGACCCGGGATATTTTTATGATTTTCAAACTTGGCCGATAACTAGTGCAACCGATCTATCCTCAAGGACCATATGATTACTTACTTCTTAGATTTTTTGTTAACCAATTTTGGACTTTCAAGATATGAATATGATGAGGATTACCCATAACCTTTTACCATACGCGCAAAATAACTCAGGAGTGTGGACAATTTCCACCATGCTAATAATAGATTTCAAATTACTCGAAATGCATAAGATACCATTCCGGAGACTAGATGTTATGTGAAGCATACCTATCTACAAGAAGAAGACAACACGCTGGGAACCTGGAAAACAAAAACAAAGCTAAAAGAAAACCAAAAACAAAAGTAAACAAGGAAAAGGAAGGCGGTCCCAGAGGACGACCGAAAAACTTATTTACAAGGCCAAGGCACTCCCAAGGAGCACCGAGAAAGGTATTTACAAGCAAGAGCTTTACATATAATACAACTTCAGACACACTTACCACCTACCTCATTCAAAGTAGTGCTTGAGAAACTGTCCATTGACAGGCAATGGTATGAATTCTCCAGTCATGGTACTGAGGGGATAGGTATTTACCCCACAGATCTCAGAAGTCAGATATGATCCGAGCCAGAGCCTTTGAAATTTGGTGTACTCTCCTTTCTTTTCCTGGGCCTTGTCGCACAGAAGGACTAGGTCCGAAATCTGAAAGGCCTTATATTGGGCTCTTTGGTCAAACCATTGTTTAGCTACTACCTGATGACGCGCAAAGTGTTCTAGTTCCTCATCTCTTTGTTCTTCCATTCGCACTAGGTTCAAGAGTTGAACCTCCACAATGTTGTCCTGGTTGTTGAATTCCTACATAAACTATAAGACTAGGATTTGTAAGTTGATAGGGAACACTAGATTCTAGCCATAAACCAGATGAAATGGGGAAGTCCCCAGGGCTGCTTTAATTTGGATACAATCCACCCAGAGGGCGAATCTAAGCTTTTGGTGGCAGTCTCGGGGGTTTTGTTCTAACAAGTGTTTGATTACCTCTAGTAGATTTTTGTTAGTAGACTTAGCCACACCATTACCCTGGGGGTAGTAGTTGTTGGAGAAATTCAAGGTGATCTTCCTCTCATAGGTCCATTCAAGTAACTGCACTGAGGAAAACATTGGACCATTGTCACACACTATAGCGAATGACATTCTGAAATGGGTGACTATGTTTTCTTCTAGGAATTTAATAGCTACATCCACCGTGTTGTTTTTACATGGAATTGCTTCTGACCACCGGGTATATTATTCGGTAGCAGTCAAAATGTATCAGTGGTTGGAAAATGAGTTGGGTTTGATTTCCCTGATAAAATCAAATGCCCATTGGGCAAAAGGTCTAACTTCAAAGACCTACTACAAAGTCATGGCCGGGTTCCGCTCATGATGTGTTGATGTTTGGCAAGTGTGACACTTCCTGATGTGAGCGTAAACATCCTTAAAAATGAATGGCCAATAGTATCCAGTCCAAAGAATTTGGTGGGTAGTGGCATCCGTTGAGCCATGCCCAGTTCCAAACTACTCATGAAATTCTTCAATCATTTTAGCAGCTTGGTCCCGATCAATGCACCGGAGGTAAATCCCTTCATATTTCCTGCGGAAAATCGTTCCGTTCTTGATCATGAAATATGCACTTTTCAGCCACAGGGCACAAATTTTGTTTGGGGGAATCCCCTTTAGACATATGTTGTTGAGCAATAGGTACACCAGATCGGTATACCATGGGTCTTGAGTGACGGACTCCACTGTGTAAGTTTGGCATTCAATGTTTGGAGTTCCTTCCGCCATTGCTCTGCATAGTCCCTGGCCTCGAACTATCTTCATGGGTTGCATTTCCAAATCATACTCTTGGAGGATGGCCATCCATTTCCCCCAATGTTGACCCAGTTCAGTCTGTAGCAACAAAGATTTAACAGCCTAGTCCGGAATGATAGCATGCACTTTGTTCCAGAGAATATAGTGCCAAAATTTCTTCACGACCCGGACAAGAGAAAATGCCTAATTTTCCAAAGATGAATATTAGAATTTGGCATTCTTGAAGGGGGAGCTCATAAAATAAATGGTCCATTCTTCCTCTTCAAATTTTTGGGTTAGGAATGGTGTTGTGGAATACAGGAAAGTGAAGGAGTATATGTGAAATGGGAGGGAATAGTCCAAACTTTCCAGGACTAGTGCCTCCACTATGGTTTTCTTGATCTAATAAAATGCTCACTTTGCTTCGAGGCTCCACTCAATATTCATGTCTTTCTTCATCATGTCATTGAGTGGTTTTACTATCTCGACAAATCCAGTGATGAACCATCGGACAAAGTTTATCTTTCCGAAGAAAGATCTCATTTCTTTCTTGTTGTCGGGCATCTATAAATTTAGCAATGCCTCAACTCTCTCAGGGTCAATGGATATCCCCTTCTCAAAGACTATATTCCCGAGTAGCTTCCCTTCAGTGACCCCGAATATGCATTTCTTAAGGTTGAGGGAAATTCCATACTGGTGACACCTCTCATAGATTTGGGTGAGGTGGGCAAAATGATCACGCCTGTCCCGGGAAAAGACTGTCAAATCATCCATGTAGATGATTATGCATCTGTTAACTAGGCCTTTAAACGCAATGTCCATAGCCTTTTGAAATGTTTCCCCCATATTGATAAGGCCAAAGGTCATTCTCCGGTATGCAAACATTCACCACTTGGTGGTGAACATCATTTTGTCTCGGTCTTTGTACTTAATCATAACCTAGTTATACCCAGAGTACCCATCTAGGAAGGACATCATTTGGGATCTTTTCACGATTTGTAATACCTCATCCAATGAGGGGAGAGGTTGATTAGCCTTCTTATATGCCTTTTTCAAATTGCAAAAATCCATGTAAAGGCAAATTTTGCCACTTTTATTTCACATAGGGACAAGGTTGGCAACCCAAATTGTGTGTCGGAGAGGAAAGATAATACAAGCTGACAGTAGTTTCTGAAACTCCTAGTGAATTAGAGGTTTAATCAATGGGTTTACAGGTCTTTGATTTTGCTGGAAAGGCTTAGCATCTGGTTTCAGTGGGATGGTATGGGTCATGATGAATGTGTCATAGGTTTTTAGATCCTCATACCCCCACGTGATCATGTTAATATATTCCCAGAGGAACGCGAGAATCTTCTATTTCTCCTCTGGAGAGTAGGAGGTGCCAATGTGTACAAATTTTTCTTCATCGGCCCATGTTAACCTTTTCAAATTTTCCTCCCTCAGAGGAGGATTATATCTTCTCTCGGCCCCAGGGGTCTGAATCAAAGATACATTCAAGAGCTACCATCCCCTTTGGGATGGTGTTGGTTGGTAAGTCAATGATCCTATCATCTTCATCGCCCTGCCCGGTATCATCATGATCTCTTTCTTCCACTATCTGATCCTTGAAGATGCCAACATTGGCCATGAAGGCCAGGATATGTTGGTCATCCTCAAAAACCTAAAAGTGAGTGATATTGTCCAAGATGGATGGGGTGGGGACCATCTCAATAGAAAACTTCTGGAGCCTAGAGCTAGCCATTAGCTTAAGGGTGCTGGAAGATACGGCAAGGGTGTCCAGAACATAGTTGTGTTTCTGGGGAATGAGTTCAATGTCAAAGGCATCAAAATCTTCAATAAGGCTCCATGCCCGCTTATGATATGTGGCCAGCATTTTGTCGTGACAAGTGTATTGGCTCCGGACCTGCTTAATGATCAACTTTGAATCACCCATCATCCAGAGGCGTGTGATTCCTTTTCTCAGTGTGAATAGGAGTCTAAGGACCAAGGCCTCATACTCTGTGACATTATTTTTGAAGTTAAAATATAGCCTGTAAGCTGTGAGGAAGGATTTCCCCCACAGGTTGATCCGTTCCACTCCGGCCCCACAGCCTTGTTTAGACCGGGACCTGTCAAACTTCAAGGTCCACAAGTCATCATTCATTTTTTTGGGCTAGGAAGGTGAAGTGGCATTTGGATTGATTTTGGGAGGGTCAAGAGGTGATTCCTCCAGCTTTGATGGCACGTGGGTGAGATTTTCCTCCAGAGAAGTCTTTGGTTGGGATTCCTAGACAAGTGGTACCTTAGGCGTACTGCCGAAATGATTACTGGGTCCAAATGAATCTGCTTTTTGTTCTCTCTCTCAGAGGGAGTTGATATGGTGGGTGGCAGCGGTGATGCAAGGCTCACACTCTAGTTCAGAATGTTTCTGGTAGTGTACCTGGCACCAAGTGTCAGACAAGAGTGTAGCGGGGGTTTCTGCGCTGCCCTATGAGTTTACCTCACCTCTCTGTTTATCGTCCAGGTCTTAAATTATCTAAGAGACTATGGGATCCTCTCAGGGGTGAAATCAAATGTTAGGATCTCTAGGGGTTGGTACACCTCAGGGGTAGATTCATAAAATAGGACTTTATTTACCCTCCTGACTTCGGTGAGGGCCTTCTTCATCCTTGGTTCACTCTCTACCCATATTTGGTTCAACTGCCCCTCCCAGGGGAGCCACAAGTGGGAGAAGTCTGTGTAGAAATACCATTTAAGGGCCTTAGACTAGTTCCAACTTAACAACATCCCATAAGTTTTGGGGATGTCCACCACTTGGATGTCTATTATGCTTGATATCTGGGGGTCTCGGATGAGCTAAATTTGGACATTCTTTAGCTCACCTACCATTTTTACAGCAATTTTATCTAGTTGGACTACCGCATCTTTGGATGGAGTGGGAAAGAGTTTGAGATTCTGGCATATAGATAAAGGCATGACATTGCCCGAAGTGTCAGAATCTACCAAGCAGTTGTATAGGTTCTTCCCTTGTATGTTTAAGCCTAGTAAGAAGGGAGGATCCTCAGTGTTTCCCTAGAAGACAGTCGAGCTGGCATTGTCAAATATGACAGTCTTTGGTGGACGGCTAACTACTTTCAGGTTTCCCAAGAGCTTCAGAAGAGACTTCCTCTGCTTAGGACAGTTCAAAAAAACCTCCATCAAGGTCATTGAGGTGGTGGTTCTCTCTAACGCCTTAGTGATGTCAAACCTTCCCCCAGGTAAAGTTGGCTTCCCTCGGCCAGATCCTTAACTTGGTTAGAGCCAGGTTCTTTTGGCGGGAAGCAGCGATCAGTTGTTTTATCCTAGGGAGAGGTATTCTTGGGAGGTGTTGGTGTATAGACTGGCCCTTTTTCAGCCTAACTCCAGGTGTTGTAGGGAGTCTGGGGGTTGGTGAAGGTATTGGCCTCAAAGGTCGAGATAGATTCATCAAAGAACCCCTATAATTTGGGCTCTTCTTCATCCTCTTCATTTGCCCCAAAGAAGACGGTCTCATAGGTGAAGGAACTGTGAGTAGGCTCTTGTGTGGGAGATTCTAAGGGAGTAGGATCGACAGGTTGTTGTCTATCCGACTGGGAGATCATAATGATCTTCTCTAGTGTGGCATAGTTCACCTCAGAATGAGAGTCGGTGTCATGAAATCTACACCAGTTGGTCAGGGGGTGGAATTTTGTGAGTTGTGTAGAATGACTAGGTCCAGCACCACCCTGAGTGGTGTTTTGGTTCAGAGGAGGACCTCTAGTTTTTGCATTTTATTCCATTGATATTTATTGGGTCGAAGCCCTTTGTTGTAGTTTCTACCTCCAGAATTGGTATTTCGTTGTCCAAAGAAAATATTCCTTCTTTGGGAATTGGAGTTATGGGGCATAGAAGGCCCTACCTTCAGCTGTCTCATGTTCGTAGTCAGTGAGGACACCAATCACTAGAGGGATTCAACCTTGGTAGACAGCTGGGTGTTTGCGTCACAGTGTGATGGTTATTGTGGTTGGTTCCTGGGGAAAGCGATAGCAGCTCCCGGAGTCAAGGACTGCAATCCTCCAGCCATGGGTGACTAGAAGAAGGGTACTCCAGAGGGTTGCATTAGTGGTTGTTACATTTGCTGTAGTTGGTTCCAAGGAACAAATTCCAGACCCGATATTGTCTGGGATTGCGATGGGTATACATACCGGGCCTACTGGTCTATTAGTGGTGGTGGGCCCATGGCCATCATTGGGAAACCCATTGCCATATTGGGGTTGTATCCCCTGGCATAAGAAGTTCCACTGGGTATCATATTGAATGGTAGGCTCTGTCCAATCCTACCGAGAGCTTTACTCAAACCGTGGGACAACTCCAGGGCCAGGTTGTAAGCCTTTGCTAGAGTATCCCGGTCATTTGAGGCAGTGGTTCTCGAAAGGAGAGTGGAAACAATGGGGTCCAGAGCATTCAGGTATGTCTGGATGGTCATGTCAGTAGGTGGGATGAAGGGTCTTGTGCACCACTTCAAGGCGCATTGGAACTGATTATTGAATGTGGTAAGGGGTTGGTTCAGTTCCTTCCTGATGGAGATAAACTGACTGTGAGACCACACCGAGTCCACATGAACGCAGAAGGCTGCCAGGAAGGCATCTTTCATGTCCTATCAACTATTGATGGAGTTAGCCGGCAAGTTGAGGTACCAATTTAGCTCATTTTTGTCCTAAGGACAGAGGGAACATCCAGGTCACAATGTCCTGATGTTGGACCCAGTGTTGGTTCATGACATCTTTATAGGCCTGGAGATGTTCTTCGGTGGTTCGGGGGCCTAAATGCTCATATCTGGGAGAAATATTCTCTTGATGCGGAGGAAGATCATTGGTAGCGCTAGGGAACTTCCCCATGGGGGACCCGGTATTATAGAAAGTAGGGAACCATCAGAGCTGCTGGATTTTGGCTTGGTTGAGCATTGGTCCCCGAGTTTATTTGAGGAAGTTGGGTGTTTTTATATGTAAAAAATCCCCAGATAAGTTTGGATGGTTGTTTTTCTTGTTTGGATCTACTCTTTCAGCTAAGAGGTCTAAGTTTTACAAAGTCCCCAGGATGAGGGGCCGAATGAAGGATTCTTTTGAATCACAGTGGTGAAAATGACCCATCCCAGGAAATGCCTGACTCCTAAAACTATGGCTTGGGGAACCCTCAAGTGGTGTGAAATCAAAATCTTTCGAAGGAGACGAGCTCATGCCCTCCTTCTAGCACCACTTTCTGTTGACAATACTTTGTGACTGGTCTCATCAACAGATGATAAGTTGTCACCGAGTACCGGGGTACCGACCAACTTCGCCTGTAAAAGTTGTCTAGAGAATAAATTCTCTGGGCCTTCAAGCACCTGAGTGTTGGGTCTCGATGGTGTGGGTAACTTAGTTGGGCAAGTGATTGTTTTTGTTTAGGGGGATGGCTGGTCTTTGACTCATCTTCTTTAGGGATTTTGGTAAGTTGGGGTTTCCTGCAAGCATTCGGGTTATCAAACAAAGTCCTCAGGATGAGGGGCTGAACGAAGGATTCTTTCAAATCGCAGTGGTGAAAATTACCCTATCCCAAGAAATGCCCGACTCCTAAAACTATGGCTTTGGGAACCCTCAGGTGGTGTGAAATAAAAATCCTTTGAAGGAGACGAGCTCATGCCCTCCTTCTAGCACCAGTTTCTATTGACAAGACTTTGTGACTGGTCTCATCAACAGATGATCAGTTGTCACCGGGTACCGAGGTACGAACCAACTTCGCCTATAAAAGTTATCCAGAGAATAAATTCTGTGGGCCTTCAAGCACCTGAGTGTTGGGTCTCGACAGTGTGGGGAACTTAGTTGGGCAAGTGATTGTTTTTGTTCGGGGGGATAGCTGGTCTTTGACTCTTCTTCTTTAGGGATTTCGGTAAGTTGGGGTTTCCTGCAAGCATTTGGGTTATCAAACAAACTTCAAAAGATAGGCCGGGGTTAGAGTTTCTTCCTTCTACTTATAGTTATGTAGTATATTTAAAACATCAACAATGCTCTAATGAACTATACTAAATATTGAATGTGTATAGAACCAGCAGTTCATACATATTCAATAGCAAGAGAAAATGAGGTTGTTAATCTTAAACCAAACATCAAAGCAAAGGACAATAGAAACATATAGCACAAAAGAGTATTTTCTAACTCAGAGATCAGAACATCACAACATCATTGCTAGAAAGTGTTCTTCCTTCTTCATTAATAGAGTGTTCCAGCATCACTGGTGTGTAAATCAATGGCCCCAAGGGAGAATCTAACTACAATAACTACTAAGCATTGAGCTCTGCAACTACTGAGAAAAAAAATGCTAATAGTATTGGACTACAAAATCATCAATTTTCCCAACCCTTGAAATGAGGTCGGACTTATTATTTATACACATGACTTGCCCTAAAACTTAACCTAATCTAAGTGTACACTCAACATTAAAATACAATATCTGGTGGCCAATACTACCTACACAACTTACAATCACCTCGAAAAGAGAAAAGTTTTGACATGACAGAGGAAGAAGACAAGAAGAAAGGATGGAAGAATCAGCCTCGAGAAGAGTGTTGGAGAAAGAATAGAAGAAATTTGATCTTCCCAAAGTTTGAGGCTACATGCCTCATTAATGCAATATGCGGCTCATTATCTTCGATGCACCAGATAGTTAATGTTGGAGTCACGCCTTGGGATTATCACCTGTCAGAGCCATCTCTTAAAATGACATGCCTTATCAGGATCATTTACCTCTAACACCCTTATTAACTATTGGATAATGACCGGTTGGATCCTAGGACTTGGACGGGGGTCATCGAAAGAATACAAAACTGTTGGATCCAAAATTCCAGAGTCTGGGAGCTTACGCTCAAAGAATAATGAATGTTTGAGAATACATCCTACTAGTGAAAATCTCCAGAGTCTGGAGAAATTTATTGTCCCTTGTTATTTTTGAAAGCCTTCAAAATTTGGCTAATGCCATCTCTATCTATGTCTTTGATACTATTCCACTGGTTGTGGATAATTCTGAACTTCTCTTCAATATCTTCGGCCCCGTCCCACAATTCTTCTACTAATTTCATGGAGTCATGAGCCCAGAGCATCACCTTAGATATTCTTGATAATTTCCCTCTGTCAAAATATCTAGCAGACTAATACCGAGACTCCATCAACTCATCATATTTATTAAGGACATAATCCTTCAGGGCACAATTTTTGGTGGTGAAGGGATCAACTTGTGAAAACCTTCCAATGAATGCTTTGTATAGGTCCAAAGGATACCAGACCACCGTGACTTTCTCTTTTAGGGTTGTGACCAGTTGCTTGCTTACCTCAATTTTGAGGCTAAGTATGGAGTACTGGGCCCAGAGGAATTTGAATGATTCCTCTCCCAAAATTATTGCCTCGGTGATGGCCTCTTCCCTGAAGTTTATTATTTCTTCTAATCCGGTCCTCCACCCTTCATACTTCTCTAAGTTACCTTCCCATAGGAAAATGGCACCATTTACTTGGCCCAAGAGATTATTGACCAAGTAAAGGTCTGGGAGTGACACCTCTAAGAATTTCCTTATGGCCTTGATCTACTCGGCAATCCACCCATCTACAGCCTGCACCTTCTTCTTCATGGCCCTACAAGCATCCATGTCACCCTGCGGAAGTGGTGGCCCGGAGGTGGAGGCTTCCAAATGGATTTCGGCCAGTGGCTGTGTAAGTTATGCTAGAAGTCTGAGGATATTTTCATTTTTCTCTTTTTCCTCCAAATTTTGTGTATGTTTATCATACCGAGCTTCAACTGCCCAGGTTGCCTCTCTTAGCAGGTCTAGCTCACCCTGCTTGTCTCTCCTCCCCAGAGGCACTTCTATAATTGCATAATCTTTGGCCCTTTTTGTTTCTGCATCTATATTTGGGGGAGGGGTTGCAACTATTACAACCATATTTCCTCAAGGACCAGTCCGGAGGGTATGGACAATCTTGGCCTTTTTGGGCTTCTTAGCCTCTGCATTCTGGGCCCTCATCTCAACCAATGAGATGAGAATGCCTGCCGCTGCCGGGGCCTTTCTCTTTCTATATTCTACCATCCATTATGGTGGTTGGGGCAGTTTCATTGCTAAGGCCTGAGTATTAGGACCTCTTTTGGAATCTGATGGTCCATTCCTGATATCTACGGTTTCGTTAGGCTCTTTCTCTTTTTCGTGTTCCCCAGGGTCCTTGATGTCTTCCGCCTTGGTGGCATCTTTATCTGCAGTGTCAGGAACCCCATCTCCATTGACACCAGCATCACCTGTATCATTGGGGATTTCCTCATCTTTCCCAGCATCTATTGAATCAACATTAATATCCTCGGGGTTCTTACCCTCATCCTACTATTGTTGTTCACCTTTGCCGTTATTTTCCAGGACATCCTTCTCCTTGGGCACATTTTATGGAGGAGTCGAAGGTATCTAGCCAATGTTTGATTGTGTGGCTGCCGAGACCACCTCACTGAATGTTGTACTCTAGGGAACTTGATCACCTAGAGTAACCAAAGGCGTTTGGAGCGTGACGGTTGAGAGTATGATTTATCCCGTAGGTTCGATTTCCCCAATTGTCAGTCGCTCATCATTTATTTGCCTTTAATTTATCCTAGCCCCCTAGACCGATGTATCCTATACATCTGGTGGATCCTTTGTGCCACTTCTTGTTTAGGTTCCCAGACCTCTTGTTCCAGGACCACTTCCTTTTCTGGTGTCTCCCCTTCATTGGGGATTATCTCCACGTCTTGCGCAGCTATTTATTCTACCGCCTTATCTATCTCCCCATGTAGGTTCACGAGTTCATTTGTCCTGAAGATGTCATTGAAGTCATCGTGCGGGGGGGAGGTTTCGGGAAGATCATCTAGTTCCATGGAGTCCAAACTAACTTCCACTGGGGGAACATTGGGCATGTCAGGGCCTATGTTTATGCTTAGGGGATTGTCTACCCTTTGCTTTTTCTTTCTTTGTAATGGGGCCCCGACATCCAGAATGTCCACAGATTCTGCCTCGGTGAATGTCTTCCTGCTCATAAGCTCTGCCAACAAAGGGGATTCCGCCAGGCGGTCGGATCCTACTGGAGTTGCTAGGAGACCGCGGGAGAGTTGGGCACTTATCTTTTGACTCGTCAGCCTAGACGCCTCCATCTGTCCATGAATTTTTTCCATCATGGGGAGCGGATCCTGGGAAGGCACTTGGGTTGGGGTACTTTATTTTTCCTTCCCCTTGCTTTTGCTTGGTCATGCGGCTCCGGAGGTCGAAGTAGACCCCCGCAAGATCGAACCCTTTTGGGTGCTCCTCAAACACACCCTCTCAAAATATTTATGACTATTATCGATGATGCGGTGACTCACATCCTAAATTTTTAAGTTCTCCGGGGTGTCCCAATCCACTGGAGGGAGATCCAACTTGTTGATCTCTTATTCTTTGTATGATGGGTCCTCTAGAGGCCCGTCGTCTATAAAATCTTTTGGGAAACCTCAAAGGCTGAGGGCCTTCATTAAACCTTTGTACATCCGAGAGTGCTGTCAGGCCTAAAAATCAAAACTATCCTGGCAATCTGCCAAAAAATCTTCAATGTTAACTTTATGCGACGCTAATGCCTAGGGCATCGCCTCTCTTATCTTGCCTACTAGATCAAAATTGCTTCTAGTAAGGTGGAATTCTTGCAGTCCCAAACTTTTTAACTCATTGTCAGCTTCCTTAGTTGTTGCAAGACTACAAGAATAGTTCCCACAAGTGATTGAGAATGGACACTAGTACATTTGAGGTCAAATTCTGACGGTCATTTGTCAGATTTCCAATGCTCATTTGTCGGTATTTTGACATGTGAGTTTGTCACCATTTTTGCATAGGAAATTGTGACAGAAGACACATCCGTCGATTTACCGACACCACATCACGTTGGAAACTTGCACATGACAACAACTTCATTATGGCATTTCCTGTGGTTCATCCATCGGCATTCCGACACCATGACCTATCATAAATATACAATCTCTGTCAGAAATAACTGTCGAAAACATATCCTTTCCAACATTATAACTGTTGGCATACTGACAGTTTCCACCTAATTCTGACAGATATAACTATCGGATATATAGCATTATTGTCAAAGTTTCTGTCAAAACATTTCTATTTGCGACACTTTAACTGTCAGAATAGCAAAAGTCATGCAACATTTCTTTGACAAGTTGCCCTGTCGAACGTATAGCATTACTGTCGAAAGAATTGTCGTAAATTATGATTCTCTGACATTTTATCTGTCGAAGGCATAGCACTGTTGTCAGAAATTAATTATGAAATGTCAAAAAACTAACAGATATGCACATTAAAGATAAAACAGCTCAAGAGACCATCATAGGTTCTCTCTTTCTTCAGTCTATATTATTGACAGAATGTTTTACCTTTCATTAGCTCGTCAAATCTGGGGATTTGCAAGAATTTAATAGAATATTTTCATGACAACGTATATTATTTAAGTTGATGTTGCACGAATTTATCTACTTTGTGCACTTGTAGACTATGAGGACGGTGATAAAGAAGCATGGCCATGGTAGGAGATGCTTCTTTATCGCCGTCTTCATAGTATACAAGTGCGCGAAGTAGATAAATTTGTGCAACATCAACTTAAATAATATATGTTGTCATGAAAATATTCTATTAAATTCTTTCAAATCCCCGGATTTGATGAGCTAATGCAATGTAAAACATTCTTCCAATAATATAGACTGAAGAAAGAGACAACCTATGATGGTCTCTTGAGTTGTGTTATCTTTAGTCCTAGCTACTGTCCTAGCTACCTCTCGATCGTCAAGAATAATCACCGCCTTGCATTTATGTACACTGCACAAATTGATCCCAGTCTCGCAAAAACATTTTACACTTGTACATCTCATCAATACTGGAGGCCTAAAGTAATTTTATACGATCACTAGAACATTTCGTGCATGGATGAGAAACAGTATCCAAAGTTTCTAGATAACCATTTTTGAGAAGAGGAATGA
>MU228154.1:4371024-4385205 GCA_018584345.1 Thuja plicata | reverse complement strand
CAATATGTTTGGATGCAGGGCAGACCAGGAGAATGAAGGATCACTCACTGATTGCATGATAACCCAGTTTTGAAGGGTCACTGGTTGAGGGGATAGTCAAGGTCTGGATGATTGGGCCATTGGAGGAACCTAGTTCTTTATATTAATTTCTATTCAAATTGGATGCATGGATTTCTTGTGAATTATCAGCTGTTGTGTATCCTGCAACTGGATCCGTAAATCTGCATATACTTCTCTAGGGTTGTAAGCCACTTAGGGATCAAAATAGAGAAACTAAATAAAAATTGTTCTTTGTCCTATTTCCTTTTAACAAAGTCTCAACTATCAATGATACAATACATTTGATGCCCTAAGCTATCAATACAAATGGCGCCTAGCTAAAAGATCGTGGGTTGTCCATTTGATAACCACAATCAACATTTCAAAAAAATGGATATCCTTGAGCACAAGCACCAATAACATCAAATAATGGAGTTAAAGCACAAACTAGGGAATGACACCAGTAGAATGCGGTCATTTTAGTGACAGCAATATACAATGGCATCATTAAACACATATGCCAGTAATATCAACAAACGTGAATCCAAACATTTGAATAGAGTGAATCGATATCCTTGAGCACAAGAACCAATAACATCAAATAATAGAGATAAAGCACTGGCTAGGGCACGACACCAGTAGAATGCAGTCATTTCAGAGAGCAACTCCCTCGACAATAAAATGAAATTCATTTGAATATGATTCCAGAGGCTTGAAAGATGAAGAAATCACATACCTTCTCCCGCGTTCAGTTGTCGCTCCTTTTCTCCTGCTCTCCAATCGAAATAAAAATGATGAGGTTGTTTCACTTTTTTTTTTTTAATGTATACCCCGAATCTATCAGAATTCTGATGGTCAATTAAACACCCATCGGAATACCGACATCATCGGGGCCTATTACAAAAAAAAAACCAAATTTGTTAGAAAAAGTTACCCGTCGGAAACTTCTGTCAAAATTTGGCCCCAAATGTAGTAGTGGGAATTGATGTGACCTTCTTCAAGGTAAAGAATGTGTGGAGTTCCAGGATTTGCCTACAAAACTCCAAAATAATGATCCTATCCTCGCAATTCCTGGGGAGTAGGTAGGGTTCCCCAGAGAAGCTGATCACCCGAATATAGGTATGTTACTGAATTGAATAAAATAATTGTTGTATGTGCTTACCAAGTCCATGGCCTCCTGCGACAATTGGTACCCGGTGTCCCGAGTGAGTGTCAAAATGTTGTGGTAGATGAACGCATCATTTACCCTGCAAAAATTGGGGAAGTTGAGTTCCCACTAAACCTGGGGATAATTCTCCCATGGTACCAACTGGCTGGGCCCATTCCCAAGAATGGGCACTGTCTGCAAACCCCAAAAAGTGGGTCTCTATTGGGCCAGTGCCCACAATACAATGAAGTCATGTAGAACTTCAAATTTCAGAGGACATTCTTCAGCTGGGAGTCTACATGGTTGGCGATGATGGTCACCCAATCAAAGGTCTAACTATGGGTGGTGATGTAGTAGAGGAAATAATACATCCATGTTGAAAAGTCTCTGGCATGGGGCTCTTCGAAGAGCCTACACAAAAATATGATTCCCGCCTGAATGCATTCTTTAAAGTCTCCACGGGGAATCTTCAACTTCATCTTCTTATAGTCCCTTCTCAGGGACTTTAGCCAGTGAGTATTGAGATTTTTTCAGGTGAGGAGGGAAGTTTCCTTGAACTCCTTCAGTGACACAGACCGGGAGATAACAATGGCTCCCTGGAATTGGGGGATTCCCAGCCCCAAAGCAAAAGTGGTAGAATCTAGATCAACAATGGTAGCCGGATAGTGTAATGGTAGAGGAATGACAAGTAAAACAACCTAGGTGGGAGCATTGTAGAGCATTTCCAATTGAAGGATCAGCTCCAATGCTTGCACTGAGCAGGGGAAACTTGCAATTTTAATGATGCCAGAGGTGGCCACATTCTTTGCCATATCATCTACAACAGCCCTCTGTTGGTACATGGTTTGGACAAGGCTCTGCATTTCATCCCATAGTCTGGGCTCAGTATCTGTGATCTCCTACATCTTAGAGTCCACTTTGGACCCCACAAGAACACACTCCCTTGGGTATTTGGAGGTTAATGGGAGCTTGGCCAACATCTTTTCTGCTTTTGTTTTCGTGGTTGCTCGAGTGGAGGTAGTTGGAAGCTCCAGACTTCCAGGAGGAATTGTTACCTCAGACATGTTGATGGATATCCTACAACCTACAAGACCAGAGAACCATCACTTGATATAATATGATAAAAATACGTTTTATGGACTCTGGAGAATTCACCTCCATTTTGCAATTGTTCAAAGAATATTAGTACACATGAAAATCCTGGGGTATAAAGGTTAGCAAGGATTAGATTATGATCAACACTCAGAGGCTCTGGGGTATCAGTTTAGGCAACAAAGATGGGATGAAGACCCATAGACCTCCCAGTACTTAGAGTTTAGAGAAACTTAGCCGTTATCGATGTGACCGGCAGCGAGCCATACTTGGCTAACATGGGTTGTCACGTGGCCACGTGATAGATAGCGTACAGACTCTTAATAGTGACAAGTGGGTTGACACAAGGGAAATGAATGCCAGATGTGATGTCCTTTGAATACTCACTCATGGGGAATTTAATCCCACCATTAAGACAAAATGACAAAGGAGAGAGAAAACTATCATGGCTTGAACAGGCAAGGTGTCGAGTTTGAGTCAGGGGAACACCATGCGGATGAGCTCCAAATTTGGTTTTCAACATAGAGCGCGACAAGATCACCATAGGAAGGCTCAAAAGGACAATATATAGACCTAAATATACAATGGAAAGCCCAAAAAATGACACAATTTACAAGAACTTTCTACAACTAAGGACTACCTACAATTTACACCAAGGTTCTGACATCTCTACATGGAAACCTCAAGAATTTACAATATTTACAACTAAAACACATTATTTACAAAGAAGAGAACATGCGAGGAAGGTGGACAACCTTCCTACAGAGCCATCCCACAAACAAGAGGCAAGAACAGACTAGAAAGTGAAGCAAGAACGGAAGCAAGGACAAAGCAGAAACAAAAATGAACCCAAGCACAAACAACCAAAACCAGAAGGAGGAGAGCTGAAGGGCCTACCTTAACACATAAAGAAACATGGGAAGAGGAGCATAGGATGTGCTCTACAATTGGTTAACCTTGAAATGACCATGAACACACCACTGTTGATCACCGTTTAAGCATTGTCGAGCACTGAGAGCAATTCACACTTAATCATTATTTAATCACCTTAATCACTCTAGATAATTTGTTCGCGGTAAGTGTGAAAGTGACAAGTGAATCCCTATTTATACCCTTAGGGTAAAAACATGTTGCCTTCTTCCACAAAACCATAGAAAATTCAAACCTCCAGACCCCAAGCCCGTGGATTCCGTGCAATCGCACCCTCTAGCAAAAGAGGAAATGGTGACAGTGAATCCCAGAGTCTAGAACCTAGCTGGAACAAGGAAGATAAACACTCCAGGGCCGGGCCCCGGAGAAAAGAAAATGACCCTTGCAGAAGCAAAGGCCAAAGAATAACAAGGCCAAAAGCAAAAAGGGGGACCCAACATTTTGCCTACAAAATGTAGGGACTGGTATGCAAGGCATAACAGGTGCACCATGACCAAATCTCCAACTTGGAAGTGAACATCTCTTTTCTTTTCATCTACCTTCTACTTGGTGTGAGTTGTACTCTCCACTAATGTCATCTTCATAGTATCATGGACTTATTTCATGGATTGGGAAAAATATTCAGTATAACCACTCTTCTCTTTATTGCTTCCAAGATCCCTGTGTTCACATATACCCCTAGGATGATTCCCATACACTATTTCAAAAGGGCTCTTTCCAGTGCATCTATTGAGTGTATCATTATAGTCAAATTCTATCTGAGAAAGTAACTAATCCCATGATTGTCCATATTCTTTTGTGAGGCATCTCAAAATATTTCCTGAGCTTTGGTTCACCACTTCAGGCTGACCATTGGTCTGTGGATGAAATGTTGAGCTAAAGGAAAGATTTGTACCAAGTTTCTGCCATTAGGTTTTCCAAAAATGACTCATAAAATTAGAGTCCTTGTTTGATATAATACTTAAGGGTAATCCATGTATCCTTATTGTTACCGATTTTCAGTACCAGGCTTAGTCAAGCATGGGCAGTCATGTTATTAAAATGATTTGAAGTGCATTTTGTCTTTGCAAGATAATGTTCATATGCATAAAGAAAGGAAAGTTGAAGATTACATTGTTTTATCACATCATACTGATGGCTGTTATACAAGGTGCATAAGTATTTCAAAGGAGAAGTAAAAAATATTTATTGATAGTTCAATGAACCATGTCTCACACAAGCCGTGAGAATAACTACTTTTTCAATGCAAATACAAGTGAGCATATACTTCAAATGATTAAATAAATGCAGAAGTAAAGAGTGGGACCAGTCATTGCCTGAATGACTGGTTCATTGTTGTGCTCTGCTATATTGTTGTGCCTCGAGTTGTTTGTGTCTCCCGCTGCTCCAGCATGTTCCCAATCTTGCATTTAATTGATAGAAATGGTGTTAGATCAAAATATCTAAGCAATGATGTGTCACAGGCATTACATATTCATTTTGTTACCATACATGTACATGCTAACTTATATACACATCAAACAAAGGATACAACAGCCAAGTCATTATACCAAACTCCTCTAAAACATGCATTTGTTTTCTAACTAGTTTGCTTCATGTGCAGTTGCAGATGTCTATCTTGTAGCACATGGGGTAAAATGTGGCTCCCACAAGGGTTGAGCCCAGCATGCTACATGATAGACAAATGAACTATAAAAAGAGGAACAATGATCTTTGATGTTATAAAAAGGGGCCATCCCTTGTATGGAAGAACAAGAATAAAGCAATGATACAACAACTAGAAGTAGCAAGTAAATGACAGTGTTATGTACCAATAATAGTGATCTTAGCAGTAATAATGGGGTTTCAAACAGAAGAAGTCTATTTTTTATGGCATATGTTGTGAAGAATTAAAAGATAGTGCTTCAAGCATGAAATAATGACATTTGTGCAGATAAAGATGAGAGAAGGTGGCAGAAAAAATAATGGTTACTATTATATGCGGTGATAAAAGGTGCATATTGAGAATGTTGTTAATCATATTATGCCAAATGCAATGACAATCATGGTTCAAAATTTAATAGTGACACATCAGTCGTATGCTAATATGAAGGGTAGCATCATACCATGTAGCAAATAGGTATATCAAGGCTATGGGAAATCATTCATGGTGACATAATAGTGCTAAAGACTAATAAATGCTAAAATCTACAGGAGTACATGTCATCTTGCAGAATTCTAAGCATAAGGAATTGTCGTATCAGAGAATGTCAGATATGCATATCTAACATATCAACTTGCTAGAAGCTCTCAACATCAAACAAGCAGGATGACATTCAAATACACAAAGCATTGGACTTGTTTTTACAACCAAAGATCAAGTTACATGTGGTTAATGATACAAAAAGGTAGCTCAAGAGGCATTCATAAGTAATAGAACAAACAACGGTGACTTTTAGATACGAATACAACAAGATAGTTGAAATGATATCAAAGAGGCAAATGACTTGTACCATCATTTTGTATAAATCAACGATCATTCTACTGTTGTTACAAAGCAGTGCTGATTAGGAAATTATTAATAGTAATGCAATGGAGTAGATTGAGGAGCTTTCTTAAGTCTGAAAATTAGCATTGATATACATAGGGTTGAAGGCATAATCATGTCTCTGCTACATAAAGTTCATTGTTGATTATCAGATTATGTCAGGCTACAGGAGACTATAAACATAACAGAGATTTAATGCAGCAAAACAGTGATGAATATTGTCCGAACAACAAGGTATGCATCAAACATACTGATTTTAATACAAGAAAGCATCCAATACTTTTCAAGGAATGTAGTTGTTACAAAAGGATAGAGTAGAACCAATAAAGATCACTGATGACAATCATATTATATGCAAGAACAATGCATTAACAGTCATGGAGTTTCAATAAATGCAGGAAAACATGATGAAGGGACATATTGGTTGTTGTTAATAAGAACAAAGTATTCATTAAAATTAGAACAATAATATCCAATGACATCTCAATCAAGTGTGCAATCCATAAATGCCTTAATGGTAGCAGAGAAGCTATGACATTCAAGCATGTGTGCCTTTGTCATTCATATTAAATCCTTTCAAGGGTGCTGCTATAGGAAATTCCATCATAGTTAAGTAGTGGCAATATTTTTATATGCAAAAAATCAATTATGACAGTCCACTTACAAGATACATGACATCATTAGGGTGATTTTGTGAGATCAATACCATGAGCAAAAGCTACAGGTTGCACATTAACAGCAATTCTGATAATTAGAAAATTGATTTCTCATGGGGACTGCGGATAGAGGCCTTGTTGTTACAAAGGCAGCCACATATCATATAAGAGCTTGAAACCCATCTCAGAGACAATAATGTAAGTTCAAGTACTTTAAGATAGGAGCCTAATCTACATCAAGTTAAAAGTCCCTCAAAAATTTACAAGCTATGGGTAGTATGTAAATGGTATTGAAGCCCTCATTCAGGTTTTTTGTCTCAGCCATGAATGACAATATGATCAAAGGTGTTGAACATATGTCTTAAGAGTCATGGCTACAGTGCGGTATATATGATAAGTCCATTTTTAATGTGTCAGTCACAACATATATAGCCCCTTTGTATTTTCTATTTAAATACGCAGATAAAGCAAAAGAAAACAGGGAGTGTACAGAAAAAATAAAATTCATTTTCATTATTGACAAAATGGAGCCTGAAGGATACATCTCCACTATGTAAGACTATGGAGCACGAAGTATAGAGCAGCATGCGAAGACAATGTCAACCCGCATGAATCCTTTGATATTTCAATCACAAAAAACTCTTCAATATCATATAAAGTATTATGGAGATAATGCAAAGAGCATTTCCAGAATAAGAGTCGAAGTACCTGTGATCAAGAGTATATTTTGCAGTAAAGACTTCAAAATCTGCAAATATCATAAAACCTCTTCCATGGTGGCACCATAAGTTGCAGAAGAAAGACCAAAAGAAAGTGAAAATGGAGCATCTGATAAACCCTCTCCCATGGCGGCACCCAGCAAATACTGAGCAGCTCACAAGCAATGAATGAGACGTTCAAATAGAAAGGTTGCAGCCTGTTCAAGGCCTTTCAAAAAACTTAGAATTTCCACATTTTTTCTAGAACCCTCATTTTCCCATGGCGGCAAGAGCTCGCACAAGAAAAGGGAGAGATGAAAAAGTGAACGCATTTTAGGTTTTGATTACCCTAAATTGACCTTTGGAAAGAGGCATATTTTTTAATGCTTTCTTTTATGTATTCTCCTCCAGCTATGTGCGCCACTTTTGGCTTTGTGTTTCAAAGTGATATATTCTTTATCACTTTATAATTACTATGTTTGATGTTTATACTTTTTAACAATATTGTAAAATGCTAAAATCATTTATCATTTCAATATTGTTAAAAAGTATAAAAGTGATTAGGCTTCTTTTAAGTAACAATAGATATTTTAAATTTTGCATCATTTGACAAAAATATTATTAAATAATTTATAAATTATCATTTTAATAAACATTATTATAATAATAATATTATAAAGTGATTTAATTATCACTTAATTAATACTATTAATATAATTAATATTTTTTAAAATTCTAAACTATAAATTACTTAATAAATCATTGTTATTAATTAAATAATTATTAAATACTTTATAATTCATCACGTAATTAAATATTTATGATATTTATTTAAGTAGATAAATTATAAATAATTTAATAATTAAAATCCAAAATAAAATATTTATTTTTACCTTTAAAAATCAAAGAGAGATATTTGCAAAGTAATGGCTAAATCTTCAAAGTCAGAAATTATAGTTGTTAAAGTCAGCAGACAGTTATTACTTTCCAGAAGCTCCTTATGGGCTATTTAGAAGATAGGACTGCATTTATGAGGGGGTCTTTATGTTGGCATTGATAAAGCTTGACTTCTGAGTCAGTTTTGTATCTTTTTGAGAGTTTTTGAGGGGCTCAAAATTGGCCTCAAAGGCTGAATCCGACCTAGACTTTATGGTCCTCATTTATGAGGCAGTTGAATGTAAAATGGATAAATATGAGTTGAAGGCTCATTGTTCAGCAGTTCTTTTTCCTTTGGTTTATTTTTTTGTAACTGTTCTTCTAAGTTCTTAACAAAAGCAAAGAGATTTTGTAACCCATTTTCAGAGATATACAGGTTCAGGACACCTTTTTTATGTGATTTATAGCTTATGTCTTCCTCACTTGGTCTGTTATTGTGTGCTTAGTGTAGGTGCAGCTTTTTGTGATATCATTTATCCTCAAATCTGTATTGCATGTTGGTGCTTTTATGCAGTATTTTCTCATATTTTCTTTGCAGATTGTGAGTTGTGTTTAATTAGTTTTCCAGATTGTGAGAGATCCTTTCTCCTTTTAGAGATTGTTATTATAAGCCTTCTTACAAATTGATTATGTAGAGATTATGAATTAGTGGGACTGTGCAAAGAATTATATGTTGCCTTTCTTATTGTATGTCTGTTATATCTGTGGATCTCAGAACATAATTTTCTTGTGCATCACCCTTTAGGAGTTAGATTTATTTCTATTCATCCTTCTACCTCTTTCCTCCAGAAAAAGGTTTAGTTTTAGGTGGTTTCAAGTGAGTTACCAAACAGGAAGTCGGCCTTCACCCAGAGATTCATTCTAGCTATAGGTTACCCACAACCTTGGTTTGTTTCCATGTTCCTCAAGATTGATCAAGTATTCATCAAACTTGGTTAGGGTGCAATTTGAGAGTTAACACTTACTGCTTCTCTAAAGAAGAGATGTGTTATATAGCATGCATCATGAGTATTTTTTCATGGCACAAAGTGAACCATCTTGCTAAATATGTCCACAATCACAAAAATATTGTCCATTCCCCACTTGGTCTTAGGAAGTCCAACCACAAAATCCATACTGAGGCACTCCCAAGGTCTATTTGGGATTGTAAATGGTTGATACAATCCTTCATTGGATGAAGTCCCCTTAGCCTTTTGACAAACTATACAAGTCTCTACATACTTCTGGACATCCCTACTCATTCTTGGCCAATAATAGTACCTTTGTACTAACTCTAAAGTTTTATGCACTCCAAAATGTCCATGAACCAGTATGCTTATCTTGCACTAAATTTTCCCTCATTGAGCCTCTTGGTACATAGAGTGTCCTACTTTAAACAGAAGACCTTCTTGGAGAGTGAAATCAGAATACTCACTATGAAAGTGGTTTTGAAAATCTTGACATGCCTTATAGGCTGCTAAAAAGTCTTCATCCATTGGATACAGATCCTTGAAGTTGTTTATGCCAATGCTTATTAATTAAATTTCTTGCAATGTGAGAAATCTCCTACTCAATGCATCTACCACCTTATTTCTAAACTCCTTTTTTGTGCTTTATGATGAATGTATAGGCTTGGATATACTCCACCCACTTCATATGCTTATGGCTTAGTTTATCCTATGAATTCAGAAAACTTAAAGCTTGATTGTCAATAAAGACTACAAATTATTTAGGAAGGAGATAATGTATCCACTTCCTTAGTACTTGTACTAATGCATATAGTTCTAAATCATATGATGAATACTTCTTCTTTACATCACTAATTTTTTCACTGTGAAAAGCTATTGGTTTTCCCTCTTGACTCAAAATTGCACTTATGGCAACATTATTGGCATCACATTCCACAGTAAATAACTTGTCAAAACTGGGAAGTGTCAATATAGGTTGGGTTACTATTCTTCTCTTCAAATTCTCAAATCCCTTATTAGCCTTCTCATTCCATTGGAACTTGGCTTTTATACCTCATTTTATGGTATCCAAAATAGGTGCGCTGATTTCACTAAACTATCTAATAAACTTCCTATAGAACTGTGCTAATCCATGGAAGATTCTTACTTTTGTGGATGACTTAGGTGTAGGCCAATTCAAGATTGCTTCCACCTTGCTGGTATCCATCTTCAAGTTACCCTTTGGGATAACAAAACCCAAGTATACTAACTCTTGCTTCATGAAATCACTCTTCTCTAAGTTGATTGTCAACTTCTCCTCATGAAGTCTTTGCATTACCATTTTCAGATGTCTGAGATGATCCTCCTTGGTTTTACTGAACACTAAAATGTCATCTAAGTACACCACAACCCATTTTCCAATGAAATCCTTCAACACTTCATTCATTAATCTCATAAATGTGCTTGGGGGCATTGGATAGCCCAAAAGGCATAACAAGCCACTCGTAGAGTCTCTCGGTAGGCTTAAAAGCAGTTTCCCACTCATCTCCACTATTTATTCTTATCTGATGATACCCACTCTTAATATATATTTTGGAGAAATACTTAGCTCCACTGAGATAATCCATTAAATCTTCTATCTGAGGTATTGGGAATCTATACCGGATAGTAATCCTATTTATGGCCCTGGAATCTATACACAACCTCCAAGTACCACCCTTCTATGGGGATAACACTGTGTGAACAACACATGGACTTATGCTCTTTCTAATCAACCCTTGATCTAGTAGCTCTTGAATTTGGTTAGCAATTTCTGCATTCTGTTGTGGGGTCATTTTATAAACAACTTTGTTTGGAAGTGAGGCTTCTAGGATGAAGTAAATCTGATGACTAATAGACCTCTCAAGTGGTATTTTAGTTGTTTGACCATCACTAATGATGTCTTGGTATTGAGTTAACAACTCCTTTATTTCTAAAGGTAACTATTCCTTCTTGTTTCTCTTTTAATCCTTTGGCTTTAGAAGCAAAGCAAAGCCCACTCCATCTTTTTCCTCTAGTATATTCAAGAATTCTTTCTTACCTACCAATAGTATGTTAGGACCCCCTTTCTTCACTTCATCCTCTTCTAAGATTAACTATATCTTGAAATTCACTCCATCTTTCTTGAAGGAATAGGAGTTCTTAGCTCCATCATGCACTGCAGCTCGGTCAAACTACCAAGGTCCACCCAACAATAGATGACAAGCAACCATGGGAAAGACATCACACAAAACTTGGTCCTTATACCTTCCTATGGAAAATTCCACCCAAGCTTGCTCATTAACTAATACATGTTGATATTTGTTCAACCAAGTAACTCTATAAGGGTTAGTATGAGGAATCTTTTTCAATTTTAAATTTTCAATAGCTTCCATAGAAACTATGTTATCAGTAGAACGAGAATCAATGATAACTTTACAAACCTTACCTAGTACCTTGCATTTGAGTCAAAACAAAGATCTTCTTTGGCTTGGCTCTTCTTTTATGGGCTCTTTGAGGAGTGCTTTGTGAATCATCAAATTCTCCTCTATCTCAGAATCTAGGGTGACTTCTATTGTCTTGCTGCTAGAAGATTCTTCTTGCAAATAATTGATTCTTTTCTCTCCTCCTTGTGATGTAGAACCCTTCTCAAGACACCTATAGGAAGGATTCCCAAACTATTGACACTTATTATATTTCATTGAAGAGAAATAAGATCCTCTTCCTTGGTTATTGGTTCTTCCTCTTGAACTGTCATTTGAACCTCTTCCTTGGTTATTGGTTCTTCCTCTTGAACTATTATTTGAACCTCTTCCTTGGCTATAACTACCTCTTATGTTACTGGATTCTCCTTGATTATCAGTGAGTTTGGACTCACTCTGATTTATAGCCTCAAAATTCCTTCCACCAAATTCTCCTCTTTGACTTCTATTTTCTCGTCCTCTTCCTCTACTATTTGAATCTTGTTACTTTTTGAACTTCTCTTCTACCTTAAGAGATAGCTAATAGCATTGATGTAGTGTGTTGGAGCTTAAGAGACTAATTTCCTCTTGGATATTCCACTTGAAACCATTCAGATACCTAGCCACTTTTAGGCTCTCCTCTTCCATTACATGTGACCTTAACAATAACTTGTGAAACTCTTCTGTATAGGTACTGACCTCTAAGTATTTCTATCTTTTATTGTGCAACTTCACTTCATAATCATCAGGAAGATAAGTTTCCCTCATTTTAGCCACCATACCTTTCCAACTGTTAACCGCCTCACAATAGGTGTGGAATAATCATTCTCAAGGCCTTTATTAGGAATGATTTATCCAATCTAAGGACTAATTCTCCTATTATGAGGTGCATTTAACTTGTCAACCCAGGGACGTATACTTGAAATGGTCGGCACGATATGTGAACTAGGTTCCTTAAGGAGTCATTCTGCTTATGCTGCAGGAAGGTAAAAATACATAAAAGAAACCTATACTAGTGCTGCAGGAAAAGAATACATTTATCTCATTACTGAAATGAATGCTAGAAATTGCAACTCTACTTAAACCTATACTTTCAGCCTAGAACATCCATTATAACTATTCTTGCAGATGTTGTAGGAACATTCATAAGGTACGATGCTACAGGAAGAAATTGTAACTTCTATCTGAAATAACAGAAATGCTAGAAATGAAATCTATTCTATTCTAACCTATTCCACCTCCCAAGTGGGCCCCCTTGGTCGGTTTCTACTAAACTATTAACACAAAACGTAAACCAAGAACTACTTCATTGTATTTCAAAAACTCATTACATAGAAACAATACATGGAACTTGAAATAGATTGTTGTATAATAGTTTTCTTCCAAAAACTTTTGTCTCTATCTTTTCTAGCTAACTTTAAACTATCGGTCCAATCCCTATATATAGAGGATCGAACACTTATTACAAAATAGAAAAGAAACTATCTTGCTGAAAACATGTCGGAGAAGAAGATGGAAATGTAATAGCCCATGGTGTGGGTAATAAAGCTCGGGCGACCAGTTCAACATAATAAAGTGCAGAGGGAATATAGGCACACTACATCCTCACGTCCTGGAATAATGGCTCCATTATAGCAGCTGTGTTTCTTGGTGTTGTAATGATAACTCTATCATAGCTGGTCCTCAACAGTCTTCCTTGAATGCTGTCGACCACTCTCCAGCCGCTTTCTCTCCTGTCAAGTTAGTTATGCTGCGGAAATATTCATGCGAAAAGCTTAATCAAATTAAATATCCAGATATTAGAACATAGATTCTGATGGTTTTATGAAATACTGCACTATATGTATAATATTAGCAAAATATGTCACAAATATCTACCCATGGTTTATCAGTTCTATCTGGACTTTATCACAAGTTTTGACTGGCTAGGCTCTCAAATGTTTTGTCAAAAACTAGAACAGAGTATTTAAAATTATACAAAATAAAGGCAATAATTTGGCCTTATCATCTGCCCCTTGGTTAATCAAATGCTTGTCCTCAAGCATTGCATCTTCTGGTAATTGACCTAAAGTCACCAACTTCAGTTCTTCCTCGCCTCTGGCTTTTGAAGGAGTAGTAGAATCCTCTTGTTCTTTCCCAAACTTCCCTTCTGTGATCTTCCTACAGCATGTCAAGTTTGGTAGTGTTGATGTCATACAAGGGCCAAAGGAGCATGGGAGGCTACATTGTGAGTGGACACCAGAGCTCCTACCTGATTTGCCTACCTATCCCTATTTATTTTGGTTCCCGGTGTATAGCTGCTTCAAGGTTAATGGGGTTGTGTGGTTCTGATATTTTGAACACCTCTGATAATCTACCCCATCTACTTCTGGCACTGGTTAAGGCTCTTTGGAAGACAAAATAGGACATGCTGTCATATTCTGCATACACATCTATTTTGAGTTTAAAATTTTTATCTCTGATTTCCTTTTTAACATTCCCATATGTCAGTCTGAACCAATCGCTCAGGAATACTTCTGGTTGACTGCTTTCTGCTCTTAAGTGTAGGGGTTCTGTTTTCTCAAGTTCTCTGTAATTCTCCAATTGTCTATCATAGTTAGCCTCGTTGTGCATCCATGACATCAGGGCCCTTAGGTGTATATCCCCTATGTAAGGTAGGGGATTCCATTCAATCTCTATAGGGATGATGAAATTATGCACATACAACTCACAGAGTAGGTTTTGTTGCCAAGATGGAAGTGTCTGGTATA
>MU228154.1:4287661-4344653 GCA_018584345.1 Thuja plicata | reverse complement strand
CAAGGGTAGGGGGTAGAGTGAGTTAATCATGATCAAAGTTTGGTTAAGTCAAAAGCTTTGAGGTGTTTTCAAATGGAGGGAAAGTTGGTTAGTTGTCTCAAAGATATTAGGAATTAAATAACTCCATAATTTAATTAAATTAGCTATGGAAGGGTGATTGGGTTGGATTTGATCTTTTTGATTTGAACTATACAATTGAAAAAACAATTGCATAATTTGATTAATCCCTTTAGGCTTAGAATTTAATTATTTGATTTCATGATTATTTGATCTTTTAATTTGATTTGAATTTTGTCCATTTGATTTGCATTGAGATGACATTTTAAGGCATTTGGCTGAGATTTATAGTTTGGAATGCTTGAGATATAGTTTGGAATGCTTGAGATACACCTGGTCAATTTTAGGTGTCTACAGTTTTATTAGTAGATCTGTGTTTTCAGTTTAGATGGATCCTCCTAGAAATCAATCATTCATATATTTTAATCAAGGAACCCCTCTAATATAGCCCAACATCATGATATTCCAAGAGAAAACCTCAAGGGTCTCCACTTTTCACAGGGGAGGATCAAATTTTAGCTATTGAGCACATCAGGGATGTAGCTTCATTATGTGGTATACATCAGATAACTCATCAGGATGTTGCATTCAAGCTCTTGGAAGCTTCATTGAAGGGAAAAGATTTAGTCTAGTTCAGAGTGTTACCTGTGAATTCAATTGCAACATGGGATGAGTTGGGAGAGAAATCAAATCATCAATTTGAGGACAAGTCAAATAATCTATCATTGGTAGAGTAGTTAACAACAATCAAGAGGGTTCCAAGCGAGTTGATGACATATTTCAATTACCATTTTCAGAGGACATGGGATAGAATTATAGTATCGATAAAGCCTTCTAATGATTATGCTTTATTGTTTTATCTTAAGGCATTAGATGGTGATATATCAGCGCAGATATAATCAATGGGAGGCAATACTTTACCAGTTGCATTTGACATTGCAAAAAGAGAGCAGAGAACAACTTGATACATGCCGATAAGATTCCTCCTAGGATTCCAAATCCATATTTTGTAGAGGTACAACCAAATACACATGTTTTACCTCTTTTTATAGTTGTTTTTCCCATTGTTCCATCATTTAACAATCAAATTACAGCTCAAGAGCATGCTGCAACAGTCCCAGTTCAGGAGCTTCAAGAGCTTAAGACAGAAATTAAAGGTATGCTGCAAACTTTTGGAAATAAGTTGATCGAATTAGAGAAAAGGCAGAATATGAATCAGAGAAATATGCCTTATCAAGCATCATATCAGGCAAAATTTCCTGGTTATCATATTGATCAACAAGAACAAAGAAGAAATTTTACTCAAAGGACTAATCAACCCTACAACCCCAATGTTCCAAGTTCATCAAAAGAACTTGTAGTTGCCCAAAATAATTTAGCATAGGATGAAGAGCAATGTTTTGCTTGTAATTTATCACATCACTGGACTAATTTCTCAAAATATATGATGAGCCATACCCTTACACTTCAAAACAATGAGAGGTCACAACATAATGTATCTCATGAGAGTGATGAGTAGAAAATTTCTCATCAGGTTCAAGTTGCACCACAACCACAGAATGAAAAACCCTTCAATCATATGGAGGTGGCTGGATTGGGTAATTACATGATTCATGATTAGAGGAATGTTATTCCAAACCTTGTGAAAGAACAGGAGAAACAACCCAATACCTTGGAAATTTTTTGTGTCAGTCTTGATAATGGTTTAGCTATTTCCATGGAGGAGTTAAACAAGGAGCATGAAAGAATGTGGTTGTTATTTTCCAAAAGAGAGGGTCATAAATTCAAGGCTCCGGTCTACCCTATGAGAAGCTAGTTGAAAGTTTCCTACCTCCATAACAACCTTCTCTAAATCTAATGCATCCTAAAGAATTCAATGATACGTTGATTCCTCACGTTGAACAATAAGTAAGAGATGTACAAACGCTAGGAAAAGTAGATATGCCAATTGTTGATGCTCATATATATATATATATATATATATATATATATAAGGTTCAAGATGGTAAGACAGATCATATACCATAAACTGGAAACGAACACAATAATGAATTGTAGGTTTATGGGGAAGAGGAAGTTGTTTCTAATTGGTTCAATGACCTACCTGATTATATTTAGAGAAAGGAGGAAATTATATCTGATTTATTCACAGAAATCCATGAATTTACTAATCAAAGAGAAGATCATATGCCTGTATTAGTTTATGAAACAAGTCTTGAACAACAAATTACAAATCAAAGGGATACTTGTTTAGATTCAGAAGTGTAGATTGAAGATGACAAAGAGGCAATTCCTAATTCAAAACAATAAGAGAAAGTCCACAACAACAATAATATATTGAATCGAGAGAAATATGATGTTATTCCTAATTTTGTAAAAGATGAGAAAGGACATCTAGAACAATAGGCTAATAAGAATTTTGAGTCTCTTCTGTAAAATGAATGAAAACCCATACAAGGTATGAATATGGTCATTATCTCTAATGTGCATGAAAAGGTAACCGAAGAGCTGTAAGAAGAATATTTTTTCAACATTATTGATGAATTTTGTATCCATCTAGATGATGGATTAACCCCTGAAGAGAAAGATGTTCATATTCATCATGATACATATGAGGGATCCATAATTCTATTTGATCAACTTGGATTAAATAAGATGCAACAACAAGTCAACGTTGGTTAAGTAGAAGTTGATAAAGGGGGAGAAGGTTATAATCAGGGGGAAACTTATAAACAAAAGGTTAGTAATGATTCATTAGTTTTTTTACATACAAGAGGCTTCCCTATTAGGCACATAGCCTGGATAGAGGCTAGTAGACCACCGAATTTGACACGACAAAATGAAGTTTCATATGAGTCACAAACTTACTCCATTACAAGAAATAATTCAAACAATCAATATGAATGGGAAAGTAAGTTGTTTCCCTCAACTTGGGAGTCATTTCATCAGCTAATTAGATTCTTATTCTTTCTTCAGTTTCTAATGGTTATTGATGAGCGTATCAAGTGCACTAAAATTGAGAAGAAATGAAGCTATTTCAATCAGTCTGTTAATGGATATATCTGAAGCCTGACAATTTATTAACTTAGAGTAGGTTTATTTCATAATTTCAATAAGTGCTAATTGCACGTCATATCCAAGTTAGTTATAGTGTTATTCAAATTTTTTTGTAGTTATTTATGTTTTCCTATGATGGCTTGATAAAAAAAATATGCATCATGCATAGTAGAGAATCCGATGAACCGTGACTATGAACAACACATAGTTATTCAATGGAGGAGTCATAAGGTAGCATGTTTAGTTTCAATTTTCTTTAGTTTGGTGTGTTTTATTTTAGCAAGTGTGTTTTAGTTTTCAATTGAGAGGGTTCCCAGTTTTCTAAAGTTTGGAAAAGCCTCTGTGCCCAATGGATATGCAACACAACTAGTCTTGATTTGTTTAGCAGGAAAACACCCTTGATAAGTCACCAGAAATGTTACCAATTTTTGCATTATGATCAAATTGGCAGAGCTTAGATAGCATTGGTGAAAGGTACATGCATCTATATGATAATATCATGTATATCTCAAGAAGGACAATAATCTCATTAATCGCTCATACAAAAGTATTGGTTACCAAACTAGAGCAATAGTCATAAGATCAAATGGAAACATCATATCTTTTTTACTGAGGAAGAGACATAATCATCTTTGAAAGTCATCATGTGGACAACAATAATCAAAACAATCATGTAGAGGGTAAGGGACAGGTGCACCATGAAAAGTGCAAGGGCAATCACACCAGCCAAAGAAGTAAGGTTTCAAAGAATGGATTTAACCCACATTGGCCTTGCATAGTGGTTTTCAATTATTTTTATATGTGGGCTATCACTTAGTTAGTAACCAAAAGAAAGCACTTTTGGTTCACTCATGCATGAAGAGGCATTCAAACGGTGACGTGGATGGGACAAATAGGAATATTTTGTGGGTCACAGGGACTCAGTGTGGTGACTTGATGATGACATGGTAGACCAGTGAAAAATGAGATGACACATGGAACACAGGTTCAGGACAAGGTAGGACTCATGGTCAAGGTTGCAATATGTGCGTGATCGCAGGTTTCCTAGGTAGTTAATAGATGATGTTGTGAACGTGCACCAGAGGTAGAAATTTCTTATCGTGAGTGCGTAAGTTGTGCATGTAGTTAGTGAAAAAGGCCACGAAGGTGTGACCAGGTTGGGTGTGAGGTCACAGACTAAGTTAGCAGTTAGCAGAAAGTGTTGCGCCCTTGCAAAAAGAGACAATTAATGTTAGTCGCAACTTCGCGGGTTGCCAGGCAGTCAGTGGAAAATATTGTAGAGATGCGCTCAGTGGTAATTGCGAGGTCGTAAGGTTAGATGATAGTGAGGATATCAAGCTATGAACTAGCACCAATAGTTAGTGGCGAGGTCAGGAAATGCACGATGCTGAGGTTATTGGTCAAGCTTCATCGAATAAAAAGGCACTTCAAGTAATTCAAAAGTTCATAAATTGAAGCGAGTAAATTCTCCGAAGTGAAATATATGTAGAGTGCTAGTCATCAAAAAATATAGGTTGTCGGGTAAGAAGAATCAAGCGGTGGAGAAGAAAATCTCATTTGATAAGTGAAGTGCCAAGTGATGATGTCATGGCTTCATGGGACTCAGATCGAATAAAGGTTGCATCAGATAAGTCAGCTGGAGTGAAATGATACAAAAGTTATTCAAAAAGAGAAGTGCCAAGTGATGATGTCATGTTGAATAACTTTTATCATTGGATAATCTGAGAAGGTTTCCATATGAGAAGAACATTTACCCAATAATGAATGATGTCACAAGTTGCACACGTTGTAGTTGTCCAAAAGGTCGAAATAACTCATTGACTAAAACAACATTTCAAGCAACTTAAAGTGAGCTACACGATAGTTTGAGTATATCCAATATATTTGAGGATAGTTGTCATAAGGAGAATACAATAAATGGTGAAACATAGTTGGAAAGAGGAAGATAACCCATTCATCGAATAATTCAGGGCATTGATTAAAGGTAAATATGAAATAAATAGAGGGGACATACCTGCATACCAAGAAAAGATAATTCCAAGAAAGCTTTAGAGGCATTGAGCCCAAGTTTTCATAGTGCATAAGTCAATTGGAATTCATCGTGAGTCTTTTTGCATCCAAGGAGACATTTTCATGTCTTTCATCAATGATGGGGCAGTTGAGGCATATTTTTCAACATTTTGAGTTCAGAACATGCTCTAGTTCACTCTCCAGTTTACGAGGAGAGTTCAAAGAGGTTTTTCTTTAGTTCATAGATCTATTTTGACTTCACTTGGTATTCCTCTCCAGTTACACATCACTTGGGAGATTTATTAAGACATTTGTATGGTAGTTCAACGTGAGTTCATGTCCTATTTTTGTGCTTTTTCTTTTCCATCTGACTCCATGAGATATTTTGAGGATTGAAAGGAGAAAAGGAGGTGGAGTTACACTTTAGTTAGAGTTCAGATTAGATCATTTTGACTTATAGTTCTCTTTGGATTTGATGCAAGCCTTTATGTAAGGCTTTAGTTTCTATTATTTTCATTATGGTTTTCTTTCTTTTTACCTTTTTTGCAGATTGCAAATTGAGCATCATTTTATTGATCATTTTTCCCATGATTTGTAGCGAATTTTCCAATTATTGAATAGAGATTGTAGGTTTCCTTCTCAGTTTTGTTGCATCAAAGTGTTGATTGTGGGTATTGAGTGAAGTATTGTGATTTATTCCTTTATTTTATCAAACTCTTTTCAGTATTTGATGGAAGATTTGGATAGTTTACATGTAGGCATGTGATTGTGTCTCTCATTTGTACGCTAGAAACTGAGAAAACTCTATTATTTTCCTATCAAGGTGTCAAATATTGAGTCTTGTGTCATAAGAATTTCTTTTGTATGTCTTATCTAATCGAGGTTGTGAGCAATTTTTGAGTCTCTAAGAGGTGACTTTGTGAAGATTTACAGTTGCATGTCATATTGATATTCGTTAGGTGCATCGCCCATTAGGTTATAGGAATTTTATTTCACAAGCAATTTTTCTTCCCCTTTTCCCTTCAAATCATTAATTTTTAAGTGGATATCAATAAGGAACTGACCTTGTAATCTCGTAGATTCATTCTCAAGTACTCTTCCCACCATTGAGATTGTCTCAATGTTCCAACATGATAGCTAGATTTCATATCTCACTATAGGCACAATCCTGACTGACAATAACTCCTAGATTAAGTTTTCTTACATAGGGTAAGAGTTATTAGATGATTAATGAGCAATATATAAACTATAAATACTTCATATTAATGATAATAATATATAATAAAGGTAGAAGAGAGCATTTGAGGGTGGTGAATACTAGTAAATTGAAAAGTTTGAGGGTTATATGTTGACCTATGTACTTGTAATCATCTATATCTAATAAATAAATATAGGTAGGACCAACTTAGGTCAGTGTATGCCACTTGAGTTTGAAAACCAAAATATAATTTATATTGTATCCTATACTTTTTATTTTATTGGGTAATTAGTAACAAGAAATATTCAAGCAATACTATTAGTTGTGAATAGACAAATCACATTTATATGACTAATAATCAAATGTGGCCAAAGTTACACTATAATTGTATGCATTATTAGTTCATTGTATCCATACATTTTATTCTTTGTTGGAAGTTATGTTAGTTAGAGGATATCTAGGGATTACACATGATAGATGCGTGCATACTTATATTTGAACTTGATTCTATTGTAGATGTCCCTCTCTAAAAGAGTTGGTACAAAATACTTTGATACCATGAAGGAGCTGAAGATTATCTCAACAACCCAAGATCACATACAAATAAAAAGATAAGATTCCATGAGAAAGTATACAATAAATTTAATTGTTTGACATTAATATAGAGGAGATATGCTCTTTTTATCAATGATACAAAGTGTACAATGACTTGGTTTATAAAATAAACTTGAAAGATGTGATTAAACAAGATGACGGTGTTTCTTAATTTTATAACACAAGACAATGAACTCAAACAACTATTAAATTACCTAGGATACAAGAAGTGAGATAATATCTCATTAAATACTAAGATTTTTAGAAATATTCTTAGGAACTAAGTAAACTTAACATTGAATAAAAATCAACAGATAAATTAGCTAGATAAAATCCCTTATTTACACCAGCGCTCCCCTAAGTGAAACTCTGGGAGGAACATACCAATACAAATGAAGCAAAGATGATACGTGATAGGTACATAGTACAAGACCATTTTAGGTACACATTTACATAATATCTCTCACAAATAGATAAAAGGGAGTAAAACCTCATGGGTAAAAACTCCTCTCCAAAAGAGAGTACGAAAGACAATCATGTACAAGTGATAAAATGAGTGACATGTGGATAACTCACAAACACTCCCAAGTACCATCAATAAGATATAATCACTATCCCCCTATGGTTACAAATTGTGAGGCTATTTTAGGTACAATTTTTTATAATATCTCTCACAAACAGATAAGAGGAGAAAACCATCATGGGGGAAAACCCCGTATCTAAAAGACATATTACAAAAGACAATCAGGTATGAGTGATGAGATGAATGATGTATGGAGAACTCATCAACATCCCCAATGACTATATCCATCAAGAATATATAATCACTAGACCCCTCATCCCCGTTCCATTGATAAGAGGGAAAGAGAGAGACTATATAGCCCCCCCACAATGTATAATATCCTATAATAATGAAAAGTGCATGAATAAAAAATAAGATTTGATGTCTACAAATAACTTGTCTCCCTTTCAAAATAAATAAAACCAAATATATTTTCAATAATGCTTCCCATTTTGGATGCAAATTAACATGAAAGAGCATGATAATGTCTTTGAAATCTACTCACGTGTCACCTCCACCATGAGAAACGATGATGACAAAATAAAATTAGGTACATTCCTAATCAAATAAGAATGCGACAAACCATAACTATGTAGATATTGATGTAGAACAATATCCAAAGACAAATATGGCTTGACAATGTTTGTGCAATGTATTTCATCAAAGAGGAGATATATATACCCTCAAAATTTTCCTCCAAAAGTGAAAGAAAAAGATGTTATTTCTATAAAAAATCAATAGACGCTTTCAAATTAGGGAGTCTAAACCTTGATAGCAACATGACAAATAGTCTTATTGAGAACGAATGATAGAAGTCTCAATCCATGAATTTGATCAAGAAACCATTAAAACTTGAAGGTACAACAACTATCTCTAGAGGATAATTAGGAACCTCTAATTAAACCTCATCCCCATCTTATGAATTTTCAAAGTACTCCAAAGAATCATACTCTAGAATAGTATCAATATTATAAGGTATCCTTTTTGAAAAATGAAGAGACATAAGACAATTTGAGACATGATCATCTAGGAATGGTAGAGTACGAGGATATCCATATATCTCCCAAATTATAGTCCAAAGAGTACAAAGACACTCAATATCAAGAATATAATTCGTTGCAATCATCAACATGTGTTGCAATAACTCTTAGGATATACATTCCGCTTTGGATTTCCAATTAAAATTCTTATTGGGTGTAACTAGAGGAGGAACAAGACCATACAAATGTAGCAACAAACAAAGCCAATAAATATGTTTTATGATGCCACCTCTCTATTATTTATTTCCCCTTTTTAAGATGATTATAGGAGGATAAAATGAAAATTTCATAATCAACCATGAGAAATCTCTACAATTAGGAAGATATAACCCCTTAGCAACATATAGAACTCCCAATTATGATGAATATTATAAATGAAACCTTTACAATATCATATAACCTATCTAGGAGTTAAGATGGTTAAGAAATTAGGCACAAAACCATAAGTGCAAAAAATATAATTAAATATACACGGGCTTAATCTAGAAAAATGAATTGGTGTAATGAAAGAGCTCCTCAATATCGTTCCAATGTTGTAAAAATTACAAAAAAAGGAGATTGTGGCAAAACATTATGAGCTCGGAGGTCTAAAATAGAAAAAATAATTTCAATTGAAAATAAAATTTACTTGTATAAAAATATGGTAAAATGATCCATACCATTGTAAAGTACATGAAATAAGCTTTTTGATAATATGTAGTTTGTAAAATTTCAACACCTTGATGAAAAGTAATGGGAAAAGAAAAAAATGCTTATTCAAGCTATAAAGGGGCCAAGAGTAAGACCTTGGGTGCTACAACTAATCCTCCCATGTGACCATGGGTTGCAGAGCTAGAAAAACATCATACCACCCATAGGTTGGGTGGTAGTGGTGGAGGTTGGTGGTGGCTTTGTGTGCCATCGATGACTAAGCACAAAGTGCTAACAATAAATTTATGGGCCTTAAAAAGTCAAAACCACTCACTACACACTTTAAATTTTGATGAAATTATTAATTTTAATTTAAAAAAAATAAAGGTTGGTAATAAATTTGTACCATCTTTTGTATGAATCCATAATCCTAATGCAGAAGTTATGCCAACACAATACCCAATTGCACAAGAGGGCATCTCCAAAAGAATATGAGCCAAATATGCATGTATTCAATAATATATAGTTTTTATATGATGTTACAAACATAATAATAGTGAGGGGGGCAATGTTTTTTTAGGGTTTGGAGCAGAAGGATCAATTTTTGATAATTTTATACTTAAATTTAAGGTTTTGGGGCCTCATAAACACATTAAAAGGGTCTAATTTGGTCCAAAATACTCTATAGTATTAACTACATCTTAAATTTGATAACCACCTCCTTAACTTCAAACCCATGTAGATCTGGCTTCACAAGTTTGATTTACACAAAATAAAAGGCAAAACCAACTTTATTTAACTATCTAAACTCAATGGTGAGCTTATATTTTTTCCAAAACACTGTAAAATGAACATATAATAAAAATCAACAAAGAGGAAACCCCTAAGTCTAGCATTTATGTCCATTTTTATCTTCTCTAGGTCATCATGTGATATAAGAAAGACTTAAGCTCTAAAACCATGTCAGAGTTGAAGATTAACTCAACATCCCGAGATTGTTTGTAAAACCAAAAATAAATTTCCACCAAAAAAGTATGCAAGATATAAGCTTTCTTTATATTAAGATCTACAAGATATGATCTTTGATTTATGATACAAAGTGTACAATGACCTTTCTTATAAAGGCAAGTTGAAAGATTTAAGGTAGGGAAATAGGGTTCAGTAGCTTATGGATGAAAACTAGGAAACTAGGCCTATTTCCACTTTAATTACTATTGAAGGAGAGCAATCCACTTGGATCAAGGGATTGCGCACAAAGTGGATTCATTAAGTCCTTATTTGAGTTGAAATGATATTAAAAATATGTAGGGTGGATGTGATAACTAGGGATAAATGTGAAAAATGAGGGGTTTTATCATATACAATGCTATTGAAAATAAATATGCAAGCAACAAGACAAATTTGGAAGTAAGAGGTAGAGAGGAACTTGTCCCTAAAAATTGAGTTGGAATCAAGTAGACTATTTCACTCGAGTTTACCCAAACTTTAGAGCACTAGATACTAACACAATTGGGATCAAGATGTTGCTCAAATTTTCCCCCAAAAGTTTTGTCAAAAGTGCTCAATACTATTTTTCTCAAGGCGATCTAGATCATACATTTTTGGATTTTCAAAAGTATAATATGTAGCTCTTTATCTCCTCGGTTTGAATCCAACTTCATGTCTTTGTAGCCAACCATTTGCACACAAAAAGAGAGAATTTTTTTGGGTTCGTGTAGGTCAAGCTCCAATTATATTATTAACCATGAAATTGAATTTAAAGCACATTGTAGTGTATCAGAGGATAGATCTGAAAATGACATATTTTTAAACCTTATACCTTGTTGACACAATGTTATTTGAATGTGATCACAAGTGTTGATATAGTAACATGACTTGATAAGGCCTAAAAAGGAAATCAATCATAAACACATACTTGCATGGAGGTTGTTGTAACTTGCCACAATTCTAGACTAAATAATATGGTAGTAAGAAATAACACCTTGAGTGTTAGAACTTGAATGCTTGAGCTTGATTGAGATGGAGTGGATTGTGAAAATGGGGGGGGATAGTGGGGTGGCTAAGATTGTTTTTATACCTCTCCTTACAAACCATCTTTGTGCTTTCAAAGAAAGATGACATGGAGAAAGATTCCCTTTACCACAAACTAGTTGTTAGATGATTTGAATTCAGGCCATTTTTGTCAAGGCAAGGTTGCTAAGAATACCCTTTCCTAGGTCAAGGTCACCCTAGGTGGCCCTGTCTTGGGACAAGGTCTCATTAGGAGACCTTAACCTCCTGACTCAAGCAGGGATAATGACCAATAGCCTAAAATGTAATGAATATGTTTATTTTGGAGCTAGTTCAAGCATAATTGGACATGGTCAGGTGTGGGAGGCTGAGAGAACAAAAATGAGGCCTAGGTGAGCATGCAATTATATAAGGGTATAATTTACAATGATACATGTAGCCCCCACTTTAGCGAGAGTATGAGTCTATATGCATACTCACAATAAAGCATGAGAGAGAGAGAGGGAGAGGGGGAGAGAGAGAGAGAGAGAGAGAGAGAGAGAGAGAGAGAGAGAGAGAGAGAGAGAGAGAGAGAGAGAGAGAGAGAGAGAACAAANGAGAGAGAGAGAGAGAGAGAGAGAGAGAGAGAGAGAGAGAGAGAGAGAGAGTACAAAGAGATAAGATATCACTAATTTTAAGGGAATGAGCCCCCAAACCCTGGGATATCTCATATAACCATATGAAAGAGTACACAAAACAAAGAAAAACAAAAAAAAAATACAAAAAAAGACACACAAAAAGAGTTTAATATTAAAACCAAAGTCTCCAACTCAAGTAGTTAAAGCTACCTTAATGATCAAAATGCCTTAACCACTAATATCATTCTCAAAATTTTATTACAAGAGAAGAAGTGACCTCATGGAAAGGTAAAGACAATACATCAAAGATAAGATAAGGAACCATGATCCAACCAACTAGAAAGGTGTGTTATGCTATGGGCTCATGGATAAGTGAGAAAAAAAAAAGGAAACATGGATTCCATGGCCTAGAAAGCTATTTTATGCTACGTGATCCATGAAAGAACACAAATTATATTGGACAATAAGTTGTTTTATATTGTTCGATCTATGTTTAAAAAGGAGAAATAGTCAAAATAGTCTAGTAGGTTGTATTATGCTAGTTCCACTCATCCTAAGAATTCAGTGCAAAGAGAATTCAAAATTCTAGCAAGTTATGTTATGCTAGCCATCTTATCTTGGAAAATTTATGCCAAGGAAAAGTCAAATAGTTTAACAATTCATGTTATTCTAGTCAATCCATAATGATTATTAGTGCTAAGGATAGCCAAGAAAAGCATTGTATGCAAGGAAATCCACAAAAATGATACCAAGGAGAGTCAAATAGTCTAGAAAGTTGTATTATGCCAAATATCTTATCCCAAAAATCAATGCCAATAATAACCAAGAAAAGCATTGTTTGTAAGGAAATATGAAAATTAGCGCCAAGGAGAGTCAAATATTCTAGCAAGTTGTGTTATGTTATTCATCTCATCTTGAAATAATTGAACAAGGATAACCAAACAAAGCATGCTAACCACACAAATCCTATTGTTCATAAGAATATTTTACAACTTTGAAATAGGAATGCTACATATATGATCCCTATTAAGATGAAAACATAAGAATATGGTGGAATCTTAATGATAAGAGAAACAAGGATAGACACCTTAATTACTTCATCATCAAGGAGATGTCCTTTAGACAACAATGTACATGCAATCCAAGCTAAAGAGGACATATCTATTTTGAGGAAAGGAAGAGATTGTTGTGAAAAGATATCTTGCAACATGTGTAAAGGTATCATTTTGATGGATGCACAAGGGAAGAAGAAATAGATCTTTGGTCAAAGACATCAATCCCTAAGAGGATATATTTAACAAAGATAACATCATTAACTAATAGAGGAAAGGAGAATGAGAATTTAAACCTTCCTCATTGATAGGTAAGGGGATTATTGGTGAAGGATAACATACTTTCTATCCCAAGTGAGGGATCATGTACAATAGACACACACTTTTCAAGAAATGAAGATATTGTAATCAAGGATGTACATCTCGTGAAAAAGAGATAGTCCTCATGCATAACAACTAATTCTATATAATAAATGACATAATATTACAAACGATACATCTCAACAAAGGGTGGGTCCTTGGGGAGGTTTGAAAGATTACTCTTCCCCTCCAAGAGTGGAAACAAGGATAATAATGACTATTATGTTTCTCACAAAGTAAGATTACATATAAAATTATACCACCATGGAAGAAAAAGAACCCAAAAAAAGGTAAGTTATCAATGTTGCATAGTGTGGGGAAATATAATAAAGGTAGTGCTAAGACACTATACTGGTACTAAGAAAAATCATGAGATATGTTGTAATATTAATAAGAGCTCTATCATGTGCATCTTAAACAAATTATTTAAATACAATGCAATCAACAAGAGATTGAGAATAACTACGATTAAAAAGAAAATGCACACCATTATTATTTGTTTTTTGATTCTTTGAAAAGTGGTAAAAAGAGAATTTAATGCTTTTGTCGTGTCTAAGTCTCCAAAAAATTCTTTTTGCTAATTTCAAATGATCCTCATGAGGTGAAATTTTAGTTTCATGTGGTAAAAGAGTTTGTAACAAAGGTAGAGGGTGCTCATTGATTATTTTGTTTTGATCTTGAATACACAAGGTCAAAGGAGCATCACTTGTATTTTGTCTATCACGAACAATATTTTTTTGAGTTGCAAATATTAACCTTCTCTAGTGTACTATGAGGGAGCGTATATAGGGATCCTTATTCTGTGTTCCATTTTTCCATGACCTTGTCCACTATAACCTTTCTTAAAGATAATGTCATTACCTAGTTCATAGTATGCTTTTAGATTCGAAGGTGAAATAATTTCGTCATGGAGCTTATTTAAAGGTTTTTTGTAGGGATGGATAAAAGGAGGATTGATCTTTGTAGGGACATTCTTAATCCTATCATCATTATTCATAGCCACTTTGCTAGGTTGGGAAGAAGAAGACTCGTCTAACTCTTCATCTTTGCTTATGCTATGTTAGGAGATGGATCATGAATAAAGTGCATAACATCCTCTTGTATCAAAATATATTGATGTTTAAGATAGGATCTAGGAGAATAAGGAGGGTCCATAGTGATAAATGTGCTAAGATTAATATTTCCAACTTGTCTCTCTTTCACCAAAGTATCTTTTTGAGAAGAGGATCCATTACTACTCTTTAATGTTGTATGGACATATTTGAGAGATTGTTAATAAGAGTATTGATTCTATCCTCATTGATAGAGATAGATATTAACATTGAAGGAGAGTGATCCACTTGGCTCAAGGGATTGGGAAAAAAATGAAATCAAAAATCCTTGTTTGAGTTGAAAATGATACTGAAAATATGTAAGGTGGATGTGAGAGCTAGGGCTAAAGGTGGAAAAATGAGGATTTTCAATATATGCAATGTTATAAAAAATAGACATGTAAATAATAGAGACATATCTAAAAAATGAGAGGCATAGAGGAACCTATCCCAAAAAATTGACCTGGAATCAAGAAGACTATTTCACTCAAGGTAACTTAGACCTGGGAGCACTAGATGTAGTCAAAATTGGTAAAACTAGGATCAAGATGTTGCTTAAATGTTCCCCTAAAAGTTTTTTTCAAAACTATTTGGGACTATTTTGGTCGGGGTGATCTAGACCTTTCTTTTTTGAATCTATAAAAGTTTGATATACAACTCTTTATCTCCTCGGCCTTGACTCCAAATTTGCATCTTTGTAGCCTGTCACTTGCACACAAAAAGACATAACATTATTGGGTTGATGAGGGTTTTCCTAGGTCAAACCTTGGTTTTGGAATCAACTAGGAAATTAAATTGAAATAAACTTGAATTGAAAGTGTGTTATAATGTAGTAGAGGTTAGATCTAAAAATGAAGAATTTGAACCTTATATCTGTAATCGGGTATAATAGAATCCTGCAATAACACAAAAGAAAAGTTTTCAAAGATCTTTTTTTTAAAAAAATATTTCTCATAAAAATTAAAATCACAGAGAATAAACCCCCTGTATAATTTCAAGGCCTTCCAAAACTGTAATTTTTTCAAAATGAAACGTTGATTTGTGCCCAGAAATGACTTTTTATGAAATATCATAAACAATTTATAAAAAAATCCAAAAATCCAAAAAAAAACTTAATTTTAGACTGTGGCCTCCTTAAATCAGCTTAAACCTACAAACAAAATTTCACAAAATAATTCCAAGCAGTTTTAAAGAAATGACCAAATTTCACGTCGGGTTCACCATTTGTAATAATGTATAATAGAATATTGCAATAACACTAAAATCTCAACCACAAAGGGATTGTTAAAGAAATTAGTATTCCCAATATCAAGAAAGAAAGCAAGATAACTAGAAAGCATCAACGATTAATAATATGAAATCATTTCAAACAAAATGAATATGCAAACTATGTAGTCCTGCCTTGTTATTCTCCTTTATGAAATGTGGGCTCTCAGAAACAAGTGCTCGATTGTATGCCAACATAAGAATTAAAAGTAATTGTGGTTACTAAAATCAAAGGTTTGGCTCTCTATTTATAAGATTTTAGCAATTTCAACCAAGAATCCATGAGAAGGATTGACTGGTTGTGATTGAGGAGTTGAACTCAAAGTGAGTAGGAGTTTAACTCTTCTTGACTGCCATGATTAGGGGATTGATTGACTTGTCAACAAATAGTTTGGAGAGATGACTTGAATAGATTGGTGAGTTAACAAATGGTATGGATGAGTTAACTGATTGCATGGATTAGAAGACTGAATTGACTATAGACTTAACTGATTGCTTGGGGAGGAATTAACTGTGCAGATTGAATAGTTAGGAGAGAGAGAGAGAGAGAGAGAGAGAGAGAGAGAGAGAGAGAGAGAGAGAGAGAGAGGNAGGAGAGAGAGAGAGAGAGAGAGAGAGAGAGAGAGAGAGAGAGAGAGAGAGAGAGAGTTGTGGAGGAAGGAATTGTGATTGAGAAGCTAACTCAAAGTGAGTGCGAGTTAGGAATTTAAGAGGATAATTATGATTTAAATAAATAATAAATTATTTATTCGCACACATGGAAACATTTTTTCAATAAATAATTATTTATTTATTTAAAAGAGGAATTATTAGGTTAATTAAATAAATATAATTTATTTAATCATGTGAGATGAATTATTAGTTTAATTAAATAAATATAATTTATTTAATCATGAGAGGGGGTAATTAGTTTAATTAAATAAATATAATTTATTTAATCATGAGAGAGGAATAATTAGTTTAATTAATTAAATATCATTTATTTAATCACGAGATAAAATTTGATTTAATTATTACATAAATGTAATAATTAGTGAATGGGGAACATTAATTAAATTTGATTATTTAATTAATTATAAAGAGACAAGGAATAATTAAATAATGTTTAATTATTTTATTATTTTGTAGACAAATAGGTGATGAAATATTGATTAGATGTTGAATAATTAAAGTAATTAATTAAAACTACTTAATTATTAAATTAAAGGGAAATGATAATTTTGATCTTAGAATATGGTAGAAAGACACAATTTATTAAATAATACAGATTATTAAATAAATTAAAGAGGATTTTTTGTAATGTCATTGCATTAGAGTAATAGGCCATTTTAAGGTGTCGACAATATCTTATTGATATAATGCTCTTTGAATGTGGTCACAAGTGTTGATGCAATAACATGATAAAAACATATTTGTGTAGAGGTTGTTGTAATTTTCCATAATGCTAGATATGAAGAATATAGTGGGATGAAATGTCGCCTTGAGTGCTTGAACTTGAATGCTTGAGCTCGATTGAGATGGAGTGGATTATGCAAATGGGGGAGGGGGGGGGGGGAAGTTTGNGGGGGGTAAGTTTGCTTTTATTCCTCTTCCCATGAAACATATTTGTAATTTTAAAGTGGGTGACATGAAGAAGGATTTACCGCTCTCACAAAATAGCCATTAGATGATTTAAACTTGAACCCCTTTTGCTGGGCAAGGTCACCCCGAGCGACCCTGCTCTAGGGAAAGGTCACCCTATGCGACCCTATCTTGGGAAAAGGATGTCCTAGGTGGCCTTGACCCCTCGACTCAAGTGAGGTTAAGGACCAAGACCCATAATGTAATGCAAATGTCTATTTTTGAGCTAGTACAAGCAAAATTAAACATGATCGAGCACAAGAGGTCGCAAATGCCAAAATGAGGCCTAGGGAAGCATGAAATTGTAAATGGATATAATTTATGATGCTACAAATGATAATATTCTAGACAATATGATGACATGTACATATTAATCTTATAACATGAGACAAGTAACTCAAACAAATATTAAACGACCCAAGATACAAGAAGGAAATAAGATAAGATATCATTGATAACTGAGACTTCTAGAAATATCCCTAGGACCTAAGTAAAATTAACATGTGAATAGGACCCACTAATAAATAAGCTAGGTAAATACCTTATTCAAACTAACACTATCTGTCACACTTGTGTTTTTTTTGGTCGGTGATCGCTTTTGACTGGAGCTACGAACCAGTGAGGCCATATTTTTGAGGGACCTCGTCCTCAGATTTTGTCATCCTATTAAATTCTAAGTCCGAGATGAGAACACCTCTCATATTTGTCTCATGCTGATTTTTAATTTTTTAATCTTCACTCTCTCCATGTGAATCTGTCATCGCACCTTATCACTCCCCCAATGGCACATCCCCTTATCACTCCATGCGCATCACTCTCCTTATCACTCCAAGCCCTTATCACTCTGCTGCACCTTCTCTCACCATATCAATGCCTTATCTCTCCAGTCCTTATCACTCCGCTACACCTTATCTCTCCAGCCCTTATCACTCCTCTGCACCTTATCTCTACTGTGTCGATCTCATTATGACTCCCGCATCTTTCAACCTTATGAATCCCTACCCAAAGGCAGCCGCCCTACCTACCTCCTCATCATCTAGTGCAAGATCTTCTCTTCTCTACAACACTATCTCCTTCACCAATCACACCCCACACGCCAGTGTTGTAATCCATGTCTCCTCCAGTTAGAGCCTGCACGGTAGCGCCAACATTCATCCTCCAAGCATCCTGGGCTAATGTGTGATTTGAACCCTGCACCCCACTATTAATGGGGGCTCGCAACCACCATTGCGCTACGAGCTCATGCTTAGTCCGTCACACTTGTTGAAGAGTTAGGTTGCTTTCATTGATAAGACAAGTGTGGGATCACTTGGTCTATAGTTGGATGCAAGACACTTGGATTATGCTCTCCCTCCTACAAATAAACAATCACAATATTTGTATTTTGACGAGATGCCTACATGATTGAAGATATATGATTGATGGTTATACCATTTAGGATGAAAAGTTAGAATACATATATTTATGTATCTTAGTAGATTGGTAGGTGTTGGAATTAATGGGAAGTGTGTACTGAGAGGGGAGGGGTGAATCAGTACCTCTAAAACTTTTGTATATTTTAACCTTTATCCTTTAGGTAATCAATTTTTCATCCAACCATTTGTTCTATGTTATCTTGATGTAAGATTTATCAATTCATAAACTTAATCAAACATGTGAATATTCATAGAAACATTCATGAAAGTAATTGACACATAACACAAGATATGATATCACAAAAAATTCTTGTTAGGAAGTAAAAACTGCAGTGGGGATGGCACCCACAAATTCTTCACTATCTGCAGATTGGAAGGGGTCAGTTAAGGCTTACAATTTGATCACTTTTGACGATCTACCCGGTTAAGAGTCTATGTGGAGACCTGTTAAAGTCTACTATGTTAAGAGATTTAGCAACACTATTTAGTGTGCACTCGGTTAAGAGATTTATAGTTGGATGGTTAAATCCACCTTCCTTGAAAGGATTTTTACACTTTGCTTCACTTGTTAGAATGAGAGAAAATTACAATTTGACTTGGTGTATGCAATTTCCTATTGTTGATTATAGAGCCATTTAAGATTACAAGAATAAGTATATCACCTAATGTGGTTGAATAATACCTCTAATGCTCGGTAACCTCTGTTCTTGGTTCTTGATAACCAAATTCACCTTTTGGTGTTCTCGTTCTTGAAACTTTTAGTCTGATCCATAGATGTTCTTGTATACTTCATTCATCCTCTCATCCATTCTCACATGCTTAGTAATGAATGATTGCAACATCTATTTATAAGATAGATTGACCTAATCAAGTTTCATGTAAAACAATATTAACTCTAAGATCATAGGTTTACAACTTGACCTTAATCTCCTAGTCTATGTGTTTTAAATCAGTTAGACTGATTAAAGCACTTACATTCATGTTTCTTTTCCCTAAAGAAATGGATTTAGAAACAAATCAAAACTCTATAAATAGAATAAGACTTTTTTATCTGATGTGAAAGTCAGATCCACTTTTTGCAGGATGCAACTGACTTTCGATTTCTGTCGATCAGTTATGCTCTGAAGTCAGTTAGACTATTTCTTGGTGTTCCTGCTTGAACTATCTCTCGGGTTCTTCTTTTTCTATTCTCTCAGTTTGCACTATGACCAGCTTATCGGGTTCCAGTTTCGGGTTCCTCTTTATCCTTTCCACTTTGCAATTTCGGTTTACACACAAAATTGTGTCGTCGATTTCCTTTGTACTTAGCAGTTTTTGGTGATCTCTTATATCTGTATTTTCGGTTTGCTCTGTGTCCTATATTTCAGTGTATGCTTACCGAAAGTGATCTTTGCATACTAATGGCAAAATAATGTCACCAATATCCCCTTTTGACATTAGTATAAAAAAACTGATATGTGCAAAATACTAACAAAAATGTCAAGTATATACAACATGTATAATCCTTAGTTATTTCATGACTCACCCTATGTATATGTCAGTATATCATTATACTCCCCCTTTTGTTCTTTTTCTGTAGTACTGTATAGCTTTCCTATCTGTACATATCATTATTTTCCCCCTTTTTTGATATTAAGGGAAAAGGTGTATACCTTATAGCTTATAAAAAATGTGAGAGTGTGAAGACTTCATGTCTTCCATCATCTTCTCCCATTGACCCTTCAGGTTCTCTAGAGCCATGTGCTTGAGTGTAATCCTTGAGTGCATATCATAGATGTTGTCTGCTACAGACATCTCGGGGGTTACTATCAGTTGTCTTGCTGAACTGATATGCTGTTGAAGCAGTGTGAGATTTGGTAGAAGTTGAGCTTGGAGCTCGGTGACCTCTTCCTTGAATTGTGTTTATGCTTCCCACAGTTCTTGCCTTAACCTTTTTGTCTCAACAATTTTCTCATAATGCAACTTTATTGCATTGTCTTCGGTGGTTAAACCTTTAGCACTTGTAGCTAGACCATAATCTAACTTTGTTATCTTATCACTATGCTCCTTAGTGAATTTTTCAATTGTGCTCAATTGTTGGATCGAGGAAATAGCTACAACAATTATTGGATCTAATTCATTTATGAATTTTGAAAGCTTTACCTTGTTTACTGCCACTTCTTGGCTGATTTTCTCAACAAGCTTGTGCTGATATTTCTGCTCTGCTCTCTCCTTAATTGCCTTCTTTGCATCAATGTTCTGTGTTGTAATTGCTTCGGCGAGAGTTGCTAGTTGATCAAGGATTGGTTTATTCTGATCAACATCAACATAGGGTACAATCTGGTGCAATATGTCCCTAGTTGTTTCTAGTACCATGGAGTCTCGGTGCTGCTTTCTCAACTTCTCTTGTAGTGCCTTCCTCTGGCATATTTCACTGTATTCTTTCAGTGATTCATAGTCAAGTGTGGTTGGGTCACATTTGGGTATCTCAATGATCTTATCGAGAGTGACTTCCAACTAACTCTTTTTGGATTTCTTCTTCTTCTGAGTTTCACTTGAGCGTAGAACCATAGCCATCTTCTCAGCTTTGTCTGTTGTGCTGGATGAAGTAACTTGTGGTGTTGCCTCTTTTTGCTGCTATGTTTCGGTGTCAGCTTGTCAGTTTTGAGTAGACGTCTCCACATCAACCTTTACATTATCTATAGAAAATTTTTCGGTCACCTCAGGAATGTCATCTTTTGTTTTTGCTCCTTCATCAATATCCTTATGTACTTCATCTTCCTTTTTCTGTCCATCATTCTTAGTAGTGTCTCCATCTTTTTGCTGTAAATCTCCTTCTGTAACCTTGCCAATTTCGGTTACAATATGAGTATCTCCGATGACATTCTGTTCATCGGTGTTGTCTTTCTTTCCTTCTTCCCCTACATCCTTGGGAATGCTTGTATCTTTGTCAGGTGATTTATCTTTTTCTTGAAGTATATTGATGGCTTGCATCAATATTGGCATGTTCCTTGAAATGTTCACCTATGAAGTGTCAAATGTTGTGTCCTATTCATCGGTCTTATACTTGGTAACAATGACATCTTCATATTTTTGTATTTCTTCTACTGGGTCATCGATTATGTCAATGACTGTATTATCCACAATGTTGTCCATAGTGGTGTCCATCCATATATCATCTACAACGTACATATCTTTGTTTCCTTTTGTGTTCAACTCCTCCTTGTCCAATTCAACATATGTGATGATGATTGTTTTTGTTGCCTCAGTAGCTTGATCATTCTTTATTTCTTGATTGTTGGTTGGAGCTCTTTGTTACTCGGTACTTGTTTCCTTTTCAGGAATATCAAGTATTTTCCTCCATTTGGCTTCACTTTTCAGTCTAAATCTAGTAGACGTCCTTTTAGCACTTGGCAGGCTCTCATCTTCAGTGAGAACCTTTCAGAATGAGCCTTCATCATTGCTTTTATTTCCTCCATTTTGGATTCAAGAGGCATGACTGATACTAGGGCTATTTCCCTGATTTCCTTCTCAGAGTGCAAGGCAAAAGTCCATCTTGCCGATAGTATATCTTGTAGTTCTTTGGGCATTCTGTCTGCCAGTTATATTGGGAGGTAATGATACATGCACATCATTTCAATGATTGCCTCCTCAATCTTATTTTGATCCACGGGATCCAATGTTAACCATTGGTTGACCTTCCTACTATTTGCATTACCTGATTTGATCATGTGTGCACATACTCCATCAACTATTTCAGGTATCTTGCTCTTTTCTTCTTGAACACCTTCATCTTGTTCTGTGTCCTCAATATCTTCCCTGGTTCTAATGAGCCTTCTTCTCCTTGTTGGCCCTCTTTCTATGTAGCAGGTTTCCTCTTGTATGTTCTTACATGTCCTTTCTTCAAGGGTGAAGGATTTGAGTCCTTCTTTGTTTGGCTTATTGTCCTAAAATCAGCTATGGTTCTTGGCTTCTTTGCTGGTGTTGGCAATGGAGTATCTGATTCTATAGACTCATAGTCACTTACCTGCTCAGCCTCACCGATGGGTGATTTTCCTTCAGTTTCTTCCTTTTGTTCAGTTTCCTCCTCAGTAACCGATAATATTTTCTTTAAATTCTTAACTGTTTTATCTTTCTTCCTGTCAATTTGTTTTACAACCAATCCGGTTTTGATTCTTTCTTTTGCCTCTTCATAAGTTCCAAACTTTGGTTGTTTCTTGTCTAATGGTTCATTTATCAATGCATCAATTGCATTGGATGCTTGATCAATATTTACCTCATATTCCAAAGGTTGTAACCATGATGTCCTTGGTACAATAGGTTTGATGTATGTGTGGTCGGTGTCAACCATAAAACATATATCATTATTGAAATTATTAATAAGTTGTATAGGGGTCCTAACCCTTTTCTGCATTCAGACCTTGAATCCTGTAATGTACTCATCCACGACTATTTCAAAGTTGTCTCTTAGTGATGTTATGTATTCACTGATCTGCATTGTGACAGGTTTTGTGGTATCCCATTTTACATCTCCTATTGATGGAAATGATTCTTAAAAGTAAAATAAAATGCACATGATAAGTGATCCAAACTTACATGTATTTGTGAACTTGCATTTCTTATTGTTCTCGTGTTTTCTTCTAGTTGGTTCAGTAGAAGTTCTGACAGATCCAACTGAGTTCCTTAATTTACAATCTTGTATGTTGTATCTACTACACCGGATGCTATGTTGTTCATCCTGATAGCTTGGAAGAATTTATAACCTAGAACACATGCTCTGAATTTCAGTTCATCATTGGTTATGGTGGATACCTTCAGTCCTCTACCATCACATTTTGCTCCTGTGTTCTTCTCAATCTCAGCCTTGGGTGGGTGTTTTAATGCCTTTACCTTTTCGGTTATAGGGTAGTTGGTGACTGCATGGATAATATCTCAGGTTATCATTTTAGGCTCATCCAACCATAGCTTGTGATTGTGCATTTGGCTCAGTACTAACCGAATCCACTTGGTTTTGAATACCTTCAGGAACAATAGGGCATTAGTGAGCCCTTTCACCTGTATGTGTTTGTGCTCATCTTTTATGGATCCATCCTCATTACATAGCTTCTTGTAATCTTGTTCCACCTATAAATCACCAATTTTTGTAATCTTGCAGTGAATGTATGCTCGCACGTCTTCTACGAGCAAAACCCTAGTTGGTATTCGTGAGAATGCTCCAGCATTGTCGGGTTGTGATGCAACCTTAGGGAAAATCTTGGTGAGGTTCCTCACAGGTAGAGTTCTTGATAAGTTTAACCTTATCCTCCTTGATGTTCTTCATTTTGGTGGTTCTTGAGGTCGTGGCCATTGTTTCAGATATTTAGGGCTTTCTGAAAAATGCATAAAACAAAGTTCTCGGTTGTAGAAACTTACTGTTTACACCTGTAGTGGTCACTAATCTATTGGAGCATGCTCTGGGTTGAGTTGAAGTCGCTCTATGATGCTTTTGCTTTGTGCTTAAATTTCACTCTCATCGCTCTACTCTGTTCGTTGGTGAATAATGAAACCCTTCTGTCACCCTTTTATAGACATTTTCCCTAAAAGTGAGTCATTAATGCTCAACCACTCTTTGGTGTGTGAAGACAGAGTCGTCGGTTTGAAGATTAACTTCTCTTCGGTAACAACATGATGTTTCAGGGCGATCGTTTAACTCTTTTCTTTTACCGACGGGTTTCGGTATTTTACGAACATAAGTCATTCAACTTGCTTGATTACCGACGAGTCTCAGTTTACACTAGCAACTTTGATTTTACATGTTAACCGACAATGATCAGTAAGTGTAGGCAATTTTAGCTTTGAGCGTATACCAATGGGTTTCGGTATGTATTGCCCGATAGAATAGTTATCACAGATTTTAACAAGTAATATCATGATGCATCTTTACTTATGCAAAGTTGGCATTTTATCAACATATTATGGAATTGATGTAAAATAATACATAGTGTAATGCAGTTCCATACTTACTTGTTCTGCTTAGGTGGGGGTGGTGATGTCACCAGATCCATTGGATGGGGTGTCACCATTTGCATTGCTTGGTCCAACTTCATCATTGTTTTAAGCTTTTCTCCACATTTTGTCTATCATTCTTTGGATGTCTTCAATGGTATTTCCATTGGGATATATGCTGGTCTCTATCATTCGGTCTCTGCAGTCTTTCTTGAGATGACCAACTTTATGACAGTGTAAGCATGCCATTATGGGGTTAGTCCAACCTCTAGACTTTCTTGTCCAATGTCTCATATAGTTTGCAACAATATGACCAAATCTTCCCCATGCTGTATAATTTGTCCATGTGTTGTAATCCCATACAATACTGATTACTTACTCTTTTCGGTTGATAGGGAGTTTCTTGACCTTTAGGCTTCCATGCTTGCCTTTTCTTTTTCCAGAATTCAAGAGTTGTGTACCCATTCATTTTGCATGTAGGATAGTATTTGTCCATGTAGGTTTCGTTCTTTGGTTGTTTCATCTGATTACATTCATATGCTTTATGTCCTTTCTTGTTACATTTATAACAAAATCCTATGAATGAAGATGTGGATTCAGGAATACCTTTCATTTTGCCTCTGCATACATTTGATGTGTGGCCTTGCTTTCCACAGTGATTGCATGTCAGCTTTCTTGGTCTTGGATTTGCATAGAAATTCTTTGGATCAACTTGATTGGGTGATTCTCCATTCTTGGTAAAACCTAGACATGTGTTGTTGTTGATTCTTCGTTGTCCATTAAGAAAATAATCCATTCTTTTATTGCTCTCTTCAGCTTTCTTGATAATTTCATTATGTTGCTGCTGAATTCTGAGTTCTTGTTTCAGCTTTTCATTTTCCTCCCTTAGCTCACCGATGGCTTCTATTCTTTCAATGAGTTCAACATTCATTATGTTTGCCTCTTGACTCATAAGAATAATCTGATTTGTAATCTCATGATGATGCTCTGTAAGTCTTTGTATTTTAGATTCTTTCTCTTGTAGCTTTTCAGTAATCTTCCTTCTATCATTAATAGCTAGTGTTCTTTCTTGCTTAGCTTGTCTAGCACTGTTCATGACATCAATCATTCTTACCATCTATGTCTCTTGACCGATTTGTAGAGATTTCACTTGTCCAACCAGATGTTGATTGATTTCAGTTAGGCTTGTGATGCTTTCTTCTGACGTGTCTGATGCTTTGCTAGTGTTTGATCCTGAAGACTCAAAGAAATCTGGTATCTCTTCCTCATGATAATCTGTTTCATTACAGTGAGTTGCCATAATCTTTCTTTCATCTAACAATTGTCTCATCTCAATTCTAGCTTCTTTGTACTGCTCATAGAAGATCTGAATTTGTAGCTTCTGATTCTCAATACTCTTGTCAAGTTTGTACTTCTCCATTATATGTTCTTTTCTCTTAAGCCTTTAAGCTTTTCTAGATAAGAGACTTAGCTCTGATACCAATTATTGGAATTAATGAGAAGTGTGTACTGAGAGGGGAGGGGTGAATCAGTACCTCTAAAACTTTTGTATATTTTAACCTTTATCCTTTAGGTAATCAATTGTTCATCCAACCATCTGTTCTATGCTAGCTTGATGTAAGATTTATCAATTCATAAACTTAATCAAACATGTGAACATTCATAGAAACATTCATGAAAGTAATTGACACATAACACAAGATATGATATCGCAGAAAACTCCTGTTAGGAAGTAAAAATTGCGGTGGGGATGGCAGCCACAAATTCTTCACTATTTGCAGATTGGAAGGGGTCGATTAAGGCTTATAATTTGATCACTTTTGATGATTTACCCGGTTAAGAGTATCTGTGGAGACCTGTTAAAGTCTACTCTATTAAGAGCTTTAGCAACACTGTTTAGTGTGCACTCAGTTAAGAGTTTATATTTGGATGCTTAAATCCACCATCCTTGAAAGGATTTTTACACTTTGCTTCACTTGTTAGAATGAGAGAAAATTACAATTTGACCTGGTGTATGCAATCTCCCATTGCTGATTACAGATCCATTTAAGATTATATGAATAAGTATATCACCTAATGTGATTGAATAATACCTCTGATGCTCGGTAGCCTCTGTTCTTGGTTCTTGATAACCAAATTCACCTTTTGGTGTTCTCATTCTTGAAACTTTCAGTCTGATCCATAGATGTGCTCATATGCTTCATTCATCCTCTCATCCATTCTCACATGCTTAGTAACGAATGATTGCAACATCTATTTATAAGATAGATTGACCTAATCAAGTTTCACGTAAAACAATATTAACTCCAAGATCACATGTTTACAACTTGACCTTGATCTCCCAGTCTATGTGTTTTAAATCAGTTAGACTGATTAAAGCACTTATATTCATGTTTCTTGTCCCTAAAGAAATAGATTTAAAAATAAATCAAAACTCTATAAATAGAATAAGAATGTTTTATCTGACGTGGAAGTCAGATCCACTTTTTGCGGGCTGCAACTGACTTTCGGTTTATGTCGGTCGGTTATGCTCTGAAGTCAGTTAGACTATTTCTTGGTGTTCCTACTTAAACTGTCTCTCATGTTCCTCTTTGTCTGATCTCTTGGTTTGCACTATGACCTGCTTGTCGGGTTTCACTTTCGTGTTCCTCTTTATCCTTTCCACTTTTCAATTTTGGTTTACACACAAAATTGTGTCGTATGTTTTCTTTGTACTTAGCAGTTTTCAGTGATCTCTTATATTTGTATTTTTGGTTTGCTCTGTGTCCTGTCTTTCGATGTATGCTTACCAAAAGTGTTCTTTGCATACTAATGGCAAAATAATGTCATCAGTAGGAGTATAGTACTAATCCAAATCTGTATCTTATTGGTCTTTTATTTTAAACATGTATCATGGAAATCTATGCAATAATATAATATTGGGGTCATTATTTAAACAAGATTTCTATGTTTTTTAATTTATATGTTGAAAAAGAAATTAAAATAATTAAGGCAAATTTATGTTATTTCATTTCGAATTATATATTTAATTATTTTTTATTTCAAGTGGCTCATTACAAGAAGCATGTCTATGTCCACAATCCAAACCAAAGAATAAGGTTTTGACACTAGAAAAAGAGCCATTCAATTATATTTTTAACCCAACATATTTGTCTAAGTAAATTAATTGCTATTTATTTTCTTAAATTATTGAATAGTTTTTTTACTTATACTAGAAAAGAAGGAAACATACGAATCATATCCTCAAGATAACCAAATTCTATGGATTATCCCAAGGTAAAGAATTCACGCATGAAACAATCTACAAGTGGATGAAGGAATGCGACATTTACTTGAACACTAGCACTAATAATGAAAAAAAATAAAGAAAATTGTTGAAATGAGTTTCACAAGTCTATGTGCGAGGAGATGGTAGGGAGAAAAAGGAAGACTACCTTGATGAATTTAACCCCATTTCTAACTATCAACAAAAAAGTGTATTTAGCGTCCAATATCCCTTAAAAAGAATAACTCATTACTTAGATGAGGACTAAATCACTTCGTCTTCGGTGTAATATAGGTAGATGAAAAAGACCAAAATAAGTATATGGCAAGAGAGAGTTTGTATCATTTGTATAACTCGAACAATGAAAATCATTAAAAAAAGGCTATTTTGGAATGCAAAAGTTATAATGACATTCATATTAAATACAATAAAAATTTAGCAACAACTTTATTTCAAGAGCTATTCGAGAAGGAGATGGTTTAGAGAAATGAGGAGTTCATTATCAAATTGAATATATCAACACTTCAAAAAGTGCCAAAAGACACTAGGTTTAATGACAAAGTTCATATTGTAGGCACCTAGATGGTGCTAAGTTCAAATCTTCTTAAGTACAAAAAAAAGGAGGAATACACTTCATAAAGTAAAAATAGAGACATCCTTCCCATATATTATCATCAACCTCGTGAACATTAAAAAATTCTTAGATCTTCTTCAAATGTTTTTGTGAGAAAGTTATATTTATATCTTGATGTCATAAAACCTCAACTTTCAAGGTAAGAATAAATATTACCTTGGTGAATTTAGTTTGGTTTCTAATTAAAAAAAAACCTATTTAGAGGCTAATATCCCTTCTAAAGAAATTTTTCTCATTGCTAGTTAATGACTAACTCACATCCTCTTGAAGAAGAAAAACACTTTACTTTAGAATATAGATCTTATAATTACACCTAATTCAAATCCACTAATAATTTAATAATAACAACAACTTTATTTCAACACCTATTTAAAAATGAAAGATTCTTTATCACATTCAATAAGATGCTTCAAAAATTAAAAATAATAAAGAATGAAAAATAAACAATAAAAGACTCCTTCCCACATACTATCCTTAATCTCATGAATATTAATAATAATAATATATTCTACTCCCACTTCAAATGCTTTTGTGAGAAAGCGATGTCTATATATAGTTTAAATGATGTCATAAGACCAGTACTTTTTCTTGCGCAAAAGGGGGTAAGGAGGGTCACACTTGATTTCCGCAATTGAAGAAGAGTGTGAAAATGCAGAGTTTTAGGAAACACGTGATCGATCACCTTCATGGGAGTGGAAAGGATTCGATCCCTGGACCTTCCTCTCTTCAACGACGCCAGATACACATCGAACCAGGGCTTCGAGAGAAAGCGGTATGCCCTGTTTCCGTTTCTTGCATTTTTTTTGCGATTTGTCTCTGTATTTTCTGCTACTCAACTCAGATCCTCGAATAAAACACTGGATTCCTTCTTTGATTATCATCATTGATTTATCGTTGCTCGAGTGACTTTGATTTATCGTCACTAGTATATTATAGGCATACGCAGAGAGTGAGATTCTTTGCTACAGAATGGTCAGCGATTTTTTCACATCATTATTGTTTTCATGGAAAGTTACTTGGGAAACTTTCGTTCCCAGACCGATTGGCAGTACAGATGATTCTAATCCCTCTGCAGATTCTGCATTCACGCTGCTAACATTTATGGCTGCGATTAACAAGAATCTGAAATGCATTTTTTCTTAATGAAGTTTGAGGATTTGAACTTGGGTATCCTGTATATACTTGCAACCGATTTATTGTTGCTTCACAGCCCTTTGAAGTGTGTTTTCTACATTACAGGCCATACTGACCTTAATATATTTTTAAACAATTATATGCGGGCACGAGTCCTAAACCGCTTAGTTTGCATAATGAAAACGAGGGATTTGTGGATCTGTGAATGCTCCATGTGCAGTACCCCGATTAAACCTGATCGCAAATTAACCTCGAGAGCATTCCACGGGCTGTGCCTAGAACTGGATTACATTTTAGGGCGTTACGATTTTTAAAAACATTATATGAATCGTAAAATATTCGTATATGTAATTTCTTTTGTTATTCTTGTAAGATAATTAACTTCTTAGTTGGGAACACTGTATGTGAATGTTATATCTTTATCTTACGATTTTGATTTTATTAATTTTAAGTTTTTAATTATAATAGGAATACAACTGGTTTTCGTCAATTGAGAGTTTTCAATTTAAAATCTTTGTAGTGTTTGCTGTGGTTGTTGTACTTCATTGTTTCATGGTCAGTTCATCATTCTTTCATGCATCTAGATCTGTGTTTCATTCCAACAATTGAAGACTGATAATTGCAGCACTATTTGCACTCTCATCTTTGTCAATTTTAATCATATTTGAGTACAACATTTACAGACATTAATTTTCAGCAAGCTGAAATATTTGAGATTTTATAAATCTTATTGGTACCAGGGCAGTTACATCTTTTGAGTTTTGCTGCCAGTTGTTTTCTGTTTACATGACAGTGACAAGATTCCGGAAAGAGAAATGCCAGCCTTATGAACCACAGATCTCAGATTCTCAACAATTAGGTGGAATTAAGATGGTGAAGAAACTTTTGGAAGGAGAGTTGTCTCATTGAAAGCAAAGTTCAGGTTCATGATGAAGACCAAGAAAGCCTTGTGAAACAAGCAGAGTTGTCTACTAAGAATCAAGCATCCAAGGATAAGTTGATACTTGCTGTTGCTAAGAAGCTTGGAGCGGAAGAAGAATAGCCCCTTAATGAAGATAATAAAGGAGAAACGAATAAGGAATGGTTTATGAATGGAAAGGAGTGGCCCAAGTAGACGAAGGCAAAGCTAAGTTCAAACGAATTCAATGAACCCCTTTTAAAGAAGAAAAAGAGGTAGTTTTCAAAATTTTTGATAAAAAGGTTAACAAAATAGAGGTTTACTTTAGTGTCTATGAAGTCAACAAACCACATAAAACTTCTTTTGCGAGTTCCAGAGTGAGTTTCATGCTTTGGTTTGGTGGGAAAGCTATCTAATTGCTTGTAAGAAGCGTAATTGGCTAGTATTGTCTAGCTGGGAAGGGCTTAAATGCTTGAGAATAATTTCTATCCTATTGGGCACAGATGTAACCAAAATAACATATTAACAAGTGGCGATATTTTAGGAAAGATTACTGTATATGAGCTAAGTTGCCGATTCGGGTGCGGATGCGCGAATTTTTTTTTGGGGGTTTTGGATGCGTTTGGATGGGTGGATATATATATATATATATACATGCAAAGAAATGCAAGAAATATACAAAATCAAATCATTTGATAGTATGATACTTCATCATTGATCAAGATAAATATTAAAAGCCAATTGATAGCTCACAAATATTCAAATTGAAATAACTAATTAGGGTTTAGAGGCAACAAAATATTAAAAAACGGTAAATGGCACATGTTTTAAGTGTTTTTTTTTGTTTTAACGTCATATTTGATGTTTTTATGCTTGCTAGCCTATGGATGCTCGCTGGAGGCGCGGGGACGCTCTTCGAATGCGTCTAGGAAGCGCATCCAAGGGCTGTGGATGCGTTCCAACACATCCATAGTGCACCCACAACCCTTGGATGCGCTTCCTGGACGCATCCGGAGAGCATCTAGATTCGCATCCGCTTCCACTTCCGCATCTAGTCTTCCAGGGAGCGCATCGACTACTTAGTATATGAGACATGTTAATGAATTTGGTCTCAGAGGAAGAGGATATGATGGTAAATAAGGCTCAAGATAATCTCTGTTTATTTGAATTTGTGATTTAGGGCAAATTATAAGGTAATTTTGAAAGGGGACATTACAATAATGAGAAAATTGGAGAGAATTCTCATTGGCTTGGGTTGTCTCCATTCATGAGGATGTATTCAGTATTTAATTGTGAGAATTTGCATTTATCTGTGGCAAACATATTGGATGATGAAAAAGGAGGACAACCACTACTCTCTATTTCGTGAGAATTTGCAGTTATTTGTGGCAAATGTATTCGATGATGAAAAATGAGGACAACCACTACCCGCTATTGAAGACTTACTCTTGGATTTTTGAGAGTTGCAGGTTGTGGTGGTGTAGAGAAAGGTCAAAGAGATTTAAGAATGACAAGGGTTCTGGAAGATCAAATTCACGGGAAAGACATGAAGGCAAGCAAGATGTTTCCTCAAGGAAGAAGTGGATAAAATCTTAGACATTGCTTAAATCATTAAGCTTTTCTAGGAAGAAAAGCCTCCTGAAAAGAGAAGGTGCTATTCATAATGACCCAAGAAAAAATCAATTAAACAACCAAGGAATCCTTTAAAAATAAAGCTGGAAAAAGGGATGTTGTGTATAGTGAGGAAACTGCCAAGCAGAATGAAGTGATAGTTTTGTTATTTTTGAAATGTTTTTGAATGTGATAATGGTGGCTACAAATGTGTCATGGCAATTTTGTCCTACTTTCGTGGTGGTTTTGCTCCATTTCAAACAAAGAAGCAGAGCAATGGCTAGGAAGATCAATTTTCAGGTTCTCTGACACTTGTAAGTCATTCAACGTACAAAGAATAAATTATATTTGTGAAAGGCATAAGCTCATGCAACTATAAGAGTGAGAATTGGAGAGTGGAGCTGGTTTCCAGAGAATGTGATAATAGGAAGGTTGTTTTATATGCTCTTTTCGTTTTCTTTGTAACTACTTTTGGCTGAAGGAAGGAGAGGAAGCTATGCATTTACAATTTCTAGCTGGTTTTCCCTACATCGGGGTTTCTACATCAAATTCTCATCATGTTTGTTGTAATTAATTGTTTGATGGTTGTTTCATCATTTTCTTAGACAAATATATTATGATTTTGCTCCAAAAGTTAAGAACACTAATTCCAAACTATTTGCGTTTTGGCCTCAACTATTTTGAATCATAATTCATGTATGACAACATCAACATTTATACTTTTTAACAGTGTTACCCAGAAATGCGTTTCCACCCTAAATGCACCCGTTTCGGAAACGGAAACGGTTTTGGGGATGGGGGGATGGCCAGAAACGTTTCCAAGCCATCCCTGATGAAGCAAAATTTTCGGAAACTGTCCCAGAAACGCGGGGACTATCAACGGAAGTTTTGGAAACCTTTGACTGTCCCCGAGACAACTGGGGATGGCTAACTGTCCTAGGGACTGTTGGCTGATTCTGGCAGGAAGAGGCAAAAAGTAAGATAATTTTATAAAATATTTGCAAATTTTTATAATGTTGTGTGGGCCCTACAACTCAAGGCAACCCTAATATTAAAATATGTTATTACTAATATCAAATCTTAAGCATATGATTGAAAATATCAAATTGTGTATTCCTTGCAAGTTGTGTATAGATGGCCTATAGTGGCATGTTGTGATGGTTAAATTATCGTGTTGTTCTTCCCATCAAGGTTCAAACCCCATTGGAGATGAGGTCCCCCATTTTTGGCCTCACCGGTTCATAGCTCTGGGTCAAAGGGTTTACCCCTCTTTTTTTGAAAAAAAGTTGCGTATAGATTGGCTCGAGTGAACAAAGTTATGCCCGAGTGAATAATCATTTGCCCTTGCTGCTGTTAGAATGTGAATAGAGTTATGTGAATTCTGGAAGTCTTTGGTGAAAATCTGCAGATTGAGAGTGTAAATCTGAACAGTATTTACTATTCTCAGACCAAATCTTATGTTTTTTGTAGGGATAGATACACCAACCAAATGGGTTCTCTGAGATTGTTTTTGCAAATAATGTTTTCTATTTCACATAGCAATTGGAGACAACTTCCTCTCAAGGGTGATGAAATGATGAGAGCGACTCAGTTTGCTCACTACTAATGAGAAGGAGAAGAATTTCCATTGCTTGCTACTATGCTAAAGGTGCTAAAGGCCACTCAGACTAGATCAGTATCAATTTTATCTCCCAAGTCTTCCAATTATCTTTGTAGTGTTTCTGATACCATTGCTAAAGACTTTTGAGATTGGAAGGGAGATTGAAGACATCTTTGTTAGTTTATGAAAACATGAAACATTTGTGGGCCATTTCTGCATCGATTAGTTGGTAAAGAATTCCAATGTGTCCTGGCTCCATTTTTTTTGGTTTTGTGCTAGATTTACATAGAAATTGTTAACTATGCCTCTATGAGTGCTTTTTTCACTTTGTTTGTAATTCCCCTTGTTGAAATAGGATTTTAATAAATAATAATAGAATAAATATAATAGAATGAAAATTTAATTAAATTTAGTGGACCATCAAAAGGCATGAAAGGCAGAGTGGTGACTCCTTCAAACATGAGAAATTTAAAAGAGAAGAGTTTATTTGAAAGAGGATATGGATGGAGGAAGAATGAAAGAATGGGTGTATGTAAATCAAGGTAGGATTATTGGAAGAAGAAAGGAATAGGTTAGAAGTAAGGAACCAACTCTTTCAAAGGTTTGTAATTGTGAAAGGTTGTGACTCTTACAAAGGGCAGACATGATGAAGAGATGTGACTTCTCCCTCACATTGGAAGATACAAAAGGGGAGAAGGTTTCATTCGAGGAGGAGATGCAAGAGACATCAATTTGGAAAATAATTTATTACTCTTAAAGGGCAGCAATTGAGGTTGGTGACTCAAGTCTTATGAAAGGTGGTGACCCTTTAACCAATGAAGTATAAAAGAGATCATTCCAATCATTCAAGGATCACTTATCAATCATCACTCATGAATCCACAAAGGCAATCATCAATTATCAAATCAAGCAAACAATCAATCAGTAAACCACTCTATCAAATCAGCATTCATTCGATCATTATTCACCAATATATCGAAACAACATTCATTACATCATCACTCATCAATCATCTAATCAACAATATCTTAATCGTCACTCATCAATACCTCAAATCATACAATCAAGGGGATTCAGTCAATCAATTATTCATACAAAATCGATCATTCAATAACAATCGAATGATCATGTCTGATTTGAATAGAATTCAGAAAAAGTATAGCAATCTAAAAAATTAAGGGAAGTGATTGGTATGCAATATTTTGTATTTACTATTTACTTATTTATAAATTTGTTAGGAAGATGCAGCAGCACTGGTCGTGCCTCATCATGCACGCCACCCCATGTTGGATGGACTGGAGATCCTGCCATAGTTGTGGAACTAGGGGCTGAATTACTTGGAGGCTCATTGCGTGCCATTGGGCCTGGTTGAGGAAGATAGTCTCCCGGTATCCTAACAAGAAATATAAGATTAGTTATTATTTATTTAATTGCTAACAAGCAATCATATCTGGAATCAATGTGAAACGTTTGGTAGGGAGATGCAGCAGTACCACTTCCTCATCAAGTATGCCAACCCAAAGCTGGATGTGCCACGCCTATGAGCCAAGGGGTCAAATGACTCGGATGCTCATTTTGTGCCCTTTGGCTTGATTGATGGTGGTAATCTCCCGACACCCTATCATGCTTTCCCATCAAATTCCCAAATGGTTGGCTGTTGGAAATAACTTATAAGCTATGGAATGGATCCAAATGCATTTAAGATATTATGTTTATCAAGGGGATTTTTTACATAATATTAATCTATGTTACCCCAAGTTTGTAGGATGTTTTTTTTTTTTCCCGGAACAAGGGATGGCTATATATATATATATATATATATATATATATATATATGTATGTATTACTTATGTATATATACATTTATATGTATATAGCAGCGTTATAGGACTCTGCAAGTCGGGTCTCTAGAGTTTAACTGACTTAGGACTCGGACTCGGCCGAGTCCAGCAGAGTCCAGTCGTAAGAAGTCATAAAAAGTGTAAAATAAAACATTTTTTATTGATTTTTGCTTTCTTTTTTCGGTTTATATGTTGTCTTTGACCTAAAAAGGTCATTCTATCACATGCAAACAAGGAGAGGAGAGAAAAAAGGCTTGAGAGAAGAGTATTGGGATCTTAGGAAAAGGTTGGTAGTGAAAAGGTTGAATGATCTTGTGTTCGTTCATTACAACCTTCGCCTTCGTCACAGACATATCTTGGGCACTGACACATCTCCTATAAAATTAGAAGAGGTTGATCCACAAGCAGAATGGAACATAGAGATTGATGATCTTGTCTTCAGTGATGAAGACTTGGAATGTGTTGATCAAGTGGATTGAGAGGCAGAGGCAGTAGCGATGGCAGAGGAGGCTAGAGCGCGAGGAGACCCAGTGGATGACCCCGAGGCTGAGGCTGAGACTGAGGGATCTGACTTCGAGGATGATGAGGAGTATGAGGATGGGGATGATGAGGATGCCACTGAGGGTCAGTCTCAGACACAGGGAGAGAAGATGGCTGCACAATCTTCCATGACCTATCTTAGGCGTACTTGTAGGAAGACACTGGGATAGGCTGCTATGAGCTTAGTTTTGAACTTTTGATTCCATGGATTTCATATTCCATGAATATTGTAGACATTTGACAGTGAAACTATTTATATTTCAGTTTCTAGTGTGTTATTTAGTTTAATAGTTTATAACTTTATACTTTCACGATCTATGTAAAGTTGTAAACTTGTATATGTATGCAAAGTAGCTTCAATTTATCTGAATTATTGTGTATTCGATGTTAATTGACTAAATGATGCATGAAAAATGCTTTAAATCCTTAAAAATCTTTGAACTTCTTGGGTTTTTTGATTTGCCGAGTTTGGCCGCCGAGTCCGAGTCCAAGGCCGATCCGACCTTGCCGAGTCCGAGGTGAGTCCGAGTCTTGTAACTATGGTATATATACATATATATGTACACACACACATATATGAAAATCTGAAATTTCAAATATATTCATGAATTATATAACATTGTAACATTCATCATAGCAACATAATATCATTTATAAATCTAAAACCAATGATCATTCATTGAATCATCATAGGACATAGCATCAAATGAATCAAATCGAATCATCATAGAATAAGAACATATGATAGTATCAAATCAATCAAATGAGAGTTCAAATTTCAATTTTATACATTCATAGGTATAATTCATTGAAACAATGAAAAGTATCACATCATATATCAAAATGCGCAAAGGCTGCAAGCTTTAACAAAATGAAAAGTTAAAGACTTAAAGTATCATATCATATAGTAAGATTCAATTATCATTGCATCAATGTATCATATAATGTCAGAAGACTTAAAAGTCTCAAACTTCAAAGTCAAAATGAAAACAGAGATAGTGTGTTGCTGCCCCTAAGACTTTACACTCTCAAGCTGCAGATTTTCACCAAAGACTTCCAGAATTCACAGATAACTCTGTTCACATTCTAACAGCGGCAAGAGCAAATGATTATTCACTTGGGCATAACTTTGTTAACTCGGGCCAAACCATACACAACTTTGAAGGAATACACGATTTGATATTTTAGATCATATGCTTAAGATTTGATATTAGCAATAACATAATTTAATATTTAGGGCTGCCTTGAGGTGTGGGGCTCACGCAAGATTAAAGAACTTTGCAAATATTTTATAAAATTATCTTGCTTTTTGCCTACTGCCTTTGTAATTGGCTGTTCGTCCCCGGAGCGATCGGGGGATGGCCGTCCCAGGGACAATCAACGGTTTCCGAAACCTCTGTTGACCATCCCCGAGTTTTTGGGACATTTTCCAAAATTTTTGCTTCATCAGGGATGGCTTGGAAATGTTTCCAGCTGCCCCCTCGTTTCTGAAACTGTTTCTGTTTCTGAAACAGGTGCATTTAGGGTGGAAACACGTTTCTGGGTAACATTGATAGTAATTAATTACGACTTTCTCTTAAGTTTAATTGCAATTATGTATTTTATTTATAGAATACTCTTTGTAAATAAGTTGTATTGTTGGAATTGTTATTTTGGACTAAAATCAAGTATAACCCCAAAAGGGGACATTACACTGTTTCAAGGAGTAAAAGAACTGGCTTGCTATCCTCTTTAATAGTTAATATTTATGCATGCATACCCTTCTCTCTTCCTCTACAGATTGGATAAGTTATGAATTTCAAAGTCACTAGTTTAATGCATATCAATGGATTTCCACTTGTCTCCATCATTTTATTATTATAAACTTAAAAGTTATATCTGTTCCTAAGAAGAAAATTAGGCAATCAAATCAAATCAGCTATCACTAGTAGGAGAGTATCAAAATTTCCTAAGCTTGAATTGGACCGGAACTAGGAGGATTTGATAATCCTCTAAAGTTCCTCATCTTAGCATGTATCTTTTCTTAGCTGTTTGCAAGGAGAACTGGGAAGCCATATCATAGCTTATTGCATGGGATATAGTATCTCTGCCTTTGTGTTTTCTGACGATGGCTATTCTATTAAGCATCCTGTGGAAATGGAATACAGAAATATGTCAAATCTTTTTCTTATGTTAGGAGTTCTTATTTTAGTTGTCATTAAAACTCCAGGATGACACACTGTCTCTCAAAGAATGCATTTTTACTAAGAGATCTGTCAAATGTTTTTCTTGTGTTAGGAGTTCATATTTTTAGTAGTCATTAAAACTCCAGGATAACACGCTGTCTCTCAAAGAACGCATTTTGGCTGAGCAAGGAGGAGACCGAATAACCATTGCTGTTGTTTTCAATATCTGTATTGTTATAAAATGTGTGTTATTATAATTTTTAAATTGATTGATCAACAATAATACTTTGTAAGTTCTGTTGTCATTCTTGTTTATAATCAGCTATTGGAAGAAGATCCCGCACTGAAGAAATTCAAGTCATACAAAAAAGGCATTTGGAGAATTCAGAGGATTGGGGATGTTATTTCAATAATTGTTGTTGCAGGTATGTTTGTTCTCTATTACTTTGTTGTGTTTAAGCTCTTTGAAATCTTATGGTTATTCAAGTTATGCTTCCTAGCTATTTTTTGTTTCTCTTTCAATATCAGAAGTGCATTTTAATATGAGCTGGTAAATTCTGAGAGTTTGTATCTCACCTTGAATCCCTCCTATTGTCTTACTTGTTATTTTCCTGATCTTTTAATTCCATAAATATTTGACAAAATTTCCTGTAAGCAACTTGTTTTGTTATGTTTTTTTTATTAATAAGTGTCTGGTAAACTTTTTAACGTGACCGGTGACACTGGCACGACACACCTTTTGGCCCCACGTGAAACACTTTTGAATCAGAGCTATGAACTGGTTGGCCACAATCAAAGGAAACTTATCCCCATTTAACAAAGCCGAGGCTCAAGCCTGCAAGCACATTAGATCAGCGGAGGCACAAACCCACGATCACAATGGCCCAATGGGGGTTTGAACCTTGGTGGGCACAACAACAACACCAACACTTAATCAACACATTAACTGGTGAACCCCTTGTTTTGTTATGTTGCTTTGATGCCTTTTTGTCCATTCTTTGCTACTGTTAATGTTTGATTGTGTTAGATGTGTGATTTGAAGTATACAAAATAATCTAGTGCTCTTGTGGTCCATATGATCAACTCTTATATTAAATTTGAATGCATTCTAAACGCCAATGTCAAGTTGAGGCCCAGAATATTGGTGATGTTCATCCAACTGACAGTTGAGAACTTTAGCTCTTTGATTTAGAACCAGCTAGATGGAACTTATTTCCAGAGCCACTCCAAGTTTAACATGGTGGTTCATATTTTCATTATTGATTTATCTTTTTTTCAAAGTATAATTCATTATTGTCACAATATCATGGAAGTACAATTATACTGCAACACTAGCCCTGATAAATGAGATGCATGCCAGTATTTCCGCCTCTCTCCATGGATGTCAAATACCTCAACTTATTCTTGGCCAAGACTGTCAAAATCTATGTACCAGAAATGAACACTTAAATTCAACAAAAATAACACAAAAAGAAAATCAAAATATAATTGTGCTTATGTTTTGGTAACCTGTTATGGCCGTTATGATTCTTTCTTTTTGACTTGTCACCTCCATAGCCATTGAGATGGACTCTCGTTTAATCAGTCTCTTTTTGGGGTTTAAACAATTTTTCTGCTGTACACAAATGCTTTTTTTGCTATCTGATTATTGATTCTGACTGTCTTATATGAGATTCTGCCAGTTATTTTAAACAGTTTATTAACATCAATAAAGGTCCTGCTGTGCAATTTTTAAAGCCAAACAACATTACAAATTGCGAACTGTCATGTGAAAACATGGGCTAGGCATGGACTTGGCAGCCCAAACATTTGACTTGGACCTTGGGACTTCAAAAACGTAATTACGCAAAAAAGCAGAAATTAATATGTTATATGTTTAGGGAACTGAAAAGTCTGTTCTGATCACCATTTTGTCATGATTCATACATTGCATGTTGTGATCTTCAAATGCTCAAAATTTCAAATTTCAAAGTTTCAATGTCAAACAATGCATTGTATTACAACAAAAATATTGACAATAGTCATACAATGTAATGTCCCCCTTTTGAAATGGGATTTAATGATAAATAATAATAATAATTTAGAAAACAAATATAATTGAAATTTAAGTTCAATGAATGGTCAAAAGGCATGAAATGAAGAGTTGTGAGTCCCTCAAACATGAGATATAAAATGGAGATCATTTCATTTGAGAAGGACATCCATCAATCATCAGTTGAGAAAGAAAATCATTAATCGATTTGGAAATAAATGATTATTTTCAACATTAGAGAGTGTTGATTCATTCAAATAATGGGTACAATCAATCCTTCAAGCAAAGAAGGGAACAATCCATTAATTATTCAAGCATCAAGACATCCAAGACATAAATCATAAATTCATTCAACAATAAATCAACTCAGAAATTCATAGTCCAAGTATCAATCAACAATCAACTCAGTATATCAATTTAGAACCAACCAAAATATAAAATCAGAGCAGAAATTCAGAAATACAGCAGATTTTGCATACTATTTCTGGAGAATTCAGCAGATTTGCAAAGTATTTCTGGAGAATTCATGAATTGATCAACTTTGGGTATTGTACTATGATGTATTGACCTGAATATATATCATACAATTGTAATCTTAGATAAAACTATTATCATATTTAGAGTGAATGTTATTGTTTAAAATAATAACCCAAAAGGGGACATTACATATAACAACACTATATCTGTTTACATATGTCAAAAAACACTCAAATACTACGTACAGCCTCCTCTTCCCCCACGTAGTGTAACTTAATTTTTTGGGCCTTGAACTAGAAGCTAAGTTGATATCAAAATGATGATTGATTGTTTCCTCAAAAATATCTTTATTTTCCTCCAATGTATCCAACTCTGTTGCTTTTGTTGCCGCTCTCTCCAATTTAGTAATATTTTCATTAGTAAACATGATATTATTAAATACCTTTTCAACAGTCCAATTAGCAAACGGATTGATGCCATCCAAGTTGATGGCATCATGGGGATTCTCCATCTTTTTGGCTCGAAGGTATATTTTGTAGCTATATTCTGCATAAAATTTATATTTTTTTTCATTTTTTTAAAATTAAGTGTTTTTTAAGGTATGCAATTAGTCTAGTGTATGCTCTTCACAAGCCTCAACATGTCCTATAATAGAAAATCAACATCATGGGAAAGGGAATCAATTTTTTCTTACAGGAGGTGAGCCGTGAGTGTGCAAATAATAACATTTATTTTTTGAAATAAGAAAAGAGAAGATTTTGCCGATGTACGTTCAGTTTTCGCAATAGAGTAGGTTTATCCCCAGTACGCATAAGATGTGATTTCAGATGAATAGTCTGTCTCCTCCAGAAGAGCTAATTTGGCAGGGAATTCTTGAGGAATCTTCAGATTTTGAAGATGATGGCGGTAATATGTATCAGAGATACCTGTCCCTATGATGGAGGGGGAAGCTTGGACCTATTTTCTATCTTCCAAGTGGGTTATGTTCTTGTTTGTTGAAGGAAATGTGGTTTTGTCACAGGTTTGTAGTCATGGATTAGACTACCTTTTTGAGGATGTTGAAGAAGAGGTTGCTGATGAACTTTTGGGCACAAAAGAAATGATTCTATACTGATAAATGGATGTACCCATATTTCAGAAGGGGGTGAACAAGTGAATGCAAGGTCCGGTTGCAACACATATACATATCATTTTTGGGGCACATACCTGAAACCATAGTTCAAAATATTGTTATCGGCAACTTATCGCCAATGGCAAAAAAAAAATCGGAAATATCGGAGATAGGTAGGAAACTTAACGGGAAAATATCAGAGAATTTTTGCTTGAAAAATCTTTTCGAATCCACTTCAAATCCACAAGAAATCACTCTAGAACGCTGCAAACGACCTCCTTTCTCCTCCAAACCCTTTCTCTCCTCTCCAAACCTGTTTTTGCAATCAAAAAAATTAATTTTTGCCCTTTTTTGGGCTGTCACTGTCTATATGCGCCCGCGGCCGATAAGTTTCTGACTTATCGCAATATTTAAGCAACTTATCTGCGATATTTTGGCAATTTATCTGCGATGTTTTGGAACTTATCTGCGATATTTTCCTGCGTGAAAGTTACGTAACTTCTCGCACCGCAGAACTTCTCGAGATAAGTGAACTTATTGCAGAGATATCTGCGATATTTCAATCTATGCCTGAAACTGTGCATTTGTAGAGGTGTTCCATTGACATTCAAGACACTGTTGGGGAGTGCAGTCCACTGAAGCCAAATATTTGTATTTTTAAAAACAATGAGAGTGAGAAACAGCAGAAGGAAGATACAATTAGCAGTGTTGAATCATCAAACTACTCATTTGGGAGCATAAGCAAGAATTTCAGCTCTTAGATTATCGTTCCGACTTCTTGCCAGGGCAAATCGTAATTCAAGTCATGATGAGTGGCAGAACAAGTTGAGCTTCCAATCAACATAACATAGGGGAGCCAAGATGTACAAAATTTTGCTATTCTTCCTACAATTTTTCTGGCTAATTGTTGTTTCAAAGTTGATATCATGGAGCATTTTGGTCAAGAGAGGCAGCTACTTCTCCATGCCTGTACATTGGTTTGTTCAAGTGGGCTGCCAGCAAGAATAGACTTTGTTTTTCTGAATAAGTTGCTTATAACATAGGATTTTTATTTTTATTTTATTAATTTTCTCTTTATTATATTATTATTTCTTTTATAGCAAATAAGTGTTTTTAGTAAAAAGAAGCGTAGTGGAGCAGCCTTGGTAAAGGAATTATCTCTTTGGTCTTCAGGTTACATGTAGTTTCTTGGCAGAATGTTGCAGGTATTTCTCAGATTAGATTTGGAGACCACTGTCTCTCTGCTGAACATTGTGCCCACTGAATGAAGGGCTATATGCTTTTGGGTTCATTGAATTTTCAACAAGTTGAAGATCCCTTGTGTATCACTGGAACTGTAATTGAAAATTCACACTACATTTGATAAATTCGTTTTGTGTTAAGTGTACAGATGAAAGCCACTGTTTAGTCGTTCATATTTCTGATTTCTTAAAGCTTCTGAATTAGTCTTTAGAGCATTTACAGAATGTTTGTGACCATTGGAAGAAATTTGTAGAATTTTGTGATTTTGATGGCGTGCTGAATTATAGAACTCTTGGTTTAGAGTTAGTGTAGTTCATCCATGATGGAGATAGTGGTTGAGAGTAATCTTGGATAAAGCTCACTTTCTTAGGAATATAGAGAATGAAGAGGCCGAAGCAGCCATTGCTATGAAAACTCATAAAAAGTTGACTTCAAAATTCAGTTTTCTAGTAGCCTTGAAAACGGGGACAAGATTGAGTAAAATGCAAAATCCTTTTGTATGTATGATTTGTTAGCTTGGTTGAACACAAGTGAGCAATAATAAATAGTGGTCATTACGTAGCTCACATTTAAGATGGACTAAATGCAATATGGTGGGAGGTTGAGGATGGACAAGCTTGGCAGAGGATGTAAAAAGATGCAAGTCATTAGCTTAGGAGGCTGAACCAATGGCAATTTCTTGCTTGTCATGATTTGCATATGTGCGTACAATTGGACTAAATCGGTCCAGGAGAGATTGCATGCATTTTCTATGAGGTCAAATTATTCAAAGAATCTAAGCATGGTGAGAGGGATTTGGGGAGTTTCCAGACCATTAATAGTGTGTTTTTGGAAGGGTTCAAACCCTTTTAACAACATTGACAAAAGACAAAAGAAATGAGTCCCACGGGGAGCGAGACAACAGAAAAAGTCAGAGCCAATAGGCACAAAAGAAAGTGAAGGAACAACACAGAATCAACACCAAGTCAGTAAGTGCGACAACAGAGAAAGTCAAAGAGCCAATAGGTACAGAAGAAAAGTGAATGAACAAGACAAAATCAACACCAAGTCAATAAAGAGGGCTAAAACTAGATGAGAGAAGTCGCTTAGTTGGAGTCTGACAATTTTATCTTGAAGCATCTTGCCACTCCTTTGGCAATGAAACTAATCTGCTCCTCATTGGAACTCTCCAGTCTTCTATGTCTATGATACCAGGTTGGTGTACCAAGGACTTTGCTCTAGTTCTAGTGGTGGTCCCTTCAGCTGCCACCTTCCTTTTTCACTTTTGCAATTCAGATTGTGAGTACAAAGAGACTAATGGCCGAGTTCTTAATAGTGTTGTTACTACATTTTACTGATTCAGCAATATTTTCTTTCAGCTAATCCTGGTTTTTTGAGGCCTGAGACTTATCCAAAATTCCCAATAGTGAAAAATAGTGAACTTATTGATTTCTCCCAAAGGCTGTCATCAAAGGTAATATTATTATTACCACCTCCATCATTCTCCTTGTGAGTAGCTGTTTCAATATTCTACAGTCTGGCCTGCAGATTTTTATATTTCCAACCACTTTGAAATGTTATCTGCGAGGCCAAAAATATTTTCTAGGGGCTCGATTTGGTCTTAAGGGCAGTACAATTTTGACAAGGAGGGATTGCATTGGTTTTACAGAAATGATTGGAAGCATTATTGGCCTAATCATTCTCAACAAAGACACCTTCAGCATTGTTGGAAGCTTGATGATTTGCAACCACAAGAAGTTGTTAGGAGAGCTTGGAGAAGGCCTTTACAAATAATCTCTTTTTTCCTTAGAGGGTAGTTGGGGAACTAGAATATTAACTTACTTTGGAGCCATCTTTTTTCCTTCAAACTTGGGATTACTTGGATTTTTTCACATTGATCCACAATTTTGGGAGAAGGAGGAACATTAGTGTTAGGAATATTGCATCATTCATAGGATGCATATAATAATGTTTTATTAGGTTTGTTATAGTCTATTTTATATTACTTGTACAAATATGTATTTGTATTGATTAGTTAAAACAATTCAATATATTTAGAGGGTTCATATGCAAAGTTTCCTAGAAATAGGACATGAGAACTCCTATATATATGCTTGTAATTTATATTGTGAGAGTGGTGGAATAAAGACTTAGTTTTGTGTAAAATTCCTCTGATTGTTTTCATGGTATCAGAGTACTGTAGTTTTTGGTGAATGTCATCAATTCTGCTATGAATCTTCCTTCTGTGGATGAAAATGCTATCGTAAGGTTTGACTCTTGTTATAATGCATCATCCACTTATTTAGGTGGCAGCTCTGGCTATCATGTTTAAGGGTGAGAGTTCAAATCATGGTGGGCACATTCCAAGTCTGATTTTTGTATTGTCTCTTGTTCACTTATACATTTGTGTATTTCTCTTCAAGTGGTTTGAATTTCTTTTCAGCCACCCTATCAATCAAAGGACCACATGTTGAATCCTCTTCCAAGTCAAGATTGAGAAAACTAAGCTCAGAATTATCTATAATATGTGCTATCCCAATGCTCATGATGTATGCCGCGGATCCTTGTTCCAGACCCACAGTGATTTCTCTATCTTAGGAAGAAGCCACCACAAGACTTGCTGTAGAATGCAAATGAGCTTTCATTAGTCAGGAGATGGTGATATAGATAAGAGTAAAAGGATGGTATTGAAAGTGGACAGTATTTTTATGAGTACTACAACCATGGCTTGGAACTGAGAGTTGCATCCAGTAGATTGATTTGCACAGGATGTTGTATAATTTAGTCGCAGATAAACTTGCCTTCTCACACTCCATCATCGCCACTTGTCACCACTATTGAAGGAGTCTTAACAAATCTCATCTTCTTGGTGCAAAGCTGTTCTCTGCTAGTTCATGGAAAGTATTTTGTTGATTTTGCAACTTTTGGTTCAAGACTGATTTCTGCGCTATATCTTGCTGGAACCAATTTTTTGGGCTTGCAAGTAAAAATGGGTGCTTGCAAGTAAAAATGGGTGATAAAGTAACCTGAATTATTGACCAAGAATTTGGAGTAGTTTCAATTTTGTTAAGTCTGATGGTTAGCACAACTAAGGAGTTGTTTGGTTATATTGCCTCAAAGCTAGCAAGCTGTATTGCATAAGAGGGTGAGAAATTCAATTTATGTCTAGTCAAAATAGGGAGTGTGGATACATTTTTTTGCTACATTACCCGAGGACGCAGGGACAACACGAGGACGTCCCCTAGATGCCCCAATCTGCAGATTTTTGCCGGAAATGTTATGGAAACTTGGGGACGGTGTTGCCTGGTGCTGGGGATGTCCAGCCATCCTTGGGACGGTTAGGGGACGTCTAGGATGTCCCTCGCCGTCCCCGGGATGGCCGGAGGTCCCTGGCTAGGCAGCCTTTAAAAAATCACTTAAATTAAGAAAAAAACATTTCCTTTATGAGTATTGACAATGATTTCTTTTGGACTTTTAAATAACAGTAGAATGAGCAGGTCAGAGATAAAATGAACCAGAGTGTGACTACTATCCATAGAAAGAAAGCATACAACTGTAGAATAAGAGCATACAAGTATAATTCTTTTCCAAGAATGGACAAACATGCAACTGCATACAGCTATAGATTTAGAATGAACAAAAGTATGATTGCATACGACTGCAGAATGAAAGCAAACAACTGTAAGGCAAAGATTTAAAGTTTGGATTTAAAGCATACAAACTGTGGAATAAGAGAATATAGCTGTAACCATTTTTTGTCAAAGAAAAGGCATATGATTCAATACAATTGTTGAATGATGCCGTGCACATAGTTTAGTGGGATCTGTTATTAATTATTTTAATTAATAATGTTTTGACAATGAATTCTAAATTATGCATGCATATTGAGTATTGGCAATGAATTCCGATTCCTGAACACAAATTCTATATGTTAATTTTCTATAATATATACATGCATGCTTTATCCATGTTTTCATATGAACATTTTAAATTTCCCTATATATTTTAAATTTTCCCTATATTTATATAGCTGTCCCTTTTGCCATCCTCTAGCTGTCCCCAAAATTGGTAAAAAAAATCAGCATACCACAAACCCATCCCCTTGTCCCCGTCCCAGAAACTTGTGGTAACCTTGTTTTTTTGATGAAATATAAATTCAAGGTTTTGAGATTAAGTACTCAAGGGCCCGTTTGTTTGGCGGAATTTGTGCATGCTGGAATTGAATCCATTCTGGAATTGTGCTATTCTCAAAACGAATTCTAGAATATGTGCTTGTCCTGTTTGGTTCACCTGGAAGATGACTGAGAAGATGCCAATTTTGCGTTTGGTTCCGCACAACTAGAATTGGAATTGGAATTCTGTTTTTGCACACATACACATATACACACACACGTGTGTATACGCACAAACACATGTGTATATATACACACCTATACACATATACACACACATGTGTGTATATACACACACACGTGTGTGTATACACATATATGCACACACGTGTATATATATACACATTTGTATATATACACATTTGTATATATACGCATACACATGTGTGTATATACACACATACACACACATGTGTGTGTATATATACACACATACACACATACACATACACACACGTGTGTATATACACACATGTATATATACACACATATGTGTATATATACACGTGTATATATACATATGTGTATATATACACATATACATGTGTGTATATATACACACACATATACACACACGCGTGTGTATATACACATACACATGTATATATACACACACATATATACACGTGTATAGACATGTGTATATATATAGACATGTGTGTATATATACACAAGTATATATATACACGTGTATATATACACATACAGATGTGTGTATATATATACACATACAGACGTGTGTATATATACACACACACATATATATACACACATACATGTATGTATATACACATGTATACACATATACACACATGTCTGTATACACATATATACATACACACACATATACACACGTGTATATATACACACACACACACATATACACATGTATATATACATACACACACATATGTGTGTATATATACATGTGTATATACACTTGTGTGTATATACACACACATGTATATATATATACATCCTTATAGCAATATAATATACATTATTGAAACAAAAATGGGAATGAATTTTCCTTCCCAAAATAATACTTTCAATTCCAATTCCAATTTTCAATTCCAATTCCAGGTCTGAGAAGGAATTGTGGAATGCTCAAAATGACCCAAAATTAGAATTCACATAACCCTATTCCAATTTTTAATTTTGGAACCAAACAAGGAATTGAACATTTTGGGAATTCGGAAATGCCAATTCCCGTTCAATTTCGCGAAACAAACGGGCCCCAAATGTTTGAGAAGGTTTGAGAATTGATTATCATCATCTAGGTAATTTTTTAGTCAACTATTTTTTGTCCTTTTCTATTAATTTAGTACTTTAAGTTGTTTTGTCTTGATAGAATCATTTATTTATTTTATAAAACCATTTGTCTATGTATTTGGAGTGCATGATCGGTGGTACTCGACACTCCCATGGTTAGAAGAGAAGTTCACATCAAGATGGAGGGACATTATCAATTTGAGCTCCAAAACCAAATCTGCTAAGTAGCAAATCAATTGGAGGTTGGAGGCACAAGAGGTTGGAGGACATTCAACGTACTCTTGTCAGTCATTAGCAATGGGGCCTTAAAATTGCATTAGTGAAAAATCTATTTGTGCCAAAATGACTAAAGCAAGATTAGTTTCCAAGTGGCAGCAGCAGCTGTTTCATATCATTTGTGATCAAAGTGGCAACAATCTATAATGGTGGCTACATACACGACAATGAGAACTTCATTCTCAAGATTTTTATGACGCGATTGGATGTGTATGATCCCAATCACAATTCGTGGTTGTTTGTGAATGGATGTGTTCGTCCCCATTCACAAGATGGTGTAAGTGATTGAAGGGCAGTATAATGAGCCGGTTTTAACATTGTTTAACAAGCAATCCATATATAAGATGCAAGTAAGACAAGATGATATAGATGGGAGGCTGATGCATACTGAAGCCTTGATCAGATTATCAATGATTTCACAACAATACTCATGAATCAAGAATATGGATTCCACAACCGCTTGTCCATCCAATAATATCATTGGGCAATAAAGAGTATCGATTGCCTTATAAATTGTGGAAGAGTAACATGTTCGATTGCCTCAGATTGCTAACGAACATGTCTAATATGTCTAATTTCCATTATCTTTAATGATCCAAGAAACTAACCACTCTATTGGTTAGTTATTTACATAATGTTTATCTTACAAACAATTATGTTAATGTGCGATTAGAAGGGTAAGCATCAATCATGAAGAGTCACAATCAAGAAGGGATATGACTATCGCTAACTGATGCAACTGTCCAAAGATATTTAAGGAGGATCAATCCTCATACCTTGGGCATCAAACATCTCATTATAATATTTCATATCTATCTTGGATTGCTGGAATCTACAAGAGCAAATTGACCTTTACCACGGGAGATATTTCTAAGCATTGATAGTAAAGTCATAAATACCATCATATAAACAATAAACAATATGAGCATGGGGGTTATATTTATAAATACATATCAATAGTTAGAGATTCTGATTTGCATTTATTTATCAATAAATTCATGTAATCACCTTCAGACATCCGTTTTATATTATCAGGGAGATTAGTTAAAGCTTAACTCCCTTTTGTAATGCTTAGACCATGAATCTTGTTCTCAATCTTTCTCTAATGCTTATGTAGTATAGGGAGTTTGTGTAGGGAGAGGCAGAGTAATTCAATCACATGACAGGAAGGTCCCAAGATGGGTAAGAACCTTGAGGGAGCCCGCGTGGACACTGTTTCATGCACCCTAGCACAATAATTCTACCATCCTCCGTTGGGATTAGTAAAGGTAGGGAGGACAGATTCATATAATCGAAATATCAAAAATATTTTGAAGAAATCAAGTATTAGTGATATATATTTTGATCCTTAATCTTCATGATAAATTATGATAATGTTAGATAATAAATTTGTTTAACCCTGATCATGAGACGAGTATGCATTCTCTCTCTCTCTCTCTATTTATCTATCTATCTATCTATATATATATTCTGTGGTTGTGTGTAGGGATCATATACAAGTTTCATTTGTTTAATTGGTGAGTTTCCAAACCCAAACCCTACTTGTGCTAATTTTATGTTTTCTAGGTCAAGTTAGAGCAGTTTTATAAAGGGGTCATTATAGGCAGGGGAAAGTCTAGTGCTCATACCTATAAAGGTAGTAAGTAAAGTTTTGGTTTAATAGCATATCAACCTTACCTTGCAAGACATTGACCATAGAGTTCTCCAAAGAACTCAACAAGAACCATACAATCATTTTTATTTTGTCTTAGGTAATTTAGAATTGGAAAATGATAAACTCTCTTGTACCTGTTGTCTAGGGTGAAGTATCTCATCAACATGACTACAACTTCTCTCTAGGGTTTGGGCAAATCATCCCTTTTGAACCCATTTTGAAATTCATCAACATGACTACAACTTCTCCCTAGGGTTTGGGCAACCTATCCTATTTGAACCCATTTTGAAATTTGTTGATATTTTTGCCTTTCCATAAGGACGAATCCATGTGCTCGTGATTCCTTGACTTGATCACATTTTGCAATTTTAGTCCATTTCTTTGTAGCCTCGTGGCTTAGGTGTTTAATTCTTTAGAGATGGTGAACGAGGTACCTCTCACATTGTGGAGAGGGGAATTCGCCACCCTCAAGATTAATGAAATCCCCAAGGAGCAAATTGAAATCCAAGTACTTGCAAGCTGCAAACACACACTTCAATGAATCATTGCATGGTTAGTTAATCAAAACACAAAAATCAAGATACAAAACTAATTAAGCTAACCGAAACCGACTCATTGCCTTCTAGTAGACAGGGGTTTGAACTTTTTGCTCTCAGGGCGTCACAAAGTTCAGTGACTACACCTATTCTAAACGAAGGATTTGAAAGAGCTAAATGATTGATCTAAATGCAAATGCAAGATTGATTCAAAGCTAATTAGATTGATTTTAAAGCATCAAATTGAATGTGATGATTGATTTTAAGCCCAAATTGAAAGTGCTCTAAATTATGAAGTTTGCATGCAACTAAAAACAATTAACAAATCTAAGTAATTGAAACTAAGAATGCAAAAATGCTTGAATGCTAAAACAATATAATAACGATAATCAAATCTAGGTCCTTTGTGAAGGAAAAAAGGTTCTCTTTTATAGAAATCTCTCTCGAATAGTGTCATGCCCAAATTTGCATGTAAAAACGCACAATTTTTTTTTGAAAAGTTTACAAAGGAATGAAGATACCGTTCTCTCATATTTACTATGTGCCCTCATGAGTAAACAAGTTAAGACAAAGGGGTCTAGTTCAAGTGGGATAATAGGTCAAATGTCGATGTTAGGGTTGAGGGGTAATCATGACGAGAGTCAACGTCCCTCAACCCACTGAGTTTACAAGGGTCTAGTTAGATGGAATGCAATTTTATAAGTTTTCTGGAGTTAAATCTGAACTTGGATTTCAGCTATCTCTACCTGATAGTTTATAATAAACTCTGATTATTATACTATGGTTATTTAACTAAGCCTAGTTCAATTAAACTATAATTAAGACTAAAAAGTAATATTTGTTGTATTTATAACATTATTTTTACAATGGTCAATACACTGGCCATATGTATGGACCATGTAAAAATGACGTTACCCAGTTGAGTTTATTACGCTAATTCTTGTTCCATAATTTCCCTTGTTTTTTTTTTGAATTTATGCAAATTAAATTATAGTAAAAAAATATCCTTAAGTCTTTTGATAGTTTGAAGTTTCATCAATAGTTTACCCATACTATAAAAACACATTTAAGCACATAATTAATGATCCTATTAAAGCTTTAATTTATTTGAATTACTAATGTTACCCTTTTATAAGAAGAGGTTACATTAAAGTTACTAGTATAAATTAATCAATAAAGGGTGGTGCAGTTCTCAAATTACACAGTACTAGATTATTCTTATTTACATAAAGATCTAAACGTTTATATAAAAATATACACTCTCTTAAATTCCGTCCTATCTCCACGAGGAAAAAAAAGAAACTGGTAAAGTTATTCTACAAGATTTATTAAAGTTAGGATTATCTCCTTCCAACATTAAATAAATTAGAGATTTCTATCTATTTACTATTTTAATGTTAAAGTGGCTAATCCTCTGACTCTATCTATTTACTAAAACAATTAGCGGCGAGTTGAAGGCGGTTTTGGTTGGCGGAGGTGCCACCTACCGCGCGGCCGTTGTAGAAGTCTCTGCTCTGCGTGGAAGAGGGAAGGTGCGGAGGTATCATGGGGGCGGGCGGGGTGGCCTCGGCTCCCACCCCACTCGTGGTGGCGCAACCACCCACGGTTTTGCCCTGGTGGCGACGTCCACCACGGGTGGGTGGGGGGCCACGGCCTCCCCACCCCAAGCCTAAAGAAGAGGCGGGTTTCAATGGCATCGGGTTGGGCTTCGCCCAGCCCTTCCCATCCCAAAATATATTTAATTTTTTTTCTTTTATTGTATCTTAAAAATTTTGTATAAATTTTTCTTTTAAAGAATATAATACTCTCTTAAAATGTCATTTTGTTTCATTTAAACAACATTTGTTTTCCTTTAAGTATATATATATATATATATAATTAGCTTATAAGAAAATCAGCACATTCAGTTATCATTCAAAAAAATAGATTATACTTGCTGTTACATACACAGCTAAGTTGGATTAATAGTTTGGACAAAACAATGAATATCTAATTAAACAGTGTTTTTACATTTATATATCTATGTATATATATCTATATATATAGATATATATAGAAATAACTATATGTGCATTTTGTTATACTGTCTATTCCATAGTGATACAGACTTGGTAGTTTTAAACAAAAATTCTGAAATGTGTAAATAAGGGAAATAAAAATCTTCCTTAAAATAAATCTTTAAGTTAAGCTCTTTATAAAATAGAGATGTTTCTTTTATGATTTTCATTTAAACAGAATAAACTCTTCTTGAATAAACACATAATTTATACTTTTCTCTTCTCTTTCAACCAGATAACCAGCAATCCTTAATAAGATTCACTTACAGATTCAAAACAGAATTTTCAGAAGATAAATAATACAAGATTCAGCCATATGGCTTGAGATGAAACTAATATTCACAAAACACACTAAAGAAGCAACTATCTTCTTCTCTCCAAGCTTTTGAGCATACCCTCCCTAGAAAATCAGACAGCTACAAATCTGCAACAAAAAGGTTTTGGAACAAACCATGGGAGCTCACCTCCCATCATAGGTCTCTAAGAGACCACCCCCGAGCTAGGGGAAACCAGATTGGACTAGGTACACCCACGCAACACACATCACATCCTAAACACAACAACATTAACACCCTTCCAAGGTATGCACAATTAAATCTTCTAAGATTCATTTGAGGGGTGAGGTGGAAACTACCAAGTAGGAGATTGCCAAGAAAGATAAACACATGCCTTCCCAAGGCTATTACTACACCCAAAATTTTCACATTTACTCATCATGCTCCCTTATCACCCCCGAGAATAATCAACAAGAATATGGCACGTGGAGCCCATAACATCCATGTATCTCCCTCTTCTTCTCAAGAAGAGACTCTACACTACAAGGTCTTCCCAATAAACCCTCACCCACAATGGCTCTCTTCCCTCCCTAGGGTGAGTTTGGCCATTCACACCCATGAAAAAAAAAGAAACCACAAAACATAAACAACAAGAAAGAAAGGCAATGTAAATTTTTCAACCACACTTCAACCACAAGAAAATCATTCACACAACAAGATTTCACATCCACTAAATTCAAACCAGATTTGAAAATATGAATACAAAAGGAATCCACACAAGGATTTAGGGGTACCAACCTTACTTCTAGCAAGTGGTTTGAAGTTGAGATGAGCCCTTCCTTTCCTAGCTTTCCTTCCCTTAGCTTCCAACTAGCAAAATCCTTCCAAACACAACTACAAGTCTCCCAAAATGGAGAGTGGACAATCAACCCCAACTCTCCTCTCCATCCCCCCTATAAGGCTCTCTCCCCAACTCTTACCTCTTTCCCAACCAGATGAGAGGTGACATGAGTCCTCTGCCCTAACACTTGTCCATTTTCATGCATGAAAAAGACCCCACTATCTTGAAGAAAGAGATGGTAGTCCCTCTTCCCAATTTTCGCCACTAACCAAGAATGGTACTTTAGAAGGGTCATAAATGAGATTATGACACTAAAAACATTAAAAATTAACCCTTAACCCATAGTATAACTAAAGGACTAGGTATTTTTTAACCCTAACTACCCTTTTGGGCTCAATCTAACCCTCCAAAAACTCACTTAGAGTTTACCTACGAATTTCTAAGATAGAACTCATGATTTGGGTTTCCAAGACAAGTAACCCCCACATGGGAACACTACAACACAACCTAGGGTGTAACTTAACCTCACAATCCACATGGGCATGCCAACTCACAAATACATGTGCCAATTGGCACTACAAATGTACACCACATTTACACATTGACATGCCTAAAAAAGAAATAACAAAATAGAAGAAATTAAATTTACAAACATGCATAATTACATTTACAACTATATATTACATTACAATTAGATTATTTCCTTTTTTAGGGTTAACCCTGGCTTCACAAGGATATTCACATTAATCCAAAATTGTTTCCCTAGTTTTGAAACCATGGTTTATTCACCTGAACACTTGAACAGAGCATCAGTAGTACAAGGAAGAAATCACACATTCATGATATTATACATTATAATATATTTATCTAACCATAAATTATACATCACTTTTCAGAACTAGGTCATCCATATACATATAACTGCTGAATCACAAAATCTTTGGAAATTACTTATCTAACATATTAAATTAACCAATATGGATCATTTGCAGAATTCAAACCCGAAATCCACATTTACATGTCACATGATCAAATTGCAAATTCAAAAACATAAAATGGAGACTGTTCAAACATGTCATCAAGATCTGAGAATCATATGTATAAAACAATACATCTAAACACCATCAAAATAGAGTCCTCATAAGATATCTATGCTATGAAAAGTCCAATACGTCAATGTATAAAAAAAAACAATGTATCATCCAGATAAACATGTTACAAAAGTATCAACTTTGAAAGGACGATCGGGGTAGGACCTCACATCCTCCCCCTCTAGACATGAACTTCCTCTTGGAGTTCATCAAAAAAGTGGGGGTACTCCTGTCTCATGCATGCTGTATCCTCCCATGAGGCTGTGACCTCATCGTAACAATCCCACTGGACCCTAACTTGGTCCAGCTCTCGGCCTCGAAGGGCCAATGTCCGCCGAGCTAGTATGCGGATGGGCTCCAGAGCCAACTGCCCATCCGACTCCACCTGTAAGGCATCCCAATCAATAATGTGACACTCATCATAAATATATTTCCGCAAAACAGATACATGGAACACATCGTGGATGCGCGATAGGCTAGGTGGCAGAGCTAGACGATAGGCAACTGGTCCTATCCTCTCCAAAATCTCAAAAGGTCCTACAAAACGGGGTGTGAGCTTAGAGCCTTTTCCGAAACGGATCAGACTCTTATGCAGATGCACTCTGAGAAATACCCCGTCTCCAACCATGTAGACTCTATCAACCCTCTTTGCGTCTGCATATTTCTTCTGTCTATCCTGAGCCTCTCTGAGACGCTCTCTGATCAAAACAACCTACTGCTCCATGTCCCTGACCAATTCTGGCCCAACTGAAACCCTATCCTCAATTCTGTCCCAACTCAACAGTGTCCGACATGGCCTTCCATACAAGGCTTGATAAGGAGGCACACCCAAGGATGTGTGGTGCCCATTATTGTAGGCAAACTCTGCTAAGTGAAGGTACTCCTCCCACCTGGACTGGTGATCCATAACATACATCCGCAACATATCCTCCAATACCTGATTAACTCTCTCAATCTGCCCATCTGTCTTAGGGTGATAGGCTGTACTAAAATTGAGTCGGGTGCCCAATGATGTCTGTAACTCTCTCCAAAATGAAGAGGTAAAGAGAGCATCACGAGGAATGCCATGGAGCCTGACAATGTCCCGTAAGAATACCCAGGCTACTACAGGTGCTGTGAAAGTGGTACGTACGGGTGAGAAGTGGGCAACTTTGGTCAACCTATCCACTGTCACCATGATGGCATCATGGCGGCGAGAAGACATAGGTAGACCAGCAATAAAGTCCATGGAAATGTTGTCCCACTTCCACACAGGTACCTCATGTGGCTGAAGAAGTCCACCTGGATGGTTGTGCTCTGCCTTAACTCTTTGACACTCTAATCGGTTATAATCAAAGTGTCAAAGACTTCAGAGGATCAGAGAGATAAAGATTGTGCTTTCTGTAATGCATAAAAGACAAGCATTCACATTGTGACTACAAACACCGATGGTCAGTGGAACCCGACAGATAGAGATCACCGACAGTCAAGTCATAGAGATGCCCGAGCAAGAAAACTGACGAGCATTACCGACGAGCTGAATCACAAGCAAACCCGACGGCCAGAAACATAGTGTAACCCGACGAAGAAGCCCGAGGAGAACTGAAGTGTTGATTGACGCTATCAGAGAGTTAAAACCAAAAATAATTGGAGTTCACAAACGACAAAATATCTAGCTGGCAGAGCTAAATATAGAGTTAACTGGTAGTTATCATTGTTTTCATCGACAAGATAAGCCAGAGATAAGTAATTGATTTAAAGCTGATT
>MU228154.1:4251507-4287611 GCA_018584345.1 Thuja plicata | reverse complement strand
CAGAGCTAAATATAGAGTTAACTGGTAGTTATCATTGTTTTCATCGACAAGATAAGCCAGAGATAAGTAATTGATTTAAAGCTGATTTGTCCAGTTGGCAAAAAGATCTCAGCGAGATAAAACAAGAGTTTTGCTTTAAATTTGATTGGCGAGAATTGTGGATCACGCCAAGTTCAAGAAAATCATGAACCTAAACAACGGTGATATCATGTCTATAAAGAGAAATCAATTCATTACGAATTGGTGTGGGGAGAGAATGAGAAAGAGGATGCTAAAGAGAAACTGATGAAGAACAACTTCATTCAGTGCTGATCAAACAAGTTGAGGAGAGAGCTAAAGAATTTTGCAGACACCGAGCAACAGAGCACAGCATCACCGAGTAGAATCAAAGTGGAGCAAAGGTATAAATAGAGTTATATTGATCAGAGTATTTTATGAGATTACAATAGATCTGAAAATTTGCAAGTATAGTTGTATATGTGAACAGATCATACTGTTTCAGTTTAACCATTGATTCAGAAAGTTTCTTAACCGAGCAGGATTTAAAGATCCTTTCTATATTGAGATATATCCAATGGAGTATCAAAAAGTTTGATCATGAAGATAGCATGAGATGCCAGATACCTATTGACAAGCCAAGTGAGTGTTTGATCAAGGATGGTAGCATAGAGATGCCTGATATCAAGTGACAGACTAAACTTTTAAATCCTCTAACAAGGTCAGACCTAACAGTGTGTTTCTAACCTTTAACAGGGTTGGCTCTTCACTGAGCTCACTTCAGAAGAGTGAAAATTTTGGGTTATCGGTCCCAAGTGGTTTTTCCCTTAACAAAGTTTCCACGTTAAAAATCCATGTGTCATTGTGTCTATGAGTCATTACTTTAGTGTTTTGCATTACACATAACTTAATTGGATTGATTGCTATACTCTAGATAATTTAGTGTCTGTCGGTAAATTAACAAACTACTTTTCGGTAAACACATAGTAGAAGGTTTTACAAAGCATTCCGAGTAGTAAATTGATATAAGTATTTGGAGGCATTCATCTTATAGGACTGAAGATAACTAGAGGTATAAAATTGTGGTACAAAGTTTTAAGGGTTGATTATTGGAATATTTTTGAGGCCGCTGATTCACCCCCCCTCTCAGTTATTACTAACACTCCAACTGAATCTTGAGCTCATTGAGCTCGTGAGTAGTCATCCTGTAAGGGGCTCTAGATACTGGCACAACTCCTGGCACAAGGTCTATATGAAAGTCAATTGCCCTAGTTGAGGGCATACCAGGTAGCTCTGAGGGAAAAACATCTGCATACTCCTGTAATATAGGGAAGTCATCAAGGGAGGTTCCCTTCTCTTCCTCCTCTCTGTCACTGATGGTAATAACAAATGATTGACATCCCTTGCGCATGCAGCGCTTAAGCTGCATGGCGGAGATCACACAGAGAGATATGGGTCTCTGGACCCCTGAATTGACCACGGGTGAACCTAAACCATCTACACATTCGACCCTCTTCTGTCTACAATCCATCTTGGCGTTGTGGGCGCAAAGCCAATCCATGCTAAGAACTACATCATAAGAACCAAGAGGTGTGATACGCAGATCAATTATAGAGGTCATATCTCCTATCTGTAACTGACAATCTCTAACTACAGAATCAATTGATACCCTAGCACCTGACGCTAACTCCACTTCCCAATTCACGTCTTGTCTAGCTGCCACTAGCACGCAACGCTCCACTACAAATGGGGAAATGAAAGAATCAGTAGCTCTTGAATCAAAAAGGATAGTGATGATACTACCTCGAATCATACCTGCTGCCTCAATCACTGTGGCCTGATGCTCGACCTTGCGGTTATCAACTGCTGCAAAGACTCTATGGGACTTACCAAAGTCCCCAACCGTGGCCTCAGATGCTGCTGAACGCGAACCACCTCCCTGGGGACAGTCCTTAGTAAAATGCCCTATGGCTCCACAAGTAAAACAAGGCCCTCGGGACTGCATCTGTATGCCCTGTGATCTGGTGTACTGTGATCCCCCTGTCTTACTAGAACCGCTGAATCCACCGCGAGAGGTATGTTGAATCCTTGCTCGAGGTGTGTATGGTGCCTGTGACCTTTGATCTTGTCTAGGCCCCTGTGCTTGCCATTGTTTAGGCTTAAAGCCCTGCTGTCCCTGCCCCGGTCTAGTCCTCTGACTCTACTGAGTCTGCTGTGGCTGAGGTTGTGGGGCTCTAAAGGTCCCCGATGAGTGCCTCTGATTCCCCTTCCAAGGGGGTCTCTGATATCCTGTACTCTGCGGTGCGGGATTTCGGTTCTGTGACCGTCCCGTGTATCGTGTCCTCTGCCCTGCACCTCCTCTGCAATCAAGGCTTTCTCTACACGACCTCTCGTAGATCCCCTGGTGCTGCCATGCGCACCGGTCCAGAAATAGCTGCATTCAACCCCTTAACAAAGCGGTTGACATGGAGCTTCTCATCCTTCATGTACTCTGCGTAAGGTAGAAGCTCAAGAAATCTGCTCTCATACTGAGCAACATATAAGCCTCTTTGCTGCAGATCATGTTATTGTCTATACGACGTTGCCTGTAATGCTCTGAGAGGTAACGGTCCTTGAATCTCTCTAAAAATGATTCCCAGGTGAGGACGTCAATAACCAGGTTACTTTTGAACACTTCTTGTCGCCACCAAACCAAGGCTCCCCCTCTCAACAAGTGGATGACCAATCAAGCTCACATTGCTCTCATATGCGCGCAACCCAAAGCATCTCTCTAAACTCAGTAACCACGCCTTGGCCTTGATCCCATCTGTGGCTCCTGAAAAAGGTGGTGGCCTGAGGCGGAGCAAATCCTTAATCTGGTCCCCCACATCCTGGGGTGCTCGTCTACCTGCCTGAGGTACAAACCCTAGGGGTGGACCTCCCATGTGAACAGATTCCCCCTCTTGCTCTGCCTACTCCGCTCACGGGCTGCTCCCCCTAGCCCTGCTATCTGATCTCCAAGTGGTAACCTATCCATAAGAATCCCTACAAGATTCTGGAGAGCATTCAGTACTTCCCGATTCGTATTCGGTGGCGGAACAGGTGGAAGTTCCTGCTCCTCTCCTGAATCTGCCCTAGCACCCTCTACATCTCGCTCATCACAAGCTGGTGCCACATGGGCACGACCACGACCTCTCCCACGTCGGTGAGCCTGCCGAGTAATGGTGGGCATCCTATAAGTTAAAGCAAAGTTTAAAGGTTAATAAGGTTAAACCCAGAATAGACAGTCGATATTGAAAGCCAAAGAGTGGACAAGATTCGATTTGAGGAAGCACAATCCACGTGCAAAGAAGATGATTGGTCGAGAGAGTCAGTTGACTGAACTGATTGATCAGTTATTTTGGAAACTTCCAAAATTAGTTTTCAGTTAACAACTTCGTTTCCAAAATGAGAAAAAGAGAAGAAAAAGTTAACTAAATAAAACAGATTTGTTTCCATTTTGATAATCAGTTAACTAAAATTGATGACATCATATGCATTTTTAAAGATTTAAATGATTTTAAATGCATATTTTGTTTTTATTAATTAATTTAATTCCTTTTTTGGATTTTATTGACAATTTAGCATTTTTATTCAATTACTATATTAGAATATCAATTAAAAAATTAACTTAAAGTTTATTTGCCAATGTATTGTATTTTTAGGAATTAATTAATTAATCAAGTATGATGATTAATTAGGACCTAGGATTTAGGTCAGATTAGCTTGAGTTTGATAAATTGCCTGTTTGTTTTAGGACTTAGAATAATCAAGATTAGGGTTTCTTGATAAACTATTGAGATTAGGGGTCTAGGGTTTAGGTGACCACTTTTAGGTCATTACACTAGGTACATCAAATAATTAACCAAGATTAAGACTTAAGTGATTGCAAGATAAATAAATAAGGTCCCTTCTCCACACTCGAGATTGATGAAATACCCAAGGAGCGAATTGGCCCTTGCACCACCTCACTACACTACCGCTCTAGTGAGCTAGGGGTATCAAATAATGAACCAAGATTAAGACTTAAGTTAATGCAAGAAAAATAAACAAGGATAACTCTAAGCTACAAATCGATAAAAATATTCTAACTATTGAAAATGAAAAAGCTACTAATCAAGTCCGACTGGTAAAATACGCTAACTCACTATCTCAAATGTAAATAACATAACAATGCGACTTTTCTAAATGAGGAAAAGAAGGAATGAAATTACATGAACAAAGATAGAAGACTCCCATGGTTGCTATGCCATCTCCTTCAAAACTTGCACACATGACGAGGAAAAGTGTTGGGTTGTTTGTTTAAGAGGCCTGTGAAAGTTTGATCCCCATTTTGGTGTTTACACCTCTATAGACAACCAAGATACATTAGATTCGATGATGTATAAACCGATAATGATAAAACAAGAATAACAAGATAGAAAATGATAAGAGCTATGATACGCTAAATCCAATAAAGTAAATGTGAGTAAGATTACTCCCTTTCAAAGCCACAAAGTCGAAGCTTGACGGGTTGAAGGTGAGAATGAGCTTGCATGCGTGAAGGAGAGTGTTGGAGTTGCAATAGGATGAGCACAATAAGCTGGAAGCTGTCAATAATGGCAAACGGGACCTCAAGAGAGTGACTGAAAATGTTCAAGAATGATTCCAATGAAAGAGAGTGTAAGAGGTAAAATGAGGCAAAACAAGGGAGTTTAAACATGTCCAATAGATTCAACGAGTCGGTGGACTATCGAGGGAGGTGTCACACTACCAAACACAACATGTGCAACTTTTGAACGGCCACCTTCGGTCTGCAGATTTGCGGGATGAATGCGTGCTGCATGGAGGTCTCCGCAACACACCCTTCCTGAACCAAATGGGTTATGTGGTCAAGAATCCAAACAAGGGAGATGACGAGGCAAACAAGATGAGATGATGAGGCAAGTGAGATGAGATGGATGCTTGGGCGGAATTCTGATTTTCAACTAAAGTGGAGGCATTATGCGATGAAGAATTACACAAGTTGTAATTTATGACATTACATACATAAACTACCCTGGCTTTATATATAGTCTTTTTCCACCTATTTTACTACTATTTTTGAAAACCTATTTATTTTTGTCATAGATCTAGAAACCAACACTTGAGAGGGAAAGGTATGATGCCATAATTAGGATGTTGTCAAATGAGATAAACCAAATCCTATCTATGAGGATCTCTAAACCATCATGATTGACATGGTACTTGTTAATACTTCAGCTTGTGGCAAGCCAACTCATCTTTAGCTCAAATAGCAGCTTAAAATCAAGTATGATTAAAGTATTCATTCTTTCCTTATTACTAATGTTTGAAGGTAGGGACTCTACCTTGAATAAGATTTGTGATCTCCAAACTTGCACCCTAGGTTGGCTAGAAGATTTGCCACTTGATTGCCCTCGTGATAGGTGTAAAAGATATAATATTTTTACAATTCTTAACAAGGTCCATAGCTTGAAGGATAGTATTATTTAAAGACTAACAACAAGAGGCTTGTCCTTCAATGTTCCAATGACATTTCTGGAATCTCCTACACTAAGTTTGAGGTATTTAGACTTTTTACCAGGTTTATTTTGAGGAGGGCGGCATGAGCTTCAACAAAATTATTGATTTGGAAACCTAGGTTCTTTGCATAAGCAACACTCGACTCCCCCTTGCTATTCCTTGTAATGTCCTCTTTTGGGATTCACATGAATTTAGTCCTGAAATAGTAATTCCTACTTAAGATGAGAATCTATTATCTTTACCAATTTAACTTTATAATAAGATTACCAATTGTAATGCCATTTATGGGATATTCTTGGTTTAGGACCTGCAAATAGTATTAATCACTAGAAATTGACATTAAAACATTAAATATCAAGAACCCATGATAACATCTAAATCTACATAAGCATCGTTGTTCACATTTAAATCAATACACCCTAATATCATTAATATTTGTTCCAACGCATGTTCATTGTAGTCAAGCTTATTAGGAATTCATTGGAAAAGCTGTAAACAGCAATCTCAAGGATGGTCGTCTTTGTATTAGGAATGCATGCAAGAATGTTTGATCAATTCCATCCTTGAGTCCACTTTGGAGGTTGGCTGCTGTCCTCAATCAAACCAAGGATCACAGAAGGATTTCTGGTCCATTCGGCCTCCCAGCACACAAGACGAGCATTGCAGGATTTCTGATCCATCCATCTCAGGCGGTGTACTTGATAAGATGCATGAGGGGTGTCCTCTACCAAGCCCAAGAGTACAGGATGGGTTTCTGGTCCATCAACTCTCGTGAACTCGGAAGGCTGGTTGTCCTTCATATTTGCAAGACACTACACAAATCCAAGACATGATTTTTTAAGGAATTTGCTAGACTATCTCCAATTAAATGCATCTTGATAAAATAATAAATGTATTCTCAAATGACCTCTACAATTATATTTCTGAATAATATTATTTGTTGCAATCAGTTCGATTCCTTTATGGATTGCTGTTGATTCATTGACATTTGTATGATTGATTGATTGAATGAGCTCCTTTGATTGGATGATTTGAGGCAAAGTTTGAAAACTTGGGCTTGGCGTGGGATCAGCAGCCAAAATAGGACTTGGACTTGGGACGGGGCAAAAAAAACCATAGTTTTACAAAAATTAAAATTAATGCTGTTAGAGAACATTAAAGCCTAATTTGACTATGAATTTGTCATAATTCAATCATTACTCATGCAATATGATCTTCAAATACTTAATATTTGAAATTTCTTAATTTATACTCAGTGTCAAACTTCCAAATTTATAACAGCGTAATGAGTTTATAATTGTTTACATATAATGATATGTCAAAATGAGAAAAACAGCAAATACAATCTACATCTTTCTCTTTCCCCTCCTAATTCAACTATATTTTTATCTTAAATGCTCCTTTTCTCCTCTCCTTCCCTTCCTATTTCCTTCTTCAGACCTGTATTGAACAAATTAGAGCAAAAAAGAGTGAAAAAAGACTTGAGTTTTTTGTGCTTTTAACCTCCCTGCCATGGCCTAGGCAGATCTCGGAGTCTGCATGAAAACTTGGGAGTCCTGATTGAGAACTCGGAGAGTTTTGACCCAAAAGTATGCTGAGTACTCGGTGAAACTCAGTAGGACTTGGTGCCTAAGTCTGTGGCGAGTTGACTTGCCAGGTATTAGGACTTGCTAGTCCGCCGAGTTTTGGTGACTATACACAGTTTTCAAACTATGATTTGACGTATTGGTGAGTAATGATTAAGTGATTGTTGATTAGATGATTGATGAGAGATGATGCAATGAATGCGAGTTTGATATATTGGTAAATGATGATTGAATGAATACTGATTCGATAGAGTGATGATTTGCTGATTGATTGTTGGCTTGATTTGATAATCAATGATTGCTTGATGGATTCACGAGTGATTGATAATTGATCCTTGAATGCTTGGAATGATTTCTCCTTTGTACTTTATTGCAAATAATTTCCATTCCCAAGGATAATTGGTGATATCCTTGGTTTATTTTAATTTATGAGCAACATTTGCAGATCTATTAATGATAGAGTGCTACCAATGCCTAACAGAGGTTATTCTGTTGAGTATTGTATAAAATCAATTTTTCTTATGGATATGCTCATTAGATAATCAATATCTGCCTGCAAAGATTGCAAATGTATGCACTGATTGGAAGTGAGTTACATTTCCATTCGCGAGGAATTATTGGTGATATGATGATATCCTTGGTTTATGCATGAGGAGGTATTCCTCGGGAACAAAAATGGCACATCTATTAATGTTCTTATAAAGACCCTCCCAATGCCTAACATAATTTATTTGGTTGAGCATTATATAAAATTAATTTTACTTATGTATCTCTTCAAAGTTATTTTTGATAGGATGTTTTATTATTGCTAGCATCTTCTTTTGGGGATGTTCCAATTCCAAGGGATTAGAAGTAAAGATGTATTTCCAAATCTGAGGATGACCATTAATAATTTAATAATCAGTATCTGTTTGCAAAGATTGCAAATAATGTATTCCACTGATTGGAAGTTGGTTATATTTCTATTCCCGAGGATGATTGGTGATATCCTTGGTTATTTATGTATGAGGAAGTATCCCCTGGGAACAAAAATGGCACGTCTATTAATGAACTTATAAAGACCCTCTCAATGCCTAACAGAATTTATTTGGTTGAGCATTATATAAAATTAATTTTACTTGTGGATCTCTTCAAAGTTATTTTTGATAGGCTGTTTTATTATTGCTAGCATCTTCTTTTGGGGATGATCCAATTCCAAGGGAATAGAAGTAAAGATGTATTTCCAAATCTGAGGATGATCATTGATAATCACTATCTGATTGCAAAGATTGCAAATAATGTATTCCACCGATTGGAAGTTGGTTATAATTCTATTCCGGAGGATGATTGGTGATATCCTTGGTTTATGTATGAGGTAAGGGTTCCTCCTTGAGAGCAGAGTTTGCATTTAACAGTCTGAGCACTCTATAAAATTAATTGTACTTGTGTTTTCCTTCAAAGTTACTTGTGATAGACTGATATTTTTTCTTTCTAGTATCTTCTTTGGGGATGTTCCAATTCAAACAAAAGCTGTGATTAGTCAATGAAAATATAATCTATTTTGATTGGTTCTTGTTAAAAAAAATTGTTTCCCAGCACAAACCAAATATTCAATTTAATGAAAAGAGAATTTTCTTTAAGAGCAAGCTCAAGTTTGCTTTGCAAATTTAGAAATTCAAGGGAAGGTATTGTAGCTAATATTGTATGTCCGTCTTCAAACTCTTTCTACAGGATGCTGCTATGAGATTTACTATAGGACAATGAAGAAGAAAGCAGAGCGAGAACAGCAGAGTAGTAGTCAATAAGCATGGAACATAGCAGATGTTTCAGTCATAAGGATTCCTCCTTAAATGTTGATTCACACTTAATGTTTTCAGCACTGGAGCAATAAATTTAATCCCGCTTCAATAAAAATACAATTTGTACATTTATTTTACCGAGGGCAAACATTTTGGCAGCATTAGACTATCTGTGGGGCTTGAATCTACATGAATAATTGTTTGGTTTACTATTTACACAAACTATCAGTTTTTTGGAAACATTTTAGACTGTCGTAAAGTAAAATTTAAATGAAGTGCAAATGGAAGCAGATTAAGTATACTGCACTCATGTACCAGCTTATATTCTCAACGGGGAAATATGCATATTCATATTCAATTACTCAAGCTTTTTTTCTTTCAAATGTTGGCAAATTCTAATTTGGACCAAAATATTTAGAATGCTAAGTATATAGCATGATGACAAACTGATTATGTACTGTTACTTCTCTTCGGAGTATAAATTAGATAGATTTAATATATTAGAGGTAACTTTGTACGACGATTTATTTGTCAATGTTATTATCCAAGTTTAAAAGTTATTGTTGTTTCTCAATTAGCATTATACCAGCATCATTAATATATAGTAAATTATATCCAACAATATAATACACTATTGGAAGGAAATAAATAACATATTTTGAATTTTTTTTTTTTTTTCTCTCATTAATTAATAATCTTGAATATTTTTGAACAATAATAAGTTTGGTATTTACCTCAGTTAGAGCACTTGGAAAAGGTCAACCATATCTTAAGAAGATTTTAATGGTCACGGTCCTTATGGTTATGGCAGCCTTGAAGTTTAAATAGGTCTTACTCAATACACAACATGATAAACATGCACAACAAATTAACTGTCCAACAAAGATCTAGCAAGGGAATTTTGAGTGTATTCTGTACCTCAAACTGAACACAACTGTGTTTTCTCCAATCTCTGTAGCCCATTAAAACTATCTTCTTCCTTGAAAGATCTCCATTTATTTTCCAAGTCTTAATAATTGCTTTACAAAATCCCTAAAGGCGCACATTTTTACAAAAGACTTTTTCCCTATTTTATTAATAAATACTATTACTCATTTCTTAAAAAATGAACCAACTAAGAATATTCATCATTATCCCTATTTTTATCTAAAAGGTCATAACATCTATATCTCTCTTCTAATTTAAAATGGCTATTTCAAAGAGTCATAAGAGGAATAGTCGAAGGCCAAGACAGTCAAATGCACATCATTTGCCTCCTTCCACCAAGTGGCAACACCTTTACGACACGAAAGAGAACAATCTGTAGCTAGATGACCAGTAGAGAAGCACTGCCTACATGGAAAGGGGAGGCCCTAAAAATCTAGCGATTGGGTCCATGGCTTATCTTCAACTATAAGAACCACATCCATCAGAAGGGATGTAGATGCCAATGTCAACTAGAATGCAAGCATAAGTAGATTGTCTCACTGCAGTCGTAGCCTTATCCACCTTTAATAAATAACCAATAGAGTTGCCTATGGCCTCAAAGCGAGAATTCTCCAAAAAATGAAGGGGAAGATTGGGGAGATGAACTCACATTGGACACACTGAGCAGTTCAGTAAGAGGGTTAATGGAGATTGTCTAGGGTTTTGCTGAGAGAGAGTGTTTCCCCCACACCCACAATTGCTCAATATCAAATCACATTTTTCATCAGAAGTAAAAGTAGCAGTAAAAAAACCCCTTGCACAAGGGAAGAACTCAATGTTACTAGAGACTAACGATCTCCAAGAATCTATCACCCATCGATGTAGATCCAGAAGAGAGGGCCATAAACCATCAAATCTACAAACCAAACCTAAATTGATGGTTGAGACTTATATTAGATAGGAGTTGTGTCTTGTTGATCTTTGGCTATTATGGGAACTACAATCTATGCTATTCTCAATCTCGATGCATCCCTTGTGATTGATGACATAATTGTAGCCTTTCTTTAAGGCTTAGGAGTATCGATCTTTTGCATCAAACTCAACAAGCCATGTAGGGGTATTGGGATCCGATCTAGCCTCATGTTGTGGTAACCTTTTTGGTGATCCTTTTGAATCTATTTGTTTCTTACCTAGGTCCTAAGTTTGATTATGATTTTCTTCTTCCGTTATCGCATCTCTAGTGGTAGAATACTTCCTATTGTTTCGTTGATTGTTCAATTTAAATATTAACATTAACTTCTTAGAATTTTCTAAGGACAAGCATTTCTTTATTTTCCTTTCCCAGTATGACATCCATCCTCTTCCTTCCTCTTGTTGGTTGTGATTCATTTGGAAACTTTAATTGGTTTGTTCCTTTACATGTCTCACCCATACCTTGAGTTCTTTCTAATGTTTCCTTTTGAGGTGACGAGACATCCTTCTTTGAGTGACTCATTGACCATTCAATTTAAGCTTCAACAACAACCTCTATATTAATTTGGTTTAACTTTTCATAAAAAAAATCATATTTATCTTGTTCCTTTAATCCTTTAGGAACCTCCAAGCTAATCTCTTGAATTATCTATGTTATGCTTGAATCAATTGTTTTGTTTTCTTCCTCAACAATGTGTCCAGAATATTAAATATCTTGTTGCATTTTCCATGCTATTTTTGAGTCTCATGTAGACTACCTTTAGGTTCTTTTTCATTATTTATCTCCCCCTTCTTGTATTAGAGAATCCTATTATATATCATGCAAAATTGGTGACTTAGCTCACGTACTGTTGGTGACTTCTTTTGCCAACTCTACTTTTCCTAGTTCTTTTGCAATATTGATTGTGTTGGACATAGATGACATAGATAAGAACATTATTTTGATTGGGGAGGTAGCTAGTGTTACCATTATTGGATGTTTACCTTTGGCTACCTTCTCTTGTGCCCTATTCTCCCTAGGCAATTCTTGAATTATATGAGTAGTTATTGAAGATGAGAAGTAGGTGCAATGCCTTGTGCAACTAAAGTGATAATTGGTATAATGGTTAAGGTTTGAGTGGTAATTGAGGTTGATCCTTCTGGTATTGTTATAGTGGCGATCTTAGGAATCTGAGGAGCCTTTGCTATGATAGATCCTCTATATTTTCTTCTCTTGGTCATATCTTGACTATATGTCAATACCACTCCCCTTAATTTTAGGACATGCACATGAGAAATCAACCAAGTGGTAGAAGCATATAAAATATTCTTTGTAAGATCTTGAGTTGAAAATGCTTACTTCTCTAAGCAATCAAGATTGATATTGGTTCATTGAAAATTGTATTCATGTCTTAGCTAGAGTGTAAGACCTCACATTTAACTTGTTGAGTCATTGTATGTGTACGTAGTGTTCTCGTCTATTTTATAGTAATCCTTTGATAAGACCTCTTTCTTACCTCATGGTCATCAAGAGAATTGATCCAAAAAAATTTAATATTTTGTATACATTTCATGGAGGAAGCAACTTATTTTTTCATTCTTTCGTATAGATCATAGCTTCGTCTTGCCTCATCATAGAGTTGTAGATTATGTATTCATAGCCCTTTTTATGATGCTTGTGCACAATTGAAACTATTACAAATATACCAATAAGTAGTAATAGGAAATTTTATGCCTACTCCAAGTTTGGCTTCCAAGAGACCATGATATACTATTATTTATCGTGACAACTATAACAAGGATATCTTACCGATATGATATCTAGGCAATTAGAATGGTCTCCTTGAGAATCCCTCCATAAATCAAAATAAATAAACTTCCCATACTACCTATATTATGTTGCGCCTCCACAAATAATCTCTTAGCTTTAACTTTTCCCACATGGTTATCACTAACCAAATGGTGAAGGCACTTTTCATTTTCTGTAATGAATGATACTTCATTTATTTTCTAGATATAGTTAATAATAATACAATAAGTTCTATCTGGACTTAGTTACAAGGATGTCCACTCTTTCTAATCTAATAAATGTAGATATTCTTGCCAATGACTATACTAGATAGGTTGTCATATAGAGCCTCCTATTGACATGTTGATGAATGCTATCACTAATGATCTTGGCCCAATGCATCATGTCATACCTAGTCAAGATGACATCAATGTAAAATTACACCCTGGTTAATATATTGTACTAATGGTAAGTCTAATGAGCCCGCTCAAAAGTGTCACCATGTTTCCAATTTCATTTAAAAGATAACTAGGCTAAATAAAACATAAATTTCTTGGGTGTTGCATCTATTTTATGTTACAAATGATTGTCTACAGTTTCCTTTTTCATGCACCCTGATTTTGTGTAGAAAGGAATATTGAATATCATTATGAGGGCAACAACACTTGGTCTACAAAAATCCTTCCTCCAATAGTCACCTGTATTATTCTTGGATTATAGTTTCTTATACACTTCATCACTAGTTCAAAGAATCACATGGACATGGGAAAAGTTGCAGCCTTATCCAATCTATTTAAATTTTTTTATCCCAATGGGTGGTGTTGTTATCCTTCACTCTTTGATGAAATTTTTATGAGTTGATTGCTGACTCCACAATACCCCAAGATCCGTTGAAGACCAAAATAATTTCCACAAGAGGGAATGGCAAGAAGAGTTTGCTTCAACAATGCAAGATTGATTGAATATAAAAATGGGTGTAAAAATGTACATGAGAGGTCTTGCTTATAAAGGCAAGGTGAGAGGTAGGATTAGAAAGTATTGGGACATTATTATGATCCTATACAATGAGACAACTAAGTGTTGACCTAGTAACTAGAAACCTAGTAAGGACATGTGACAACTAATCAATCTTTTAGGACACCTAGGGCCTAAGTAAATTTAAGTCACATGAATGTAACTTATTAGGAACTAGTAAAAATACTAGGTGCAAGACCTAACTAGGTCTAAACCCTTATTCACACCAACACCCTCGTTGAAGTGCAACTTCGAGAATAGATTATTATGTGAAGATGCAAGATTATTATATGATTATGGGTCCAAATACTAAACTATTTTAGGTACCCATGTACAATACAAATGCAACTTCGCACGAACGGAGAAAAGGAAACAACCTTGTAGGATAAAACTCCTCCCCAAAAGAGAGACGAAAAAAGAAGAAAGGATGATGTATGGAGGACTCAATGATACCCTGCAAGGGCTACATCCATCATGAGTATACAATCAATGATTACCTTATAGGAAGGAAAGAGAGAGGCCACATAGTCCCCCCATAGTGTACATTATCCTACAAAAATGGTGAGGGGTTGAAGAAAAAACAAAGACTGGTTCGTAAATCTAAGGATGGGGGTTTGGCTGTCAGCTCCTCTCAGGATGATCACGCTAAGGATGGCGCTACTGATGTTGTTTCGGATGCTGCCTTGGTTCAGACTGCTGATGCTGTCCTGTAGGGTGTTGATGTTGCTGCTCCTGACCATATTATTGATGATGTCTCTGGATCAACTATCCTGCCTGCTGGTGTTGTGGGTTCTGTTGTCCCTGTTTCTCCGGGGGGGAAATGGGGATTGGCGATGATGTTGTCCTTGTCCCAATTGTGGATGCTGGTGTGGCCAACCTTGTTTCTTAGGTTTTTGTGGGCTCTGTTGTTAATTCTATGGCTTGTCAAAATGCAACCGAGAAGGTGGAGGATGGATGGACAACAGTTAAAGGAAAGAAATTAAAGTCTTCCAAGCCTTCTTTTGATATGAATTTACGTTCACATAAGGACGGGCTTAAATGTAAATCTTGAAAGCCCTTTGTTGTGGTTTGCTAGTCTGGTCTCTGTTCCACTTTGTGGGAACTATTATTGTTAGTTCCCTTCGACTTGTTTGGTGGTGCTTCACAGTAGTTTTTTGTCCTCCCAACGCTCTATTTTTCACTGTTTTGTAAAAGGTTTTGGGTCCTTTCAAAACTTGTTTTTACTTAATCAAAACATCTATTCCCTTGGGAAGAAGATAAACCAAGTACAAATGCATGAATGCTTCTTATTATGGATAGGAATTAATAGGAAGTGGAATCCAATTGTAGGATGATGTCTCTAAAGCCCACTCATATATTACGTCATTAGATGATGAAGATGCCACAAACCAATCAAGTACATGCGTAAATACAATAGAAGATGAAAAACAAGGAGCATATGGAACCTGATTTTGAACAAGTTTCAAAGACAAATATGAACTGATAGTAATTGTGTCATGGCTGTCATCAAATAGGAGAGATAAACCCTCTAATTCATCTTCCAAATCTGAAATGTGAGACTCCATAAACAATGAAGCAATGCATGTCAAATAAGAATCTCAATTAGGAAGACAATGTGATATCTATTACAATGAATCATTGGTAGTACTCAATGGATCACCAATAAAAGAGGAGTGTGTGATCTCAACTGGAGAAGTAGGAGTGGTAGAAGCATCTAGATCATCAAGATGTTCAAGTTTTGCATCATATTCAAGCTCCCCTAGGGCATCTTAATCAAAGGGAAGATTGTTGACATTATCAAGTAGAATGAGGCAATCTGAATCAAGAACATCTAGGAACGGGTGATTTGTGGATCTCCAAACATCTCCCAAATCTTGACCTAAACTATGTATGGTCATTTAATTCTTGAAATCTTATGGTAGGTTTCTCTTAAGATGTTTGCAATGAAACAACTAATTAATCTTATAATATGATCATGCTTATTACCCCAAACTAATTTCTTCCATTATGTCTTTGGCTCAAGAATGGGGCCATAAATATGAGGCAAAAGATTGAGCCACTTATAATGCCTTACAATTCCTTTATTCCATGACTCATAATTATCTTTAGTCAAATTGATTACAAAAGGATGAGTTGAATAACACATGAATAATAAAAAGCTTGTGTAAATTTAAAATTCATATTCCAAATCCAAAAGACCTCAAATAGAGTGACAATGAATACAAATGTAAAACAAAATCAAGAAACTATTGCTAGATGCAAACCTAAGATGCATTGGATATACTTTTGAACACTTGAAGTGAAAATAGAAGTTCCTCTTTGTAATTCGATGATGAAGGCTATGTTATGAGAATTACTAGTGCAAAAATAATACAAAGAAGATTAATTATACATTACACAAATTTATGTGGAAAAACCTAGTAAATTTATACATGATGTGAAATCTAAGGATTTGATCTTAAATGAATGGCTAGAATTGATTGAGAAAGGTGGAGAATCTTTATTGATTAAGAATAGTCAAAATGAGTTGTGAAGACTTCTCAATAGTCTCTAAAATATGAGTAATTAGCTTTTTATTTATTTATTTTACCAAGTTAGTTTTATGTGAACCAATAATAAAAGAGAATTGTAGGAGTTATAATGGAATGTGGGTGTGTAATTAGATTTTTTTGTGTTAATTGTGGAGAATGAGTGAAAATAGCTTCATTTACCTATTTTAATTGAAATAGATAAGTATTAATCTAATGAAAATAATAACATTAATTATTTAATTAATTAGCAATGGTTAAAGAAAAGGGGAATTAGACTAGAAATAAGAAATGATAATAAGATGTGATGATTGTTGTGACATTAGAAAGTGGCAAGAATTTAAAAACTTCATATAGCTTTGTCCACTTCTTTAACAACTTGCAAAACACTCATAACTATTTTCTTTAAAAAAACATACTTTCATACCACTTGATCCATAAACATATTTATACCTCACTAACTACATATAGTTTTGTCCACTTCTTAAACAACCTGCAAAATACTAATAACTATTTTTTCAAAAGAAATTTACTTTAATAACACTTGATCCATAATTCGTGTATAACACTCATAACTACTTTTCCAAAAGAAACTTTGATACCACTCATCCATAACCACATGCATTTATACCTCACTAAATTCATCAACGTTCAGATTTCATTTAAGTTAAATAACATAGATGAGTGAATTATAAAAACATTAATGAACAAGGCACTACAAAGAAAACAACCGCAGTGAAGATAGAGACAAATATACCCCAAAGGAACCCACATCAGGTTAAATCTCCAACTATAAGGTGAGCAAGTCTCACTTTAGAACTCCAAAATGACTTACAATAGGGTCTAAGCCACATTGCATATAAAGAACTTGAACACCTCTGCTTGCAACACAACCTCTAAATACACTTTCAAACTGATTTCGATACCTTTGCTCTTACAACAATCCCTAAAAGAAAGAATCACAATAAGAAATCTCTTTCTAAATCTCTCCAAACTTGCATTGCAAGCTTCTAAGATGATTAGCCCTTACCCACATGGTCCCTAAATAACTTTACAATGCTCCAGGGAGCTGAAAAGACTAAGCAAATGCTCCAAAATGAAGAAAATTTGATAACTGGAATGCCATTAGATGCCACATACTAACGTAATAAATTCACCATTTTGCATAGACCAACAATTTCATTACCCCAAGGATTTTGTTTTTCTGCTAACTGCAACTGGTAATTTGGTCACAGACTACAAAACACTTAGTTTCTAATCTTATCTTTCTTGCTAAAACTTGCATTTGAATGTCCCATACCACGTAATACATTTTTCAGCATTCTATGATCGCTCTTTGTTCCAAGACATGGAAAGTTCAAGATACGAATCAATTTTCCTTGCCAAATTTGTTTCTAAATACAAAATGATGTCAAATCCTTGCGCAAACATCAAAACTGACTTGTGTGTTTTGTCAAATTGCCATTGACGTTTGGATATTGAAAACTATATTGTCCCATGTCAAACTCTTGTTATATGATCCTTTCGATGATGATCGAAACAATTTGAAACGAGGTATTGTAGAATGTAAGCAATTATATGTTGTGTATGCAAAAACCAATAAAACTCAATGAAGCAAAGTTAAAATACAATATGAATTGAGTCCACGAAGATATGTAAGACAGCGTTTGATAAATGGATCTTGAGTTTGGAATGTTCATTGACAGAGCATCGCATAGGAAGACGTGAAGTTGTGTTCAGGGAATCTCAATATGATCAAAGAGCTAAGAATGCAAATGGTTAAAAACTAGCTCATTTTCGTTTTGTCTCCTGTTTATAAGCTTCTTGCATGTAAAATTTCTTGCAATCTTTTTGCGAATTGCACTTCTTTTGTTTGCATGTGAGAGCCCAATGATTGGAAAATGGGGATTATTAGAATTTCCTGAAGTCTTAATCTGGAAAGCTTGTAAAGGGGACAGCATCAATATTTTTTGGAGTTCTGACAAAATGCATTTGATTCATACAGAACCTAATTAGGACACATTAAAACTGCATCATTGGCTCAAAAAGAAATGAAGGGCAGAGTGCTTTCATTTATGTAACATAAGTAAATGATGGGCAAGCCCATAATGTTTTGATTGGCGAACAGTAACACATGTAGGATATGGAAAGGCAGGAGAACAACCCATGTAACTAAAATGTCTTGCGTATAAGAACATATGATTATATTTATGAACTTGCCATAAGCAACAAAATTTGTAAATCTGAAATCATTTTCACGAAAACTTTCAACATACTTGGAAAAATGCATAAGAAAAATTCAAGACCACACCAAAAATTTACAAGAAATTCATCTGTCTTTGAGTCCAATTTGCTAAAGTATCAAAATAAACAATTGCACAAATAAACAAAGAAGGAAACATTCACATGGAGTTGCATCAAAACCCAATCTTCACTGAAAGATGCACCAATCTAAATTAGCATACTTTCAACATACTTGAAAAAATGCATAACAAAAAATCACGACCACATCAAAAAGTTGACAAGAAATTCATCTCTGTCTTTGAGTCCAATTTGCTAAAGTATCAAAATAAACAATTGCACGAATAAACAAAGAAGGAAACATTCGCATGGAGTGCATCAAAACCCAATCTTCACTGGAAGATGCACCAATCTAAATTAGCAAGCACTTTGTTACCTGGGTCAATATAAAATATATTTTTGTATATCAAATTCCTGAAGATGTGTATATTATAATATTACAGTTACTAAAGGAATAATAACAGCTGCCCTTAAATTCATTAAAACTAATTTCCCTTTGCACAAGACTGGCTTAAAAGAGTAAGATATTCTTTGCAGTCTTAAAAGTTACCAGTAAGAAAGACTGAATTATCAATAAATCATTCTAAGCAAAGTAAGAAAGATTGAATCACTAATAAGTTATTCTAATGCAAACTAACAAATAGACTAATATATCATCTAATTCCAACTCTAAGCAGGCTCACTTATTGAAAATATGTAAAAAAATAACTACTGAACAAGGGTAATAATTCTTCCTCATGAGAGTTCATCTACAAGGGGTTCTGCTAAATTTGATACCTATTGTATTGTATTCACTTCAAGCGCTTTAGTAAACTCTTTCCCTTTTTATCTTCCTCTGGATCCAAATTTCTCTTTTCATGATGAGTTTTTGTAAAGAATTCTACATTTTATCAACAGAAATCTGAAAAACAATTAACTATTCATTATATTACAAAGACAACATTGATCAAATCACGATCTATATGAAATTGCATGAGTAAAAGAATTCAACTATCAAGGATCAAAGCATTTCCCCATCTGTGACGCTACTGATCAATGAAATGGACTACATTATCTACATTCTGGAATGGACAATAATCTTCACACACACACACCAAAAAAAGAAGCAAATCTATCAAATCAGCTATAAAACTGCAACTAAAAGCGAACAGTAATAGTTAAGGTTTTCTATGCTTTAAAAATTAACAAGTATATCATATATACAAATTTCCAATTTCCTGCTGCGAAATTAACATGAGGGTTCAGCACATGTTCGAAGTAACTCTTCGAAATAGTACTACTTGTAACATCAACATTTAACGTCCTTGACACTTAAATTATCTATTATACAGTTTCGCCACAAACTGTCCAGTCAGATCTGCTAAGCAAATGTACTTCTACTTCAAAAACAACTGTTTCTGCAGCTAACTGTTACTAAGCATTACCAACATCTTCAAGGAATTTATGCTGTACACCATATCCATCCATGTAGAAAGTGGCAACCAACCAGGTTATTTACAAAAGCCTACTTGATGTTGTCACCGACAGCTGCCTTGTCATCTGTCACTGCAATTTTTCTGCACCCAAAATCTTCAGGGTGCGTTGCATCGGCCATTGCAATTTTTTGGTAACCAAACTCTGTGGATGTAAACAGAGACCTACTAATAAGGAGGGACCACACCAAGAACATGATCAAAGCAGCCACTGCACCGCATCCAATACCAAACAGCAGAGAGAAAAGAATGCCCAAAAGATCATTGGATCTCTGGCCTGAAGAATTTGGCCCATTCTGTGAAGAGATTGCATGAGGATTCGCAGGAAATGAGTGCTGAGGCCAACGGAAAGGGCTGCTAGTGAAATTCCATGAATAAACAAGATTAGTCTGAGAAGGCCCCCCACTGGAGGAACTAATCCCAATATACATTTCATCCTTCCACAGGCTAGAGAGATCAACAGGATGGGACATCAGTGGCACAGAGGGCCTAACAAGACCTGATTTGCTCAGTCTAACCTCTACAATTTTAGACCATGAATCATAATCGATCCACGCATGCAGTTGGGAGCCATCATTGAGAATCAGTTCAAGCTCAGAAACATCAGCACTCTTAGTGGAAATTAAACTCTCTATATCAATACCCACATGATTAGCATTCACATCCATGACCTCCTTGTTGAGTGCAGAGTCAAACTCCACAGCAAATAGATTGGGTATATGGGAAACAGATCCAGGTCCCTTGTTTTGTGAAAACAACCCAAACCACTGCCCATCCAGGCCTCCCGAGGGATACCCACCTGGCAAAATCACAAAGGCGAGACCATCCCCATTACCAGAGGACATTGAAAAGGAAAAGTATGAGGAAAAAGAAACAGAGGACCTGTGTGCAAAGGGCTGGACCAGCCTGATAGGCTTTCCATACATAAGACGCCCTGCACTTCTAGGTGATGACCCACTTACTCTCACAGCAGACCCTTCACTGGAAGATTGTACTGCCGCATCTCCCAGAAGGGTTATTGGGGAGGTGTGATGATTAAAGTTTGGAAAGGAGAAGGATGTGTGGCATGGATTGGAGTGCATAACAAACCTACTCTGGGATTGTATCAACAACATAAAAGAGATGAGGCCGAAGACATACCTTGATGATAAAGAACCCATCTTCAAAAGCTTACCAACACACTTTACCTACAAATCTGTGTATGTTTGCACTTCTCCTGGTGTTCAGCAGGACCGAATACAAATACAATGATGACCACTGAAAGAAAAGTGGAGTTGAATAGTTGTTTAGAAGCATCGACGGTAAGGTCTTATAAATGATTAGATGCAAGTTAATGAGCACATTTGTAAGATCATTCATCCCGTGGTGCTGATGAAGGGCCCCATTGAAACTATTACAGTGCCTTGTCTTATCTTATTGTAATGCTTTTCTTTATTATAACTTTTCCGTGCTTGACCTCAGGCTTTACTCTGAATCATGCCTCGACCTCAATGAACCATTCCTTTCTGTTTTGGCCCCACATGATTTTGGCCTATTTTGTGAGGAGATTTTTATGCTTTTTATCTTATCTAATTTTTATCTCACCATAAGGTCGTCAATGGGGTAAAATAGCATCTTAAGATTTTATTCATATCATTAAAAAATTACTTCCTCTTCCCCTTCCTTCGTTTGGGACCAAAACCTTCAACTCTTTTTTCTATTATTATTATTATTATTTTTTTTATTGTTGTTGTTTTTTTTAAATTTTAAAGCGTTTAAGAGTCTTAAGAATATATGAGTTTTTCACATTATGAGTATGAGGTCATGTTTTTATTTTTATATTAAGAATTATTGAGAAAATTATTTCGATGTTTAAATTATTGTATATTTTATATAAATTATTCTTAATCTAATATTTATTGTTCTATATTTTATTGGCTTAATTGTAGAAATAGATTGATTTGAAATTATAAAGCTTTATTCTTGCTTTATATGATTGAGGGTACAAATTTATCATTGGACAGGAACACCACCACAATCACATGCCAAATCTTGATGCATATTAGATCTTTGTCCTCTCCATGCAAGTCTCCAAAAGTAACATTGCTCTACTCCTATGTAAAATATTTGTAGCACACCCTATTGCTAAAGAGAGAACAAATAGCTAAACCGACCAATCAAACAAAAATATAAAATAAATCTTAGAGCTAAACTCACCCATTTTATTAAATACATGTTGTAATTCTTGGATCTCATGACAACAACCTTGGTATTCACTATCTTTTTAATTTGCTCTCTTTTTCTTTGTGGTAGTGCACCGATCAAGTCTTTAGCACATTTTCATCAAGAACTTGTTGAGGATCGAAATGGTAGGGATAAATATTTGCAACATTAAAAATTAGAATGATATCTAAATTTTTATGAAAATTTAGTAAATAGGCATTTTGATTGATTTTATTTAGTATTTTGCATGGTCCCACTTTTCTAAGTTTTAATTTTTTATAAGTGCCCTGAGGAAATCTTTTCTTACATAGATATACCATGACTTGGTCACCCTCCTCATACACTTTCTCCTTTCGATGTAAATTAACATCCCTTTGCATCTTGACTAACCCATTTCCCATTTAGAAGATCAATAAGATCAACAATCCCCTTAGGATTATTTCCCAAAACAACTAGGAAAGGAGACTTATTGGTTGACCTATTGATGTTTGAGATAAAAAGAAAACTCGATTTGTGCTAAAACCAAATCTCATTTCCTTGGATTTTCACCAATGAGGAATCAAAGCAAATTACCCAAACTCTTGTTTATCGCCTGTGTTTGCCATTTGTTTGAAGGCGATAAGTTGAATTATAATGTAGTTTTCTATCAATATTTTTTAATAATGTCCTCCAAGAGTGAACTTTTCATAGTTTTGGGCAATACATGTAGGCAAATAATTTATTTAAAAAAATAAATCAACAACCTTACTTGCATTTGTAGTCTTTTTGCATGGAATGAAGTGGGCCATCTTTGAGAACCGATCCACGATAACAATAATGGAGTCACTTCCTCACTGAGCACGAGGTGATCCCAATACAAAATCCTTTTAAATGTCAATCCATGACCCCTTAAGAATAGGTAAGGGGTTGTATAAAACCATGTTTTGTTGCTCATCTTTTTAAAATTGATAAACTCTACATGTAGAAACAAACTTATTCACTTCCTTCCTTCTGAAGGCAAAAAAATTCTCACTTATCACGCTATAATTTTTTGTTTCCTTTTTGAAGTGTCTCCCTAGGCCATTTGAATACATCTCCCAAATCAGTTTTTCCCTCTTAGATTCAAGGTGAATACAAAGTTGGAGTCTTCTAAATTAAAAAATCATCTTCCAATAAGTAGTCTTCGAACAATTTTGTCCTTGATTAGTAGGAATATTGAGGGTAGTGATATTTTTTCAAAAATATTGATCAATTGCATATTCTCCTTTTGTTTCCTCAAATCTAACAATCTCATTGGTTATTGAGACATGTACTGTGGTGTCTCCTACTTAATCCTCAACTACTACATTAGTTTTTCAACTCAATTGTTGAACAACACATGTAAAATCCTAAAAAAAGGAGATCCATTTGGCCTTTATGGGATAATTTAGCTTGAGAGTTGATAATATTTTAGAGCTTGATTATTTGTCAATAAAATGAAATCTCTATCTTACAAGTAGTGCCTCCATTGTTTTAATGTTTGGACTACAATATACAATTTTGCATCATATGTACCATATCTCTTTTTGGCGTCATTTAGTTTCTCACTAAAGAAGGCATTTGGTTTACCTCTTGACTCAACACACACCCATTGGCAATAACAAAAGTATCACATTCAATGGTAAAACAAAAGCAAACTAGCAAGGCAAGTATAGGGGCTTCAATTGCCTTCTTTTTAAGTTGTTTAGAACTTCTTTAAATTGCTTGAGTCAAAGAAAAACACTTTCCTTCAGTACAACTAGTCAAGGGAGCACATATTGTTCTTTGACTGTGTGTATATTATTCTTTTGGTAGTGGCATCCATGTGATGTATTTGATTACAATTATATTATTTTGATCATGTTGTTATCACTACTGCTATGGATGGTAGGTTATAGATGTAGATTCAGTGATGATTATTGGAGTTGATGAAAAATCATCAACCCTACAGCTCCCAAGAATCACCTACATGCAAACACCTATCTCAGAAAGAGAGAAGCAAAATCTATGGAGGCCAGAAACAACAGATCTGTGAAAGAGGAAACATCAGGTCAATTAATTCAATAATAGAATACATAATACAAGATGATTCAAGATCAATCATAATTGATTAACAAATGCAAAAAGATCAAACCTTATAAAAGGTGATCAAACCCCTAAAAAGGGGAGAAACCTAGGTTGCATGATAATAAATAATTAAGAATTAATTATTATATGCCTAAAGTTTAGCTTAAGTGAACTAGAGATAATAAGTGACTTTAATAATTAAATCAAATGACTTAATTAATAAGTGAATTAACTTATTACTCTAACACCTCCCCTTAAGATAAAATTAGGGAGTAGCTAAAACCTAGAAAGAACTAGTGAAAGTAGGAAATGGGTCCCAACAACATGGCTTGATCAGGTACTCAAGTACAAAAAATCTCTATAAAGAGGAGAAAAGGATAAAAGCTAGTGGGAAAAACCCCTCCCTAAAAAGAGATGAAGACTAGTGAAAGACTGAAGCAACCTCCAAACTAGAGAATGTCTCATAAAAAAGGGAACAAAGGATGAACATGAAGAACACCACTGAAGCATGAAGCTGCAAACACTGTCGAAGAATAATTGTTGGAACATCCACTGTAATAGAACATGATCAGGTAAAGATGATTGTAATCAAAGTATGAAGAGTTGATCAATCAAAGATGAAAGGATGCCTCCAAAACAGGAATGAAAGAGTGTCCATATGGTAAATGATCCATCTCACTGAAATGCATAGGTACCCAACCACTGCATCCACCTAGTACATAGGAACAAATACTAAATACATTGATCACTTCATCGAACCAAGGAAGCATTAGAACTAACATGAGATACCCCCTCATAATGCTGAGTAGAGAGAGGCATGATAGGTACACTGGACTAGACTGCCAAGAATCACTGCATGATGAAAAACCAGTAACATAGAAAGTGCAATAGAAAGTACAAGCACATATAAAGGATGGTGTCATGGAGGAAACACTCTCTTGACACACATCATGAGGCTAATGTTGTGGAAGGAACACTCACTTGACAAAGGTAAATCAAACCCCCCATGACACTTTATAATGTAGTGCAAGTACAAACAAACAAAAAATGTCTAATACCTCAAACATGCATCAGATGACACTTTATCCTAGTGTGCTTGCAAACAAAAAAAGCTACATAAATAGATGTTTACAATGCTCAAGAATGACAATAATTTTTTAGAAACGTGAATAACAACTAAAAGGGAGTCATCCCATGTAAGGAAAAAGATATCAGGACTTGAAACATCCAAGATAATCACCAGATTGCAAAAAGAAAAAAACTGAATAAAATGTACCTGAGTAGATTCTGGATGTGAGACACATAAAATAAGATAGAGCACTGAATCATCTTTCTAACGTCATGCAAAAGTAAAAAAATGGAGTCTGAATGAGCAAGATATGACTCTTGGAGTGCAAAACAAAACCCTGACTTTGACTGACAAAAAACCCTACAAGATGGGAAAATTAAAAAACTAAGCTTACAAAATCAGGTTAGGCTCGGAACCAAATTTTCGACGATATCTCGTTTGGCAAAAAATGCCTCTGTTTTCTCAAGATACGAGAAAAAAACTGAAGAGGGCTCCAAAACAAGAAGAACTCCAAGAAACCTCTGTTAAATCTAGCGTAGCTCCACTAAATTTGGCGATGCCTCCAAATTTAGCGAGACTATTAAATTTTCAGCCAAATTTGGCAGATTTACAAGGAGAATTTTTTTTAATATTTTTTCTTGCTAGTTCGGTGGCATGAATTTTGAGGTGGCACAGAAACCAAGGCAGTGTGAAAATTGAGGCATTTTTTGCCTTGAAAAATGTACCAAGGTTGTGCATGCAAAAAAGAGGGATCAAATTTCAACTATGTCCAAATTGGACGAGGTTTATATGAAAAAGAGGGGTCTTTGGGCCTTCCGGACGCAACCATAAGGTCAGTTTTTGCCCAAAGTGCTGTGAAAAATAGCTCCCTCCAGATCCACAAAAATATGAAACAAAAAACCTTTTGAAAAACACAGATCTGAAGAACAAGGCCAAATCTATGATGAAGAGAACAAAGACATGGAGATATGGAGCTCTGATACCATATTGGAGTTGATGAAAAACTATCAACCCTACAGCTCCCAAGAATCACTTGCATGCAAACACTTGTCACATAAAAAAGAGAAGCAAAAGTTATGGAGGCCAGAAATATCAGATCTGTGAAGATGAAACATCCTCAATTGATTCAATAATAGAATACTAGATACAAGATGATTCAATATCAATCATAATTGATTAACAAATACAAAGAGATCAAACCTTATAAAAGGTGACCAAAACCCTAAAAAGGGGAGAAACCTGGGTTGCATGATAATAATTAATAAAGAATTAATCATTATATGCATAGAGTTTAGCTTAAGTGAACTAGAGATAATAAGTGACTTTAATAATTAAATCAAATGATTTAATTAATAAGTGAATTAACTTATTACTCTAACAATGATCATATATTCATGATGACTCTACAATGTTGTGACATGATGTTATATGATGATATATAGTTACATATACATATATAGATGATATTTTGTCCTTATTGTGTTGGTTGTGGTTTCATGATGTACATTGATGTTGTGCTAGTTAATTGATGAGATGTTATGTTATTGCTTATGTGTTGATAGTAACATGGTTTAGGGGTCTATTATACGTTCTTAATTGTCATTAATGATGTTTAGTGTATTTTAAATATAGATGAGATTATTATTTTGATGCTTAGATGATGTTTGTATGTGAAAATGATGACGTTGTAACATCCAAATATATAAGAATAGTTTCATCACTAAAATATCATTTTCAGTGATTTATGTTAATGGACTATTTTGTGTGTGCTTCGACTATTGTATATACATGATCAAGTACTCTTGATGTGTGAATATTTTAGTGTTAGCAAGTACTAGGATTCATATCCATTGGCTTCACCGGTCAGAGCATTGCCTACATCCCTAATTGTGGTTACAAAAGATAATACATTAGCCACCCATGTTAATTGACCTAATCATCATCCCTAATTTGGGACAGTATCTCTATATTGCATATTTTCACCCCCCAAGTTACCTTATAGGTAATCATCAGTGACCCTCATGCATGATTGTTGAAGACCAATAACATTTTTTGTGCATAGTCAGTCACTTGAGAATTGTCGCTATTATGTTACTTATATTAATAATATCTACATATCATAGTGACAATTAAATATTTAATTAGAAGCGTGTCTTATGCATTCTTAATTTTATGAGAATTGAAGGATTTAACATAAATGATATTTTTAAGAATTGACAAAGATGGTCTTGGGACTAAGGTGACTGCTGACAAGGAGACTGACAAGGAGAAAAGTGGTGATAGCACTGTGAGTAAGGGTAACAAATGCCTTGTGGATTTTACTTGCACCCCGGGCAAGCTTATGGATGATGTTAGCATGGTCAAAGACCAAATGCGTACCGTGGTGTGTGATATCAACCTCCTAAAGAAGATGAGCATAGGAAAAAATCTAGTTGCTGAGTGCCTTGATGAAATGAGGGATGTGATCAGGAATGCAGATGCTTATGCTGCCTTGGTTGATAAGGTTTTTAATCTGGAAAAAATCTTGAAAGAGCTTGAGGCCAAAGTGGGGATAACACTATAAGTACCCGAGCAACTGTACATGGAGCATTGCCCCCAACGATTGAGAAGTTCCTAAAGGTGGGCCACCTCCATAGCCACTTTATTGGCTTTTCACTTGAATCTGCATCATCACATTATTACATATATAATATTTATTATACAAAGCAACATTTATATCAAGAAAGTTGTGAGTGAAAAGAACAACATTCCTATCTTTCCATAAAGTGAACAAAATCTCCATCCTGAAACTATGCCAAATCTGGGTAAACTTGGAAGGAAGTCTCAGAGAGTCTCCCAAGACAATCATATGCCAAGAGAAGGGCTTAGGCTTGAATGGTTCAAAAAATCATGAATCCACTGCCAATACTATTGAGCTCTCCTACAGAACCAAAAAATGTGCAAAAATGACTCAAGGTTCCCACAAAAGAGACATCAAGGGTCAGGAACACCCAGATGTTTGAGCCAAGGGCCCAAAGGAAGACCTTGGAAGAGAAAACACCAAGCAAAGAGAGTCATCTTGGGCTCAGTAATAGCAGACCAAATGAGCTAGAAACGAGAGCTCCAGTGGTGAGGAGAAGACTACAAATGCCATCTCTGGTTGAGAATGTCCACTATAGGAAGATGCAAAGACAACCATCTATAACCCATCTTCGGCTTGTAGTTGTTTAAGGGAGTGGAAGGGTACCATTTCCAGTCTTTCCACTAGGGTTGAATAGACTGAATACCTAGCTTATGAAGCAAATGATCTGGAATGGCAGAAACCAATAGATCAAAAGTCTGACGATCTGGACAAGCCAAACAAAATTGGACATGCATATCTTCCCAAGAGCGAAGGTTCATAGTGGCCCTGGGAAAGAGGTCCTTAGGTGTTTTGATGCTACGTTTGAAAAAAATGCAAAGTACTGGCACCTTGAGTCTTAGCCAAAGGAATACCCTGAATGGAGAACATCGGAGACCACCAAAGGTTCTTTTGGATTACAAGTTATTTTTTACTATTATTTTAATGGCTTTTCAAAATGTGACTTTTAATTTGGAATTAGAGTTAATTTTTCTTATTGACACACTTAGTATTTTCTTGTTCTTGCTCAAAAATGCTACTTTTGAATATTTGAATTGCATGGATTGAGAGATTTCTTGGGAAATATTTTGTGGGTATTTGTTGGAAAGTTTTGTGGGAGGGAATTCTTTTGGATGTCTAGATTTTGTTTCATCTCTTGGTGTGTGTGGGATTCTTTTCAATTTTGAAGATTTCAACAAGTTTGAGGTAGGACTCTTGAATTCTCCTTTTTCCCTCATTTGAATAAATTTCTATGAATTGGGTATGGTTTGTAGAGCAAGTTAAAGCATTTTACCTCTTTGTAGAATTTTGTTTGAAATGTTTTTGAGATTTTATGTTAAAATTTTGGAAATATGGGTTTCTATGGGGATACTCTGCCTATTTTTTTTATAAATGGGTATGTCGACACCTAAAACATCCCTAGACACCTTAGCGTTAATGAAATTTAATTTAATTAATATCCCCTATAAGAACTATAGTTAATTAATTAATTATACTAATTGTTACATTCATCTATCTATTTAATTAAATTTATTTAATTAATTAGATTCATATTCCTATGGTATTTAAATTTAACTTAAATATCCCCCCTTAATATATTAAATCTTATTTGATATATGATTCTCCATAATCCCCTTTAAATAAATTTCAAATTTATTTATTTACCTCACTCATCTTATTTCTTCTAAACTTGGTTAATTCAAATTTAATTTAAATTAATCTTAAACTAGCCTAGAAACATAGTCTTCACCCATCACTCTCATCCCACTAAGCCTACCCACTAGTTAATCCTAGATTAATCAAACTAAAAAGGTGAATCCTAACTTCATTAGTCCATAATGAGTTTCTCACACATGTGTGAGCAACTAATCCCAAGGAAGCCACCCAACTTCCTTAAATGCTCTTGCACTTTTGTCCCCCACTCCTTTCTCCTATGTTGCTCACACATGTGTGGGCAACATTGAGCCTTTCAACCTTAAATACCCATCTTGTCTCAAGGTTGAATTTTTGCATGGCCACCTCCTTTATCCTTTGTGTCTCTTATGTGGCTCCTATCTGGATGCCACATAGGTGCCACCTCATCCAAGCCCTCATCCTTGCTCCAAATATCTATAAATAGGAGCCTTTCCAAGAGCAAATCCATCCATTCTAGTTGCATTGTTATCATGCTAAAATAGTTCTAGAGAAAGAGATTTTATGTTAGCTTCATTTTCATAGCTTAATCTTTGCATAGAATAACATGTTAGATAATTTTAGCTTTAAATCTTGCTAGTTTGTAGCTTGCATTTGCATATAGAATCATCTTAACAATCTTTGCATTTCCATCTTCATCATTTGATCATCCTCACAAACTAGTTCTTCATATAACTTTTGTGACCTCTTGGTCTCCATTAGTGCATATAGGCTTCATTTCCATCATTCAAGCTTGCATTTGGGGATTTTTATATATTTATGTATGCATGTTTTAAACTAATGTTTGTTTGTCTACACATGTTCTAGATGGGTTAGGTTTCATCACACACATTTTGGCACACTCGGTGGGACTCACGTCCCTAGAAACCCAAATATTTCTCCTAATTTTCATGTTATGCAGACCCATAATGTGCATTGGTGTCTCTATGTTACGCAGAGGCATCTCTACCTTTAAACCGTCATCTACGTAGATCCACGCCTACGCAGATCAATGACTATGACCTACAACTGTCACCTCGGCCTAGCAAAGTTTAAGGGGGTTTTTAATTGATTTATGTGGTTTTTGGAATTTATTGCTCTTAATTTTTTGTCAGTTGTTGGGTTTCCAAAATTAAATGCTGTCAAATTTTTTATTCTTTTATAATCACAGTTATAAAAAAATATTTTCTTTAAATTGCTTCTTGCGCAGATCTAGGCTTGTGTTTTGCAATCGTCATCTGTGCGTGGTAAGTACAGGTAATTTTAACATAGGTTTAAATTCTAATTTTTTGTACTTTTTCAAACTGACACTTGTGCTAATCCATGCCTGCACAGATTTGTGCTCGCGCCCTATTGCAAAATTTCTCAAAATTATTGTTGATTTTCCTAATGATTAACCACTTTTTGCAGCTATATCTGACTATTCAAGACCAAAAATCACTCAAACTACTAACTCTTGTAGGCGTCTTGGATTTTTTTATATCCTTTTCATTTTGTGAATGAACTCTTGAATGCATTAAAGACATTTACATGCTTTGTGGGAGAGTCTTATGGTTAAAATATTTAAACCTAGCTACTCTAATTATATTTCAATTTGGAAAGGACCCCATGCTTGATGTTTTTGGATAAGTTTTTCTAAAAAAATCCATTCGAGCTATTTGTGTTAAAACCCATTAATTTACCTAGCACTAGAATAAAATATAGTTGTATACTCTCCCCTCGCCTTCGTAGACCTTGGGTGAAGAGAAAGCTTATCTTATTCTTGCTTCTAGAGAGGTCCTTCTAGAGGGAGCGCTTCCTCTTTAGAGGATGACCTCAAACTGGTAAATACCTTGACTGGTATAGAAATAAGACTTTGAGTAAACTTGGGTCTTACCCCACCAATCTTGGGTGATGTGTGTTGATGGAAGTATGGATCGAGTGAATAGTGCCTAATTAGCCAACATGGTCAACTAGGCTCTTAAGTGATTCACAAATGTACAAACCGTTTGGGGGGATGCCCCAGATCTTAGATAAAAGTTGTTAACTAGTATCCTAATTGGTTCACATCTGAACAATGACTTATTATAGTGCAAGGGGAGGGAGGATTCTCCCCCCAAGATTCCCATCATACATGTTCTAGTGTATTGTTTTGTGAAAGAGATATGTGTAGCATGGAAACAATACTTGGAAAAAGGCAAAAACATGAGCACCCTTTCGGGTGACACCGTTGTGTGAGCCTAAGGACTACCAAGAAATGGGCATATAAATTTTAATTTGAAGCCAATTCCTTAGGATAGAAAGTGCTTGAAATGTCTTCATTGTTTTGACCAAGAAAAAAACACAAATGACTTGAAAAATCCATTTTGAACATACACAAACAAAGTTCCAAAGTTTAATCAACTTTTTGAAATCACAATCGCTTCTCTTCTACAAGGTTGTTGTGTCCCTTACAAGACTATTTTCAGACACCTGTTGCAAAGTGAGTGCTCCAAATTTGAGTAAAGGTATACATAGCGTATTCAATGCCTTTGATGCATGTTGAAATGAGTTATTGACATTGAATAAATCAATCAAAACTTGTAAATTTCACCATTTTCCTATATCAGCGTCTACGCAGATCACGCCTGCATTGGGAGACCAACATATCTGCTTTGCTCAAATTTGGATGGAATATTCCATTTAAAACAGTCAAAATTCTACAATGGTGTCTCCAACTTGAGATCAACACCTCCGTAGATCCACATCTATGTCTAAGAATCGACGTCTTCGCTGAAAAATAGTGAGCTATTAGGACCTGTTAAAATTTCACATTTTCAATCTTCTAGGGGTCCCTGAAATCATTTTGCAAAATCAGCTAGTTTGACCCCCCAAAATCCAATTTCTCTAGGCTATGTCTAATTAGAGAAAGCACAAGAAAGTCAATTTTCAATTACCCCTCACCTACAGGGAGAATAATACATATGACCGAACCATTAGGCAAAGCAAGGTGTCATGCGCGCAACCCAAATTTGTGCCCAACAAGCTGAGAGATATGACATGATGATATTCAACAACAAAGTCACCAACCAAGAATAGTATCACTAAAGTGGATGGAGAGATTGTTTAGGCATTGATCATGTAGAGTGGGTCACAGAGAATCTTGCTATACCTTCAGTACCTACCAAGAAATATAAGGCCCGCTACCATTTGAATGTTTAGAAGTTGATATCAAAATACAATATGGTGTTTGGAAACATACCTCCTAGAGTACCTCTTGTGTGAGGAATTGAGCATGTGATAGAACTGGAGTAAGGAGCCAAACCAATTATTACCACTTTATTAAGACATCCAAAAAAAATACAAGGATGAGATAGATAAAGAAATAAAGGAATTGTTAGAAATGGGGCAAAAGGCCAAGTAAGAGTCCATTTGCATATGCAGTGGTTTTGGTCAATAAAAATGGTGGAAAAATGAAGATGTGCATCAACAACATGTCTCTTAACAAGAAAACAATTAAAAACATAATACCACAATTTGATGAGTTGATTCGGGCTCGGTAATTTTTAAAGATAGACTTAAGATTAGGATACAACCAAATAAGGATGAGAGCATAAGACATCAAGAAAACAACTTTTAGATGCCACTATGGCTACTTTGAGTTCTTTATTGTGTCATTTGGGATAACCAAAGGTCCAACTACATTCTAGAGCTATATGGATAATGTGTTCAGGAGGTAGTTATGGAAATTTGTCTTAATCTTCTTTGATGACATTTTGATTTTTACTAAGACTTCGGAAGAGTGTTTTCAACATCTTGAGGAGGTCATGAGTATCCTAGAGATTGAGTCATTATATGAAAAATAATCAAAATGTGATTTTTGCATGACAAAGCTTTTATATCTTGGTTATATTATCAATGCATATGGGGCGAGAGTTGATCCAACAAAGATCAGAGCCATTGTTGAATGGAAAAAATCCTAAAAACCTCACTCATCCTAAGAGGTTCTTTAGATTGTGTGGGTTTTAAAAATATTTGTTAAAGGATTTTCATAGACAACAAATCCACTTACCAATTTGACAAGGAATGGAACCTTTATATGGTCAAATTTAGCTCAGAAGTGTTTTGAACACTTCAAGTAGATAATGTCCACATGACATTTTTTAGCGCTGCCTAATTTCACCAAACCATTTGAGTTGGAGTGTGATACATCCCAATAAGGTATTGGTATAATGTTGATGTAGGAGAAGCTCCCATAGCTTTCAAAATAAAAAAATTGAGAAAGATAGAAATAAGATATTCTATTTATGATATGGATATGTTGGCCTTTATGAATGCATTGTCCAAATTTAGACCATATTTGGTAGGAGGCAGATTTGTCATCAAAATGGATCAAATAGCATTAAATACTTCATGAATAAAAGAGATCTCAATGACAGGAAATGGAAATGGGTCAGCAAGATGCATGCATATGACTTTGACATTGAGTATGTTAAAGGTAATAAGAACATAGTTATTGATGCACTTTCACAGGAACCACAATAGTGTTTAGTATTTGAGATATATGTTGATGAGAGGGAGTTGATTACAATAGAGTATGATAAGGATATGTGGGAAATTAGTTTAGTATAAGGAACCATATAGGATACCAAGTATACAATAATTAATGAGTGCATATTATACAAGGAAATGATCTATTTAGTGCCTTCTCAACTTAAGGTATAAATTTTGAGGACTTTTCATGATGCACCAATGGCTAGTCATACAAGGTTCTTCCAAAGTTATAGGAAAGTCTGGGAGAGATTCACTTGGAAGGGACTTAATAAAAATTCCTCGAGTATATTATGGAATGTCCTATCTACCAATAGAACAAGAATGAGCACACCTGTCCAGCTGGTCTACTCCAGCCCTAACCAATATTTAATCAAAAGTGGGAAAGTATGTCAATGATCTTTATCAGAGGGTTGCCCAAGGTTCATGGTAAGGACTGTATCTATATTGTGGTTAAAAGCCTAACAAAATATATACTTTTCTTTTCAATAGAAACCACACATAAAATATCCCAAGTGGATTATTTATTCTCTTCAGCGGTGTTCAGACTGCATAGGATGCCTAATATCATTATGAGCGATAGGGATAACAAATTCTTGAGTTTGTTTTGGTAGAAGATTTTCAAGTTAAATGGGACAAATCTTACTCCTAGTACCAGTTCATGTTAGAGTAAATAATTAATTTAATTACCTTGATTAAATCAACTTTACTACCTCTTAAGATTTCTCTTTATGCACTTGCATTATTCATTTAATAATTAAATCTAATTATTAAATTCCTATTTACCTATTAGGGTTTCCTATTAGGTTTTACAATATAGTTCTATAAGGATTGATCTTTTGTATATTTTATTCATTCTTTTGGCTGATAATAATCTTTCACATTGTTAGAGAAAAACCCTTGTTTGTTTTCTATAGTTTTCTTCCTTGTGACAGGTTTTTGCATGCAGGTTTCTTGGGCTTAATAGATTTGTTTTTCATCAAATCTTACATGGTATCAGAGCTCAATCTGTTGTAGCTTGTTCATGTTTGAAGAAAAAAAGAGGAGAAAGGGTTTGGCAGAAGGAATTTGGGTTTTTTTTGGCTAATTTGAGAGGTTTTGGTTGTACTTTTCAGATCTGGTATTCCATGCAGAACGTTATTTTTTGTTTCTTTTTTGCATGCAAAAAAAAATTGCACTTTTTATAGGCGCATGCATGTGAAGGGGCATTTTTTTGGATGTCCTTCCCAGTTCTGTTTACAGTGGTGTCCTTCCCGGTACCATTTACTAGACCTGTACCTTTTTCCTCTGAACGTTGTGCATGAGCCGATGTCTGCATTGGAAAATCTAAAAAGGTAGAACTTCAAACCCCTGCGGGCACCATACCTTGGATTGCAAGCCTTTTTTACCTACGATTTCTATCCAAATCTATGGTTATTTTCATCAGAAAAATTCAAAGGTACACATGATACTCATTTGAAGCTTTTTCCTCTCATTGTAAACAATCTTTTCTAGCTTCTAGGGTTCAGTTTATTGAGTTGTGGGGGTGTTTTATTTCTTGTTTTTTTTTTTTTTTACTTCAGTAAAATTGAAATTATTTCAAAACAAGACCCCTTCTAAAAATATGGCTAAGACCTCTTCTAGTCTAGAACTTTTGACCCCTCATAATTATCACACATGGAAATCCCTAATCACACAACTTCTCTGGTCAAAAGGGTTGTGGTCTTGTATAGATGCAATGCAACTATTTTTATAGAGGCCTTTCGAGGTCATGCAACATAGGAACAAGATGGATGAGGCAATGGGGTCGATTGCTTTACATGTATTGTAACGCCCCGCCAGGAAACCCGAGAGGACAATACATAAAATATCTATAAGATGCAAGTAATTTTTTTATTTTTATTTTTATTTTTATTTGTTTAACTAGAATAATATTCATCATTGTACTTCATATCTCTAAAATAAATAAAAAATACTTTTCTACAACTTGAGTGCAAGATTTATTCAACTTAAGTCCTCATAGGTTCCCTAACGTCGCTACTAAAGCAACATTATTTAAACTATTTACATGCATAAGATATCCATTTAATTATGAGCTTAAAAGATCTACATTAATTTTAATGCACCAAGGTAAATTTTCCTAACTTG
>MU228154.1:4224564-4248424 GCA_018584345.1 Thuja plicata | reverse complement strand
GAGGCTATAATAATCAACTAAGAAACATATCAAGGTAACCACAAGATCAAACAAGGTCAACCAAAGTCAACAAGGAAAGTCGAGCCAAACTCTTGACCGAGCATGAAGCTCTGAAACACAACATAGAAAGATTAAATAAGAATAATACCATGAAGGATAAATAAATAAAATGAGTAAACAAATCACACAACCAAATGAATGCAAGTGACCACAAGGCACCAATTATAACAATGCCCAATCAGGTGTGCTAGATCTGGGTTTTTCACCCAAAGGTTGATTGACAAAGAAGGAACCCTAGTATTCCCAAATTGGAATAATGAAAAAGGAAGACTCATGCAAGGGCCTTAGTAATATCTCCATAACAACAACCATCGAGGATTTGAGGGCACGCTCAGACCTGTGAAGCCAGGTGAAGTCGATGCCCGGTACCTGCAAGCCTGCATCACAGAGAAGAAATACATGTGCATAGATATACATATAAGAAGACATTGTAAACAAATGACCAGGATCGATACATCGTGTGGACCTCAGCTATGTGAGTAACTACGACTTCATCCTGAATCATGCAAACACATCATGTATATACACACACACACACCAAGTATGTAGAATCATCCTAGCGAAGGTTATAATCTTGAGCATTGGGTTAGTATCTAATCAATACTAATAATAAATCAACATAATCATTAGACATAACCCAAATCATCAAGTGACATACAAGATTCATCAAAAGTAACCTTAATAGAAGAAAATATAAATAATTGCTTATATATATTCATATATAACATTCATAAAGGTCTTGAAGCTCCTCAATACATACATAGAGATAAATACATACAAAAATTATACCTTTCGACAGTATGTCTGATATTAAAATCCTCGGGTACTGGTTTATGAAATCATTGTAAAAAAACTATAGGAATAGATCAAACGAGTATCATGAACAACTTAAGTTGTAAGAAAACATCGAAACATCTTACTTCGTTCAAAAAACACAAAACTTATTTTAGAGTTAGAGGGGTATTACATGTATTAGATAGTCTACAGTTTCATCTTGATGGGTGCAATACCCCTCTAGATATGTGGACCCACCTTAACAGCATGTTTGGTATAGTGAATGAGTTCAAGGCACTACAAATTAAGGCAAAGCTTACCTCTTGTACCAGATCATTTTCCATCCATTAAGGAATTCTTGATGAAGTTCAAGCAAAAAAGTTCTTTATTACAGGGATGTGGAAAGACTAAGACTGACACGAAGTGCATCTACCTGATTTTGTCAAAGCTCTGAGGAAAATTTCATATTTTCTCCTCTACCTTCCACTCTACCATGGATGCATTGGGGCATAGATTCCACATGGCCACTTTTGAGGTGTTTTGTGATCGGTTGACTAGAGAGTAGGCCAAGCTCACACAGTTGGATTCTTTATCTGGAACTAAGAACCAAGCTTTGGTTGCTCAGACTTCTAAGGGGACATGGAAGTAGAAGAAGAAGCCCAAAACATATTCAACTGGCAGTGAACATTCCTCCAAGCTTCCTCAGAAAATAGAGTCTAAGAAATCCACTCCTAAGGGTAAATCTTCTAGGTCTGGTGAGTCTTCCTCCAAGACTAAGAAGTTCACAGGTGACCCTTGCAGTTTTTGTGGCAAGGAAGGGCATCTAGTTTCCAAGTGTTGGAAATGTCTTGAGGCTCTAGAGGAAGCCTTGCATCAACATAGTATTGCTTCTCCACAACCTTCACCTACTCCCATAGGGAAAGTTCATGTTTTTTCTACACGAGTATTATATTCCACTGCTACATGGATCATTGATTCAGGTACTTCGCACCATATGAAAAACACACCTAGTTTGGTTACCTCACTTTCTCAGAGTGCTACTACACAAATTGCAATTGGTGACTCAGCACAACTTTTAGTTACAGGTTCTGGTACTATTTCATTGGATGGTGGATCTCTACAGGATGTTCTTTTGGTTCCAGTCATTACTACGAACCTCCTGTCTGTCTATCAGATTTGTCATTCTGGTTCTGATAAGATGGTTGAGTTCTCACCACATGATGTATTTATTCGAGACCTCCATGATCCTGATTTGGTTGTTGCTATTGGGAGTATTGATTTAGAGTCTTACTTATATATGTTTGATGGATTTGAGAGCTCCAATTATATAGTTGTTTCTCTTTTTTCTCATGTAGAAACAGTGAGAAAGATTTGGCATGAGTGTTTTGTTAGGGTTTGACAGATCTGAAACAATATAAGAATAAACAGTTATATGCAGAAAACAAAAGAAGAATAAAAATTGAACATAGATAACACAGATTTAACATGGTTCACCCAAAACCTGGGCTACATCCACCTACATAGCCGTCCAAACTTTCTTATTATCTAGAAAAATAGTACACCAACATTCCAATGCATTATGCATCTCATTCGCTTATAACATGCGTTTTAGGGCAACCTCTAAAATTAACCATTTCAGGGTTTTACAATGTCCCAAAAAAGAAAATCTCCATGGAGAAAAGTTGTTTTGACATCTAGTTGTTCCAGATGCAATTCATATGCAGCCACAAGACTTTGTACAGTTCTAATTGAAGTAATTTTTACAATAGGGGAGAATATTTCATCAAAATCTATACTCATTTTCTGTGCAAAACCTTTTACCACAAGTCCGGCCTTATACCTTTTTATTTCCTCCATCTTCCTCCTTCAGCCTATAAACCTATTTATTAGGCAAGGCTCTTTTTCCTTCAGGTAAAGGGACTAAGTCCCAACTCTTATTTTTCAACAATGAGTCCATCTCCTCTTTCATTCCTAGTTTCCACTGTTGTTTGACATCCACCTGCATTGCTTCTTCGTATTCTTCTGGTTCACTAGAATTAGTCAATAAAATGGAATACAAAGAAGGAGAAAACCTTTCAGGGGTTCTACTTGACCTTGTAGAATGTCAAACACTTACAGGAGTTTGTGGGATACCGTGTTGTTGTTGAGCATCATGTACTAGTGGCATTTCATTTTTAGGAGTCTCATCCTACACCACATATTCTTGTTTGACCTATTCATGCTTCTTTTCCTCCAACTACTCTTTATACATGACCTTCTCATTGAATATAACATCTCTACTTCTAATTATTTTAAGATTTTCAAAATCCCATAACCGATAACCATAGTCATCTACTTCATATCCAATGAAGGTACATTTTTGAGATTTAGCATCAAGCTTGGTTCTATTTTCTTTATCAACATGGACAAAAGCTTCACAACCAAAAGTTTTCAGAAATGAATAATTTACCTTTTTACCAGTCCATGCTTCCTCTAGAATACCACCATCCAAAGGGGTTGAAGGTCCTCTATTTATCAAATAGACTGTAGTGTTTACAACATTTGCCCAGAAATGAAGGGTAGTCCAACATGCAATCTCATGCTCCTTGCACGTTCCATGATTATCCTATTCATTCTTTCTGACACACCATTTTCTTGTAGGGTTCCTGGAACTATCTTATGCCTTCGAATTCCACTGATAGAAAATTAATCTTCAAAGGTTATGCTACAATACTCACCTCCATTATCAGATATAAGACACTTCAACTTCTTTCCTGTCTCATTCTCAACCAAAACTTTCCATTTCTTAAATGTTTCAAAAACATCAGATTTTTGTTTTAGGAAATATACCATGTTTTTCTGGTTGAATCATCTATAAAAATAACATAATAATGAGAGACACCAAGAGATGATACCTGAGCTAGTCCCCATACATCTGAATGCACTATCTCTAACTTCTCACTCTTCTTTTCTTTCCCAACTATGAGAAATCTAACTCTTTTCTGTTTACCATAAACACGGTTTTCACAAAACTCTAAATCGATATTTTTTAGTCCTGGCAACAGATTTTTAGAGTGAAGAATTTTCATCCCTTTCTCACTCATGTGCCCAAGCCTATGGTGCCACATGTTTGAATCTTTTCTTGCAACGACTATAGTAGATTTCCCTGCATTAACATTATCAGTAGCAGCTAAGGTAGAATAAGTGTTACAAGTACACATATATAATGTGCCTATCTTTGCACCTTTAGCTACTACTAATGAACCCTTAGTGACCTTCCAGACATTGTCTGTAAACATGACTATGCAACCTTCACTACCCAGTTATCCTGCAGAAATTAAATTTCTTCTTAAGTTAGGGACATGCCTTACCTCCTGCAGTATCTAGTCATTTCTATTTGGAAACTTGATCTTTATTTTCCCTTTCCCAACAATAGGAGAGGGCTCATCATCACCCAAATATACTTGTCCAAAATCACCTTGAACATAATATTGAAAATATTTTCTATGGGGTGTAGCATGGAATGAAGCCTAGACTCAATTACCCATGAATCATTAACATTATCCAAACATAAGATTAAAGCATCTTGTAAAGTATTACTTGCCACATTAGCTTCCTTACTATCATCTTCATTTATCTCTCCTTGTTTGTTTTTTTGAGACCAACAATCTTTCTTCAAGTGACCAGGCTTTCCATAGTACCGGCAATCTTTCTTTCCTTTAGATTGAGAACGTTCTTTCTTTGACTTCCCTCGTGACTTTCCATGCAAAGGGCCTTTTCCTCTTTCACTTGTTCTTCCCCTTTTCTCTACGTTTAAAGTGGAACCTGATGAGGTTGAAGTTTCTCCTGTGCTTTCCATCACATTTCCTCGCTTAGGATAACACCAACAACTTCATCAAATTTCAAAGTATTTGAACTAGAGACAGAGTTGCTTACAATCATAACCAAGCTATTCCAACTTTCTAGCAAAGAACTAAAATTAAGAGAGCCCTAACCTCTTCATCGAATGAAATTTGTACGGATGACAATTGATTGGTGATTGTATTAAATTCATTTAAATGATTCACTATAGATCCTCCCTCACCCATTTTCATATTAAACAAATGCTTCATAAGAGATACCTTATTCAAAGTTGAGGGTTTCTCGTATAACTTAGCCAATGTCTCCATCAGCTCTATGGTCATTTTTTCCTTTGATATGTTGAATTATACAGATGGTGCAAGGCACAATTGAATAGATCCCAATGCCTTCCTATCCAACACCTCCCGGTCCTCTTCTAACATAGTTCCCATTTTCTTGGCTTTTCCTTCTAATGGCTTCCATAGGTCCTTTTGATACAGATAATCTTCCATCTGCATTTTCCATAACTGAAAATTCTGGCCATTGAATTTTTCAATCTTAAATTTGGAATCCTCCATTGCTCCCACTCAAATATGAAAGTCCTATCAATATACAACAAAAAACCCCGCTCTGATACCGATTGTTAGGGTTTGACAGATCCAGAACAATATAATAATAAATAGTTATATGCAAAAAAACAAAAGAAGAATAAAAACTGAACACATATAACACACAAATTTAATGTGGTTCACCCAAAACCTGGTCTAAATCCACCTACACAACTGTCCAACTTTTCTTATTATCTAGAAAAATAGTACACAAACATTCCAATGCATTATGCATCTCAACCGCTTATAAGATGTGTTTTAGGGCAACCTCTAAAATCATCCATTTTAGGGTTTTACAATGTCGGTCTTCTTTTTCCCAAAAAAGAAAATCTTTTTCTTGAAAAAGCACCACAAATTTTACATGATGAGCAGTCGCCATAATATCAACACCCACTACATGAATAGTCACCACAATATCAACACATTTTGTCCATGTCAACTATAGATATCTCCAACATATGAGTACACATGAGTTAGTGATTGGGCTTCCTTAGATCTCTTCCACTGATGGAATTTGTCGATGTTGTGTGCTCAGAAAACATCATAGAGATCCTTTTCTGATAGGTAGATCCTCACATGCTAAGGTACCATTGGAGTTGATACATAGTGATCTCATGTCATTTCCCACTCCTTTTTCTGGTGCTTGTTATGTGCTCACCTTTATTGATGACTTCTCCAGACGTAGATGGGTGTACTTCTTGAAGTACAAGTCTGATGTCTTTGATTCATTTTGAGTCTTTAAGACATTTATGCAGAAGCAGTCTGGTCTTTCTATCAGGCATATACACACTGACAATGGGGGGAATATGTGAATCAGTCTTTTCATGATTTTTGCACTGAGTAGGGTATATTGCATCAGCTGACAGTTCCCCATACTCCTCAGTAGAATGGAGTTGCTGAGAGAAAGAACAAAACATTGCAGGAGATGACCAATTGTATGATATAGTCTCGAGATATGCAGCCTTATTTTTGGGCAGAGGCAGTGAATTGTGCCAACTACAATCAGAATTGGATGCCTTATAAGGCATTATGACATTTGAATTATGAGGAGGCTTGGTCCCATGTCAAGCTTGATGTTTCTACATTTTGAGTGTTTGGTAGTGAGGCTTGGGCATTTATTCCAGATGCTCAGAGGAAATACATGGAGAGGAAGAGCTGACCACTCATATTTGTTGGCTATTGTGAGGATATGAATGTGTACAAGTTGTTTGATCCTGATTCCAGAGAGGTCTTGTTTCAGAAAGATGTCCAGTTTGATGAGCGCTATCCTCAGATGGAGCCTCCATCAACAACTTTTCCCTCATTGCCTAGTACTTCCTCTTCTCCTCTTCAGGATTATATATCCTCTAAGGATGATTTAGATGATGATCCACCTTCCCCTCCTCCACTAGATATTCTACGAGTTCCCAAGTGGGATCGTGATACTGTCAGTACTGCTGGTTCTTTGGCAGGAGATCCTTTAGATACTCGTCGTACTCATGCTTAGTGATCTGGTACTAATTTTTTAAGTAATACTGTTTCAGATGATCCTCAGAATTTTTTAGAGGTGATAGGACATCCTGAGTGGGATAGGGCTATGGATGAGGAGTACTCTTGTTTGATGAAGAATCAAACTTGGGATCTTTGTACTCTTCCAAAAGGAAGAAAGCTAGTTCGGTGCAAGTGGGTGTACCATACCAAGTATGCTGCAGATGGTTCTATTGATCGGTATAAGGCATGTCTTGTTGCAAAGGGATTTTCACAGGTGGAGGGTATTTATTACTCTGAGACCTTTTCTCCTATTTCCAAGATGAATTCTATTCGCCTGGTACTTTCTCTTGCAGCTTCACAGGGTTGGACAGTGTATCAGATGGATGTGAAGAGTGCATTATTGCATGGGGATCTACATGAGGAGATTTATCTGGAGTAGCCTCAGGTTTTTGTGCAGGACTCTTCTATTGTGTGTAGACTTTAGAGGTCATTATATGGTCTCAAACAACCCCCTTGGGCTTGGTATGAGAAGATGGAATCTTTCTTGCTAGTCTCACACTTCACCCACTGTCATTTCGATCCTACAGTGTACATTCAGCGTCATGGGGCTGAGCTTGTGATACTTGTGTTGTATTTTGATGATCTCATCATCATAGGTAGCTCATCTTCTATGATTCAGAGTGTTCAAAGAGCATTGATGTAGCAGTTTGAGATGATAGATCTTGGAATTCTGCACTACTTTTTGGGCCTACAGGTTATTTAGTCTTCGGATGGGATTTCCATACACCAGCGAAAGTATGCTCTTGACATACTTCAGAGATTTAGCATGCTTGATTGCAAGCCTTCTTCCACACCTTTTTCAGTTAGGTGTTCTTTTGTCTAACACTTTCTCTACTCCTTCAGTGGACTCCACCTTATACAGACAGTTTGTGGGTAGTTTGGTGTACCTGACACACACTCATCTTGACATTTCCTTTGCGGTTGGTATTGTCTCTCGATTATCCCATGATCCTCATGAGAGTCATTAGAAAGCTGCCAAATGTATTTTGAGGTACATTTGGGGCACTACTTCGTATGACATTCACTATACATCATGAGCCCCTCACATTGTTGGTTTCACATAGGCTGATTAGGGTGGTGATACAGATGGTTTGAAAGTCTACTTCTGGCTTTGTTTTTTATCTTGGTTCTGGTCCTATCACATGGTCTTGCAAGAAGTAGACTGTTGTTTTATTATCATCTACAGAGGCAGAGAATCGAGCAGTTGTGCTAGCTAGTCAGGAGGTTTTATGGCTTTGAAAATTGGTGACAGAGTTTGGGTTTCCTCCTGATAGTCCCACTCTTCTTTGGTGTGACAATCATAGTGCCATTCATATTTCCTACAACCCATTTGAGCATCATAGGATCAAGCACATTGAGTTCCATATGCATTTCATCAGGCAACTGATTCAGGATGGTTCTCTCAGCTTGGAGTATGTTCCCACTTTGGAGTAGGTTGCTGAAATCTTCACTAATCCTTTTGCATCCCTGCGGTATCTTTAGCTGCATTCTATGATTGGGGTGAAGGAATTTGTTCTTGGGGGGTCTCAATGAGGCCTACTTTCCTTCTTTTTTTCCCATTTCTGCATCTTTCTATCTCTTTTTGGAGGAGGGTTTTTCCTATGTGGTTTTCCCTGTTTCTCTATTTCATAGAGATTTTGTTGTGATTGGGTACCTCATCAAGCCATGTTGTCGGGACCCAAATTTGTTTTTTTCATTGTAGTTCCTTTTCTTCTTTATTGCATTGTTTGTGGCTGCATTGTTGCTCATCTTAAGGGGGTGTTAGATTAAAGAATTAATTTAATTACCTTGATTAAATTAACTTTACTACCTCATATTTCTCTTTATGCACTTGCATTAGTCATTTAATAATTAAATCTAATTATTAAATGCCTATTTACCTATTAGGGTTTCCTATTAGGTTTCACGATCTCTTTCTATAAGGTTTGATCTTTTGTATATTTTATTCATTCTTTTGGGTGATAATAATCTTTCACATTGTCAGAGAAAAACCCTTGTTTGTTTTCTATAGTTTTCTTCCCTGTGACAGATTTTTGCATGCAGGTTTCTTGGGATTAATAGATTTGTTTTTCATCAAATCTTACAGTTACCACCCATAAACAAATGGCCAAAAAAATATTGTGAACAAGTGGGTTGAGGGATATCTTTGGAATTATGTTTTAGGGTAGTGGAAGGCTTGGATTAGATGGTTACACTTGGGTGAGTATTTTTATAATACTACCTACCATGTCTATTAAGATATCACCATTAATGGCTTTGTATGGGTATGAGGCACCTAACTTTATGGATTTTCTCTTTGGGTGTAGCAGAGTGCCAAAGACAAAGGACTTAATGCGGGAAAGTTTGCATATCTTGAGTTCATTAAAAGAAAACCTAAAATATGCACAAAAGAAACAAAAAATATATGATGATCAACATAAGATAGAACATAGTTTTAAAGTTGGTGACACGATGTATTTGAGACTTCGTCCCTATAGATAGTCAACACTCAAGAGGAGTGGTCTAGAGAAACTTAAATTGAGGTTTTATGGACTATTCATAGTTTCTCATCGCATTGGAGAAGTAACCTATGAGTTCAAGCTACCAGATAATAGTAGATTTCATAATATGGTTAATGTTTCTAGGCTCAAGAAGGCCCTATGAATAATGTAGTTTAGTTATCAAAGTTACCCCCTAGATGATGAGGGGAAGTAGATATTGATTCTTGAGGTCATCATAGATACCAAGAAAATACCATTTTAGAAAAATGTTACCAAAGAGTATCTAGTTAAATGGATAAATCTACTATTAAAGGACGCGACATGCAAAAATAATAGATTTTTCAGCATTCAAAATTGAAACTACTTGAGGACAAGAAATTTTGGGAAGGGAGGACTATAATATCCCCTTTCTAGCTTGTATGATGTAGAGTTGTCATTATCCTATTCTACTATGGTTCCATAGGCTAACAATGAAAATTAAGGGATCTTGGTGACATTTGGTCTAGCCAATTTAAGCTATAGTTAGTTGTGAGGTATTTTGGAGGAGTTTCTAGACACTATTTGTAGTAATTTATATGGAGTTAGACCAAGTTAGATGATGAAATCATTAATGACATTCATGTCAGTGAAAATTATTAAAAATTGACTTAGAGATATTTTCTATAATCATTTGATTTGAATTTATATGACATTGAAGTTTAAATTAACAAAGATAAATTAAAATATTTAACTTTATCATTTAGGGGGGTTGCCAACAAAGTTAATTTGTTTTATTAGTTCCACATATATTGGTGAAGAGGGTTGAACTCCTTGGGAGCGATATAAAAGAAACTTTGTGGAGTTCATTCCTCATGCTTGGTCGGAGATTTTAAGAGTTTTTACTGCAGATTATTTCTTATAGGTTTGTGGGGACGAAAACCCTCGTGAGTAACATTGTCCACATTGTTGAATAATTTAGTCTGGAGAATCACTTGGTGCTTTTATAAAGAAAGTACATTTACATTTATTGATCATTCAGAGCTCAAATTCATAAGGGTTTGTACTGCACATCAGTCAAGGAGGTCAACTTGAGGATTCATTACTTAAGGATGCATTTTCTTGATATTGTTAGTTTCTAGTTTTTAAATGACTGGTCCTCCCATTTTGGTTGGGTTGAACCATGTTAAGTTACTGATTACATGAAAGGAACTAGAAATCTATGTTTACAAGGAGTCGACTGGGATTTTGGAGGTATAAATGACTCTCACAAAGATTAATATTTTCTATTTGAAAACTATCCTAGATAGTCTACCATCTTGAGGACATATTGGGGAAGATGCCTAGGGTTTGGAGCTTGTAAAATGTAGATTTTGTGAACAACAAGGATGTTTTCATTTCTGCATTTTTTGGTTATGTGTTGTTTAGGTAATAAATGATATTTAATTATTTTGGTTATCATTGTTTCAAAGAAAAAATGAATATTAAGTCTGAGTTTAAATTTGGAAATTTTAGTTGTGTTATTTTTTAAGTTTATTGCATATATATTTCAATAAAGTGTAGAAAAGTTATATATATATTCAGTATATATGTGATTGAAAAGTCATATCTAAAAACATAACAAACTTAGTTCAAAACCAAAAAAAATCAAGCACAAACAAGGTTTCATATTACACATTTTATACAATAAACAAGTTGAGATACTCTATCTTTGTTCATGCTTCCCATGAAGTAATATGTTATCTCATGAATAAACCAATAGTAATTTATAGTCTTGGAAGATGGTTTCTCTTGTTATAATAGCTTGAAATAAATATTGTTGATAATATTGGAAAGGCTAATGTAGTGCTAAAATTTCTCTCAAGGCAAAAACTTTAATAAGAAGCTCTACTAGTAGGTGACTCATTTCTAGATAAACATCTATTTTTATTTTTAATTCACATTCCATGGTATGAAGATATTTCGAATTACTTCATGTCAAGACAAACACCTCCACAGTTGGTTCAACGTAGCTTTTCATAGTCATGTAAAAGTGGTTATCTATTTTATACAGTATCTCACAATGTCATGTGCACGTTCCTTAGGAAAGATGAAATTTTTGACATACTAAAATATTGCCTTGATGAGGCTTGTGGTGGACCCTTTCTATCCAATAAGACAATAATGAAAATACTCAATAAAAGGTATTATTAACCCACCATATACAAATATGCAGGCCAATATACAAGAAGATGTGACTGATATCAATGGATAGGAAGGCCTACAATGAGTGATGTGAAGCCTCTTAAGCCCTAGATAGCGATAACACCATTTGATAAGTTAGGTATTGACTTTATTGGTCCAATAGAAACTTAATCCAACAACAAGTCCTATATATTGATTTGTATTGATCATCTTACTAAATTAGTAGAAGTGAAAGCTTTGAGAACTTCTAGAGACAAAAAATTTGCTCAATTTCCATATGAAGAGATATTTACAATATATAGTATTCCAAGGGAAATAGTCATAGACTAGGGTCCACAATTCACTTCTAATTTAATTTCTCGGATGGTAACCAGAACGTGAGACTAGACATAACATAGAGAATTTCAAGTAACATATAGGGAGCTTGAAAAATTGTTGAGAAAGATTGTTCAGTTGCACAAAAGGTGTTGGGCTAGAAAATTGCTTGAAGTAGTTTGGGAATACAAAATAACATCTAAGGGTTCACACCGTATGAACTATTTCATAGAAAACCATATAGAATTTAAGTACTAGACACTTTATACAATAATATAACTGGAGATGGACCTTAGTCAAACGCACAAATATCACCTACACAATTTCAAAGTACTTGATGAGATGAGGATGGATTCAATTCAACATATTGAGATCGTACAAAAGCAGAGAAGCATGTGACATGACCAATTCATCAAAACCAAAATATTGAAGGAAGGTGATTGGGAGCTATTATTTGATTCAAGGTATAAATACCACAAGGGAAAATAATGTGGTTAGTAACTTACCAAATTCATAGGAATTTTCAAATGGGTCTATTTATCTCACCACAATAGACCGAATCCATTTATTGTTAATGGTAAATGGGCGTAGGATCAAGCTATACAAGAATCCCCATAGTAAACATGAGTTTTTTCTTCACCTACAATATAAATTCATCTCACCATTAGAATCACCCATCTCATTCAGCCCATCTGATGACACTATTCCATCACTACTATCATCACCTTATACACTTCCTAGAGATGAACCATTTGGTTCCATAACCACTCTATCACAATAAATATATTTTTGTTATCACATGCACACACTGCACACATAATCTTCCACTTTCATTTTTCAATCATATTGAGGAGCACATAGTATCATAAAAAAGTTGGGACTTATAGCATCTATTCTCAGTCAAGACCTAATTTTGTACCCACATAGAAATGGTTTCCTTTAATGTAGTCATAAACCTTGTTAGTCACATGTAGCATAATAAAACATGACTTCACATGCAATTGATTTAAATATCAAGGCATAGATCAAGGTATTTTTTAATTACAAACATGTAATCATGGTTTTACCACCATCTTTATTTTCATCCACATGGTCTCACCATACACTTGATGGACAACTCCACTGCACGTACAATAGTCACTTAAATAAATCAATTGTCACTCTAGTCTTGTCTATCCATCTTTTAGCAAGCTATACATGTACTCAGTATATCCATTTACATATTTTCAATAGGTACTCCTTGCATTTCACCATTTGATATTATTTTTTTACTATGAACTTCATATGCATTTTTACTCATTATTATGTCATATATCATTTCAATATCCCTTACTCATTATTATGCCATATATCATTACAATATCCAAAATTTCATAATTTTTTACTCCCTAACACAATTTCATTAATTTGAGGATAAATTAAATGTTTAGTTGGGGGGAGGTAGTCATTATTATTTAATGTCTTTTACATCATTGAAAAATAATTACTTGAAAAAGTTTAAAACTTGTCTTTAATTGCAATACTTATTTTACAAGAGTGAAAGACAAGTCGTAGGCATTATAGGAATTTTATTATCTTATAGAATGAAATGGGTAGAGAAAGGAAAATGTGAATCATAAGTTTCTAGTCATTTTTGGTTTATAAATGTGGAGTTATTGAGTGAAGTGTAGAGACAAAGTGAAGTGGGGAGAATAAAGTGAAGCTCAAAAAGTAAGGTAGAATGTAGTTAAATTTTGGGATGATTTAATTATCATAAAAGAGTTCAAGAAGTGAGGGTAGGTGGTGACATTGTAATGGTAGAGCTAATAGACCACACTATGTTACAAATAGACACAATGTTTAACATTCTTTAAGAGGTCTGGATGGATAACTATTGCTTGAAGTTGACATAATATAATAAGAAAATGATGGAGCAATTTGCATAAACTTTATGAATAATTAAGCAATAATTAAGGGGTTGAGATGGAAATAATCCAAGGCATTAATATAAAAAGTATTTAGTCTTCCATTGATAGTATAATCATATCCTACATCTCCATATGAAGTCTTAACAAAGGTAGAGTTTTCTAGACCAAGGGAGAGCTTTGACTCCATATTTCAAGGGACCAAGCACCTCTCCTTACGACCATTGTGGAGAGAATTATTGATCCATGAGATTAGGTATTTTACTTGTGATATAAGACATTCTCTTATTTGCATAGTTCATTCCAAGTTATTAAGTTACCTACATTAAAAAATAGACTTGTAAATGTTCCGAACTACTTGCACCATATGCTCACTAGGATGGTCATAGAGTTTAGAAGAAATAAGATATATTCATCCCTATCACACAAGTGTCTAGTTATCCTATTAATAAAAATAGTCGTATATTGTAAACTCTAAATTGTTACATGGGAAGAATTGTGTGGTTCCTATAAATAAAAATAAGTTTATATTATCAACTCTAAATTGTTACACGGGGAGATTTTTTGTTTCAGATGACATGCACAATAGACTCTTATGACACATTCTAGCCGATGATGATATGGTTGAGAAAAATATTGAATAATATAGGGAGGTATAAGAACTTGAAACACATCAGGAAAATGTGTCAAAAAATATTAAGGATAACCTACCACCTTCTTCTTCACCTCCTCCCAACCCTAAGGAACATATGAGTGAGGAATTGGAACATGATCAAGTTTCAACATCTAAGAATTGACCTATAAAATCCCATCTTGGAAGTCTTATTCCTCCATATCCACCAAACTAGCAAAAGAAAGGAATTTACTTCTTCTTCAATTAAGAATAAGCATAAGAAATAAAATTCTAAGGATATTTCTAAGAAATAAAAAAATAGATATTAAACTAAGAAGAAAGAGCTTAGGAAGCCAAAACCTAGAGAGGAACTTGGGAATAAAAATCCTAAAGAGAAATTGGAAAATCCTACGATTGAAAAGAAACTTCAGAGGAAGAAACATAGAAAGTGAAAGATTGAAAATCAAAGGCAACCTGAGAGGCATTCATATCGTCTCAAAGAAAAAGGGACTACATGAAAGAAAAATCCTTAGGTGTAGGAGTATGTTTTTAATATTGAAATTGATTTTGAAAGAGAATATTTTTCAAAAATTGGAAGAATGAAACCAAAGGTGAGAAAATGCAAAAATAGGAAAGCATGTGTGAGAAAAAACAAAGAGTTTATGCACAATCTAGCTTGAAGCATGAAAAAAATGATGATGATGCACACATAGCCAAGAAAAATGCTAAGGAAGCATCAAGCCTAAGGTGGAAAGATATAACATCCCCTATAAAATTTGATAATGATGACGTTGGAATGGATGGTGGACTTGAAAATTTTATTGGATCTAAGATTTTTGTCATTGCAAAAGAAGAGAATAGTGAGTTGCAATCAAATCTTGAGAAAATTAAGGACTTAGAAGAGTAGTGGAAGGGATATAAATATAGAGAAATTGGATCACAAGGAAATGTTAAAGAGTTAGAGGCAAGTTGATACTTCTTTAGTAGGAAGATGTAGGTCTAAATTAGCTAGAAGACCTAACTATATTGGAGCTATAGAAGAATGAGTCACCTCCTACTTTTTGAGTGTTGCTTTTACACAAGTCAATTGCTAGGAATTCGAGATCTGAATTCCCCTCTTGAAAGAATAACAAATTTTTTCCCAAGGTTCTTTGTGGTTGTGGTACAACTACTTGGTAAGATCAGTTGAAGATAAATGTGAATGTTCACAAGGAGGCCTTTGCTGGTACATTTTAACTTCAATATGAAAAACAAACTTTAGTACCTTTTGTATTTTCTTTATTTTTCCAATGTATGAAATTCCCTAATAATGAAAGTTTAATTTTAAAACATGTAATGATTGCATATTTTAACCAATTTCAAACAAAGATCAAAAGATTTGAGTAACAAGAATTATAAGGAAATTTACTGAAATAAAATGTAACAGACATAAACCATAGTTGAATCAAGATTGTGAATTAAATGGTGAAAAAATGGAAACCCACGAAATGTGAATCAGATAAGATCACAATTCCATGTTCAGCAGATGCAATCTTTCAAAGAAAATTTTACCTAGATGCAAGATTTTTCAAAATATATCAGATTGTGAAGCCACCAGATGCACTCACACACAAGATTGATTTATCTTTAAACCAATTAAAAAAATCTTTCCAATCATTCATCATAATAAGATGAGTTAATAATAGCAAAATCCAATTTAATTGATCGCAAATTCATACACAATAAACATAGTTGGCTCTCTAAAATAGATGAACAAGCATGCACATATTAATCAATTTTGCATTGATAGTACAAAAATTCACACCATGAATGAAGCACCAATAGCATATATCTTTATTGCATAAAAAATCCAACCCTAATTACATTGTTCTGATGAAATATATAGTGCTTCAATTACAAAATTAAGAAACCCAAAACTAAGGTTTTATTTACACTAAAATAACGAAATAAAGCTAAAACTAGAGCTTATTAAAGGAAAAATACTCTTAAACTGGAAGATAACAAGTCTGCATGGATTTTAATCCATTTACATTTCAATCATGTGATAAAAAAAAAGCTAAATCCGCTTAGAAAACAAAAGATCAGAACTAGACTTCCACCATTCTTGAACTAAAGTGTTATTCTTGAATTAGAGTTCTTTCTTGAAATCTTCATCTTAGCTCCTTTTGTGAAAACCAATGATTTATATCTTCTAGTCCAACAAAAATGACCCCAAACATGCATCCAATTTGATTTGGAACAAACTCTCCATGCAAATTACTTCTTTGTCAAAACAACCGAAAACGTTCATACCCTGACCCTAACTCTGAAAGTGGAAGGGTTGAAATTTGGTTGTGTGAATCCTTATGACACCCAAATTTTGGACTTTTAGGGTCTGAAAGGCTGAAAAACTTGAGTTGGCCAAATGGCTAAGTGTCAAAAGTTTCCCTTTACAAAATTTGACTAAGTCTAAAACTGAACACTTAGTCAATCTGGGAGGATATCTAGATGTGCCTTATGGAGTCTTTCTAGTATCTCCTTCACTTATTCAAAGTCTATGAATTGGATATAATTAAGGTGTTTTTCTTGCTTCTCCCTAAAGGCGACCAATTTGGTGGCAAAGAATTTGATTTCTTCTTCACGTTCCAACATTTTCTACATATCCTCCTTAAAATGGAAAAGTTGTTGGAGGTCCTCCTTTGTATTTATACCTGCCAAAATTCGCATGAATTGTTACACAATGTTCTTTACCGGGTACAAATTTTTTTTCTTTCATCTTCATACAAATATAGGTCAATGCCTTTGAAGAATTTCTCTATCTACTTGACCCACATCATGAATCCTTTATGTCTTTTGTTGACCTTGCCTAGGCATTTATGGTAGATGTTTACTGTCTAAGCTATTTTCTTGATCAAAGTCTCAAAATTGTCCAGCTCTGATCCTTCATATAGGTTGACCAAAATTTGGAAGTGTTCCTTCCTTATTACCTTTAGGTCCTTAAGAACCTTCTTCAATTTCTCGATTTTCACATCTAGTCCTTCCTCTTTGCTCATCATATCCATCAATTTCGTGACCTCCTTGAGGATAACTCTGAAGGGCTTCAAAATTGTTCAGATGGTTCTATCTCCAAACTCAATATTCCAATCTATACATGCATGAATGAAATAATACGATAGACCTATCAAAAATTCCGATGTAGATCTCTTCTCTAAGATAGCTTGTAATGAGGCTTCTGGGTAGTCTAGGTCAATGGGACCTGCTATTTTAACAATAAAGTTCTTTAATGCTTAATTTTTCTCTATTAATGATTTTATTATTTCCTCATCTTTATCCATGAATCTAAGGGCATGCTTCAACCCCTAGTGTCACAAATGTCTTACTCCCTTCTCTAGTAGGTTCACCTAAGTCAACATCTTCAAAAGTGCAATCTTCTAGAGTGATCTCTGATTCACCTAGTGCTTACTGTGGGTACCACAACATGTGTCTTACACCAGCCTCTATCATCCTAAGTTAAATAGGACATTATTCTTTCCAAGGTGCTAGATTCACCCTTGTGGAAAGTTTGGCCTAAAACTACCATTTTTGTATCTTCTTCCTTAATGTAAACTCTTTTCCTTGGCTTTATTTCCTTGATGAACATTGTGGGCTTAGTGAATGTAGTGACCGACTCATATGGGGAAATCTTAAGAATAGAGGTTGTTTCTTCTACATTTTGGACTTCCATCTCCTTCTCCCCTTCTCCTTCGATTCCCTTATCTCCAAATTTTCTTCCTCTTCCAGCCCTTCTTCTACTGCTTCCTCTAGTTGTTTCCCAATAGTGGTATTTGGTTCTTGAGGGGCATCCTCATGAGGATGAGTACTCTCTTCCCTTATAGACTCATTCTCAACTTGTGGCTGTTTGACATCTTCGAATGAACTTGTTGATATCTCTGCCTAGAGACCTATTACTTGTCGCAACCTTGTCTGCGAAGATGGTGTTGACCTTGTTAACGAAGGGGCTTGGGTAATTGGGATTGAAGAATAAATGGGAGTAGAAGGTGGAGTTGGAAAATGAACGAAAGGGAGAGGCATGTGTATTTCAATAGAAGGTAGAGGAATGGGAATTTGAATGGAAGGAGGAGGCATGGATGAACGAGGAGGAATGATAAGAGGAGGATTTGTGTGAATATGAGGTGGAGTGGATGAACTTTGTTATGCAATTTGCATCACATCCATTCTCTTTATCTATTGGTGTGTCTTGTGGCAGCTCTCCTTGTTTTGATTGTGATACCTGGACATTTGGGAGACCTAGATAATTTTGCACCTCCACCTCCTTCTCCACTTCCCTAGACTGCATGGTGGATGAAGGCATTTGTGTATTTGACCCTTTCTCTAAATTTGGTTCCACCAATGGTTTTTCAACAATAGGGGCAGTGAATTGGGACAAAGGAGGAGGGAGAGTGACTTGTGAGACCAATGGTACCTATCCTCCCACATTTATCTCTACAGTTTGATCAGGTTGGTATGCAATTTGATCATTGAACCCTTTGAGATTCTGATAATAAAAAATATAAAACTCATAAGGAACAAGGGAATTCTAGGGATCCACTTGCTCTTCTTGTGCACCTGTATCTACATCATCAGAATATTCTCTTTTTGAGATTTTACATTGGTATTTATTGTTCTCGATCATGTTCTCCTTGCTAAGGGCACTTCATCATCTTATTCTTCTTTCAAGGTTTCCAACTGTGGGGATACAAAAGATCTCTTCCTTTTGTATACCTTCCTCTTTTCTTCCTGGGTGGTTATGGGTCCTATGATTTCTATAGTTGGATATCAGCCCAAAATAGGAGCTTTTCCTTTTATGACTAATGTTTGATCAAGAGGCAAAGATATTCTCTTAGTCATTCTTGTTCTTACTAGTTTATCCTTGGGATTTGACCCATACACAATTGGTCGATCATGTCTGTAAATTGTCTCTAATTTTTTAGGAGCTGCCTCTTTGAACCTGGGCATTACTAATTTCTCTCCTTTTCCCTTGTCTCCTTTGGATGGGGGATCTAGTTGTGGCTTCATTGGTACGGGATTCATTTTGAATGGCCTTTTAATCTAGTCCTTGGTGGTCTGTATCATATGCATGGCCTTGAATTCAATATTGTCATTTTCTTCCTTATCTACCTCTGCATTCAAAATGGCCCTTGCATATATTTTATCTTCATTGTATAGAGGATCCAATACAACTTCTATCTCATTTTCCCATACCTTGGGTAAAATGAGGAGCTCTAAGGTAGCTTGTGCAAACTTGAGAGACATTCTGTAGTAGTCCTGAATCCTAACCTCATAATCATCTATAGAGTTTATCCAGTGGTCCTCAATGTGAGGCTTATGAATATAATGACTACCCATAATATGATTGTACCTACCAATGGGATCAAACCTAGTTTTGATCAATCCAAATGGTTGTAAGGTAAATTCATCCCACTCAAAAGCTAGATACTTTCACACTTTCATATCCTATAAAGAATGGGGGCCGATTGAAATGGGGAAGTCCCAACAATGTTTCTTCTTATGCTTGATGTGCTCATAGGCATCATAAAGATTCCTATCCATCTCCAAAATAATTATCCTGTCAGAAAGATTTGGGGAAGCTTCTTTTGTGTAAGAGTGCATCCTGCCACTATGATGTATGTGAATTTCTTAAACTGAATATAATAGGAACCTATTTCCTAAACCTTAGTAGTAGCTTCCTTTGAGAGTCTCTTTACATAATCACCTCTAATTGAATGGATGATTGCAAAGACAAAGTTGTCATTGATAATTCTATACTCACTTCTATTTTCTAACTAGCTACGGATATACAATGAATGACCATGTAGTGGGTTGACCAAATGCTCCTCTTTTTACTAATCCTGGGTATTCTTCCCTAGTTTCCAGTAAGTAAAACACATAAGAAGACATGTAGAAGTGGGGATTGTTCTTTAATACTACCAAATTCTCATCCAATTTATCACTCGGGATGGTATCCCAATCAAATCTATCTCTTCTCCCCTTAATCCTTTCAATCAGTAAAATCATTCAGTGCTCAAGTTGGATTGATTGGAGAAGCCCATAAAACCTGCTTAGCATGGTGAATGCTACTTGGATATCACCCTTCAAATATCCCCTTCTCATTTCTATTCTCTCCAATTTATTCTTGGGAAGAAGTTGCATCAAGTACTCCTTATTCACAATTTTGTAAGCGATTTGAGTGTTATTTTTGAACCACTCTAAACCTTTATTGATAGAAAAGGCATAAAATATGTCAACCCCCTTTGGCAAGTGGAAGACATCATCAATTTTGTATGGCCTGATGTCAAGAATAATGTCTCCTATTTTATTCTTTACTACCCTCTCATTAGGAACATAATGTTGTGTGTGAGTCATGATCAGGTCCGAGGATAGGATAGATACAGGATGTGCTGCAACATTGCCCATACTTGAGAGCACAAGGGAAGTGCAGTCAACTAACCTTTCATTAGGATTGACACAAATGGTGAGAAAATAATTCCAGTTCATGCTCCCTATATCGGTGTTTGTGACCTCGCCGTGGAGGTTCCCGACCCTAGAAGGAACATGATACCCTTTGAATAGGTAATTCATTGGTGAGCTCGCTATCTTTTCTAGCATTCTACAAGAAAACATGCAACTATTAGCTAACATTTATTGAAAGCAACTAGAAACTAAATAAACAAGTCTCACTAAACCTAGAGAATCAAACCTAGAAGCCTGAAACCAAAAAAGTAAAGTCCAACTATTCTTTTCAGAGTTTCAGGGGTGCAAAAACTAAGACAGGATCAACCTTCGAGAGGTTGAAAGGGAGAAAGATGAAAGCTATGAGGAAAATGTGGGATTTTGGAGTTTCAGACTAAGAAAATATGATGGATATGTCGATGAATGAGTGTGCGAAAGTATGAAAAGGTTTGGGAGGTGTAAAAGGGAAATTTCAGAGTTGTGGAGATGGAGGGGGGTATCAGAGGCCAAAATGCCAAAAATGCAAAATGAGTGATGACCTCTTTGTCTTTGGCTTGGCGAAGTTTTGGCGTTTCGACGATGCTTAGTAGTTTCAGTGACTAAAAGTTTGATCATCCGGTAACCTTAGTCATTTTCAAGTGATCCTTCTGAGTTCAAAGCTACTCAAAAATTTTGGCCTTTCGGGGGCCAAAAACTATGACACGAATGAGACTCGAGAGGAAACCCAACACCATTAAGCCTAAGGTACTCAAAACCGAGCGAGACAAACAATGAAAAACCTAACAAAAACATGACCAAATGATACCCTAACTAAACCAAGACCACAAAAAAATAAGGAAAGAAGACAAAAAACCAAAAAAATTCAAAGGGAAGACAAACCAAATGAAACCCTACCTCCAAACCATGACGAAGGGAAGGAAATTCTGTGATGAGATCCAAGAAATGGACGCAAAGCACATGAGCAATCAACAAATGTTAAATCAGAAGGCAATGATCACCAAGGGTAGAAAGGAAAACTTAGAGGTCAAAAGATGAAGTTGCAGAATGAAGAAAAAAGAAGCCCTTCCTCAATTTTATAAACCCTGAATCACATGACATCGTCATTTGGTTTCACACTTTCAAACACCAAAAGTATGCGGCCCATGATTCATGCATCATCAGACTTTCAGTGTCTAAAATTCTAATAGAACTTTTATCCTTAGAGGGTGAGGTTTTCGGGTTTCACAATTTCAGACTTTTAGACCTCCAATGAAAACCAAAAGCTTGAAAGTCAAAAAAAACCCTTCTAGGGAAAGGCTTATGCTCTGAAAACTCAACTAAGAGACAAAACCAAGGGAACCAAAAAGTACAAATAAGAAAAATAAGGGGGGTCCCGATGGCCAAGTGGAAAAAATGGGGTGTGTGTGTTGCTGAACCACAACACTACTAAGGAAGCAGATACTCTTGTAACACCTCCACCACTTACAACAAAACCCATTAGACTTTTTGTGTTTCATGCATAATTTAAATTTAAATGGTCTAAAGAATAATGAGATAATGAAAAGGAAGAAATTAAGACCAAGTATGAGGTTGAGTAAGAAGAGAAGAACTCAGAGGTAAAGAGATTGGTAGTCAATATAGAAAATATGGTTGAGTTAGGAAATTAGCCAAGGAGATGTAGACCACCAACACAAGCATATGCCTTATATTTGCAAGAAAAATTTCATTGTTTTTAAATTAGTGAGGTTATTATGCTCTTCCTATTTCTAGCATTACAAGGTCTAGGTCATTTTAATTGCTTATTCAAAGACACACCATAAATGCAAGATCAAATCTGTGAATTTTACCTTTATAACCAAATTGTTCCTCGTAATGCCAATTGGAACCCCTTAATATATGTGGGAGAGTTTTATCTTAAGGCTCTTGTGCATCATACATAAAAAATTAAATATAAAAGGGAGAACTATTCGAGGCATTCTAGGAAAGGGAAAAGTCAACCCCTCTTTAAATCATAGTAGAATCAACGAAACAAAAAAATCATGGATGAATGGGTAACAAACTAGAAGTGACAAATGCAAAATTATTCAATGCAAAGCATATGAATATATAAGGTTCCCACCATTGGTGAAATAATTAAGACAAAATAAACTAGTGTTTTGTTAGGACAAATGGGGTGATCTTGCCCCTAAGCTCAAGATGGAACAACCTCATTTAGTTTACAACTACATTGCACTAGAGTCAAGGGAAACAAGGTACATCAAATATTCCCTAGACACCAAGGTCACTTTGATCCTACTTGCATTTCATCCACCACTCCTGTTATTTCCAATTCCACATTGGTCAATAAGAGATTTGGTGGACATGGCAAAAGATAAGTAATGGTGGGAGAGGGTTGTATGCACCCTAAAATGGCCGCCTAGACTATGGGCCCCCATTCTTCAATTTATCAAATGACCAGAATCAATTTATCAAATTCTTGAATCAATGCTTTGCAACATTTTCAATTTAAATCAATTTCCTTGATCAAATCGTAATTAATTTAATTATTTCAATATTTCCTAAGGTTTGATCATTTTTTTCAATAATATTATTTAATTAAAAGAAAATATCTCTTTTTATTAAATGAAATAATCTTATTTAATTAAAATATCCCTTTTTAATTAAATGATTTTATATTATTTAATTAATATCCCTCTTTTAATTAAATAATCTTATCTTATTTAATTAAAAGAAAATTCCTCTTTCAAATAAATAAAATCCCCACTTAAAGCTCTCTTTTTGATAAAAAAGGAAATAAATCAAATAAAAAATAAATAAAAATCCTTTATTCTCTACATCTTCCTAAGTGCTGGGCTTTTTGCCTCTTAATCATAGCCCTTTGATGTTGCCTTTTGAAGATTTAAAGCACATGGATCAACCAAGATTTAAACTCCACCATTGCTTTATTTTCCTTTTTTTACCTCTTAATCTCCACCGTTCATTGCTCTTTATAAGGAAGTCTCTCCTTCTCATTTGCATAGTAAAAAAAACACACACATTCTTTAGTTTATTGTTATGTTGCAGGATTGGAGAGCAATTTTGGAGGAGAATTTGAGCACTTGAGCTTGGATATTGCAACTTCTCTCTTCTTGTCTTCTTCTCTCATACATT
>MU228154.1:4200974-4211128 GCA_018584345.1 Thuja plicata | reverse complement strand
TTTTGGAGGAGAATTTGAGCACTTGAGCTTGGATATTGCAACTTCTCTCTTCTTGTCTTCTTCTCTCATACATTCATGGCTATTCATGTAGATTAGATTTATATTAGATTAAATTCATATTTCCTTTAATAGAATAATCTTGTATTGTTATCATTTAGATTAATTTCCTTTCATGCATTGCAATCGTATAGAATAGTTTTCATTTCATTCCATATTGGATGATCATGGAGGCTAGCATCCTTGCTTTTTCTCTTTGAATCTCCCATTTCATTGTGTACTTGTAGGGGCACAACTAGGTCAATTTGAGGGCCTCCATCACAAACCTTTGCACTCCATGACTAGGAAGCTATGAGTCACCATTCGAGACCTCATTCTTGAGCAATCTTGAATATAATGACTTATAGAAGTGTGACACATTTTTAGCACACAAGGGCTACAAAACAAAAATAAATTATATGAAGCATGGTATAGGTGTTAATGAGTTAGTATAATTTACGTTTTATGTATTACAATATAATCTTAGGCCTTAGTTTTCTTATGGACATGAAAAAGTGTAGTTGGGGTGTTGCAAGGTGCGCACCCTTGGTCTCCTTATGTTGTGTAGAGCTACGATGATTAGTGGCATGACTTAACCACATCCTATGTCTTCTATAAGTCTAGTGGTTGTATCATGTATTAACAGGTCAATATTTTTGTGAAACAATACCCGACAATTGGTATCAGACTCGAGGTCATAGGTTCCAACCATTTGCACTAGGAAAAATTGTTGTAAGGTGTGTGACCTTGGTCTCCTTTTGTTGTAGAGGGTGATGGTGGTTTGTGGCATGGATTAATCGCCTCCTATGTCTTCTATAAGTGCATTGGTTGTGTTGGGCATTAATATATTTATCTTTTGGTGCAATGATAACCAATAGGGGGTGGGGTGATGGGATCTATAAATGATATTGTTTTATTCCATCTTTCAAAAGACATTTATATATTTAAAGAAAACTTCCCGAATAATGGTTTAGTTTAATAGATGGTCTATGGTATATAATGAATGAATGTGTTTTGTGGATGTTCATGGATGATATAATATCATAGTCTTATAAATGGTGCTAATGTGGATTAATGATTGTTTTGATATAATAACATGTAGCTTAAGGATTGAATACTAGTCCACACCCAAAGTAGAATGCTCGCCTGTGACTTGTGTGGAAAAAGTCAAGAAGGTGTTGACTAAAACACAATAGTTAAAAATCTCTATTGACCTTGTCTTAAGAGAATAAATATATGAAAGGGTTATGGAGAATTTAAAAGATAATTAAGTTGTGCTTTTATTAAGAAATACATTATATTCATGTATGTTCTTATCCTTTTTATTTTTCCAAATGAATAAGAGTCCAATTAGGATTATGAATCTTATTAGTTAGTTATTACTTTCAATTTTCCAGGAGAATAATTTATCCTTAATGTTAGGGAGGATCAAAATGTTCTCATAGGAGATTCTAAGATGTAGTTAACCCCCCCTCTTAGGACTGTGTATAAATTCCAATATTTCCAGAGTTTTGGGGATCAACCAAATAGAGATACAAACTAAATTCTACTAGATTATTTCATTCACTAAAGAAGTTATTACTATCTATTATGTACTATTGAAGGATGAATGATTGATGATTTTATGAGTTAATAATACTTTGTGAATAGAGGTTGCAACCCTAAGAAATGGTCACTTAAGTTAGTGTAATCCTCTTTATAGTTAGCTTTATTAATTTAACATTAGATAAGCTCTTTATTCATTTAATAGATTAGTTATTATAATTGTTCTTCTTTGGTTAGATAGATATAATATATTAATGATATTAGTAGTATAGATTGTGAATCAAATTTGTGGCACAGCCATAATATTGCACTACCTACAACTACTATTAATTTTCTTGCTAGTTACCTACAACAACTACTATGCAAACATGTTTACATTCCAACATTGCTTATGTTTTAGTTAATTGTTGAATTTAGTTTGTTCCCTTTATGCAAATGATAGGTACCTTAGAGTGTTATTGGTTGGACATATAATACCAACATCATCCAAGTAGATACACCCTTATTCGATAATTAAATGAGCCTCTCTAGGAAAGTGGGTTACTTAATAAAGGATATGTTGGTATGTTAAGTGCATGAATTGATTTTCTTACATCAACCTATTACACTTATAATAAAAAAATTAACCTTTATGAAATTTGGAGGTTCACAACTATTAAAAAGAATTAAAGGTACAAATATGCTTCCTATACTAATCTATATGAGGAATTATATGCAAAGTTTAAACTAATCATACATTTACTAATAAATAACACAAAAATCATCCAAAGTAACATAATTATTTGCACATACTGGGTGTGGGGGAGTGATCAAAGATGATAAAGGTCTGTGTATGGAATCGGTGGCACTCCCCATGGGAATCTGGACTAAGCACCTTAGTGAGGCGATGGGAGCATATCCAACCTCGATCCTAGCTAAGAGGTTAAATTGTTGTAAGGTTTGGACTGAGGGGGATTCAAATAATATTATTATATGCCTAAAGGACCTAAGTAAACCTTCTTGAACCATCAACAATATAATTTATTCAATAAGAGATATCATAAATACCTTTGATACATGCCATATCTCCCATGGTTTTTAGTAGATTAACACAATGACTGATTGGTTAGCCAATGTGGGGGTGAAATATGATTCACTCATTACTTGGTAGGGTGGTTTTTAGCCACGATGCAAAATACATTTTAAACTTTGATTGTACCCACAAAAAAGTGGGATTTCTTTCTATTGATTCCAATACAAGCACGAACAACTAGTTTAATAATGGAATGTGGTGGCAGTTGTCTGGTTGACAGACTGGAATGTAATTATTAAAATACCTCCCACATATTATGGGTGCTAAAGGCCTTAATTTGGCTTTTGATCACCATTTTATAGTGAAAATACATTAATTTTATTGTAGAGAACCAACTCCTAGGAGATCTTGTCATGTGCTGAGAAGATGAATATAGGAGGGGATAGGAAAAGAATGGAACCGCTAGCTTGTGATGATTGGAAGAGAAATCCTAAGGTTTGTGGACTCCTAAAAAAAAGGAAAGTTATTGATTTTATGGAGAGGCTTCATGGTCATAACCCTTTTGTCACCAATATGTTTATGAAGGAGTGGTATGATTGTAAGCTCACCATTTGTGGTAGGACTGTGAGGGTGGATGAAGGTGTCAATTTTTAAGTTACAAGTCTTCCTCTAGAGGGGAAGAAATTCTATAGGGATAGAAAACTTACTGATTCAATGATCAAGAAATTTCCAAAAGAGGAAGATGAGAAGCAGAAGTTGGTGAAAATAAACAAGACCTATTACTTGCCAAAAGCCACCGAGAAGGTGCAGTGGTGTGTTCTTTTCATCATTATGTAGTATATCACTTTTGATGGAAGGTTTACAAGGGTCTACAACTATCACTTTATTCTCCTGAATCATTTTTGACATGATGATAAGGTTTCATTTCCTTTTTACCTTCTATATTCCATGAACGATAGCATAAAGGATGCTAGGGCCAACCCTTGGGGAAACATGTTCTCCATGAGGGTCTTATGGTTTTTATTTTTGAATTTTTCAAAGTTTTTACTTTTGAGCACCATGTTCTTGATAATACTGACTCCGGGGAAGAATCTCCTGAAGAGGGGGAAGATGATGAGAAAGTTTAGATACTGAAGTGGAGGAGGAACCATAATCTTTAGCCTATGCTAAGAAAACTAAGATCTCGAGAAAGGGTAAAGGGAAACCCACTGCTTCCACACCTTCAATGATCACTAAGAAAGGAGGAAAATCCCATGCCTCTAGAGACAACAAGAAGAAATATGTGGAGGATGAAGAGTGGTTTGATGATGTGGAAGAGGAAGAGGATGGATGGGATACTAAAGTTGAAGGAGACCCCAACTTCTCTCCCCCAAAGAAGAAGACTAGGTGTTCCCCTATTCAGAGTGTGGGAAAATATTTGGGTAAGTCCCCTTCCCCTTTTCTCTCTTCGCCCTCTAAAATGGATGGTAAGCCTACTCATGGAGATAAAAATTTGAATAATGTTGCATTTTATGAATATGTCCCTATCTCCTTTATTGGTGATGAGGAGTTCAATGTGGGAGGGGAGAATTCTAGGGAAGGTGTAAATTTCAATGAAATGGAAAATTACAACAGAGAAGCCTCCATTAGGGTTCTGGAGACTGCCAAAGATAAAGCTCTATACTTTTACATAATCATTAGATGGGTGTTCTATGAAGTTAAAGAAATCAATATCAAGCAAAGGGATTTTACCAGTAAGTTGGAGTTCTTGGAGGCGCTTGGTGTGGTAAAGGACAACACATTTTTTATAATGTGAAAAAATTACTAAAGTTGTGAGTGATTCTAAAGCTATGATGACTGAATTTGACAATAAATTTGGGGTCATTTGATACTAGAGTTTCCATCCTAGATTCCACCTTAAAGAAAATTGGAGAGCAAAGTTATAAAATTCTCAAATCCTCAACGAAGCACCTAAAAATCCTTGTGGGGAAACTTGATCAGATCAATCAGGATAAATCAATTGTTGAGGTGGAAGGTGACAAGGAAACTAGCCTTGAAGAGGTTTTTGGACCAGGGAAAATGACCCATGAAAGTACAAGGAAGAAATCACTCAGGCCAACAATGACATGGAAGAACTGAAGAGTGTTGTTGCAAATATGGATTAATAGGAATTGGAAGCCGCAAAGCTTCTCAAAAACTTTGCCTAATTATATCTTATGCTCATTTTTTGTCTGTGTTCATCTTCTGGTCTTTTTCTGGCTTCTTATTTTGTGCTGACTTTTTCTTTGTTTGTGTCAGCTTTTATCTCTGGTGTCTTTAGATCACAGTTTAGTTTTTTCTAAAATTTAATGCTTATCTTTATATAATATTATTTTAAAGGGTTTCAGATCCCTTAAAAAATTATTTTCACTTAATCAAAAACATAATTATTTCCACAAGGAAAACAATTTTAGTAAAAAACCCACTTCTTTTGAAGTAGCTCAATGTATTAATTAGTAATCAACATGGTTATAATACACTTTCAAAGTCTAAGCCTTTACACAAGTATCACCAAGAAATAGGTTTGGAGATAATATAATACAATAATGGTACATCTAAAACTAAATTTGAAACCTCCACCTCTAACATTTAATAAATAGGTAAATGTAAATCCACAAACCAACTATGGTTCACCAAAAGTATGTGCAAAAATTATGAGCCAACAATGGTAATAAATTTTCCTCAAATTTCAATGCATAGGTTGGTCATGCTATTCAAGATTAAAAATAAATTATGCTCTTAAAAATGCTATAACTTTTCATAAAATTTATTGTATGTATCTCCTTAATTTGGGCACTCCATTTTAAGATATCTAAACCTATAACAATATGCCTTATGACATGTGTCATAAGGTATCATAATTATAATCAAGATTTTTAAATAACTCCCCTCTTATGTGTTGAATAGCATTTTCCACTTGTAACTCTTATCTTACAATGTCATAAGATGCTCTTACACATTACAATGACATTATTATAATTTTTTACATACATCTCAAATATTTGGTACGTGGAAAAGAGTGCCACCTCAAAATGGCTTGACCTTTCTCTGATGTGAAAAATATGTAATAAACAAAAACATTTAAATGCAAGATTGATATATCTTTCTAAACATTATACTTTTTGAATTTGATGTAAAAAGAAAAGAGGAAATCTAAAATCTACTTACTAGAGGTTGTGAGTGTAGAAGTTGATGATTTAACCTCACAAGACAAGAATCATCTGCAAGCACGCAACTTATCGCAAAGAAAGATCAAGCAAGGACAATTTTCTCAACACAACCTAAGAATTCTATATTGATTGCACAAAAAGATATGCTATAAATGAATGAATAAATCCTTATGAAAGGATGGAAAAAACCCTAGATACAAACCCTAAAGAAAGATTAAATTATCTAGTACCAAGTGTCACATTCATATTGAATGAGGAAACTTAAGTGATTATTATCCGAATTTAATAAAAGGAAAAAGCACCTAAGTTTAGCTTAAGTGAATAAAGTATTAAAGGACCAAGTTAGTTAAATAACTAGATAATGTTCTAATTACTCCAGCACCCCACCTTAAGATTAACTTGGGGATAAGATTAAAAAGTTAAGGGTGAATACAAAGATGCAAGCATGAATGGGTTATGATAACAACAAAGCCTAATTAGGTACCCATGTATAAACCAATGCAACTCTTACAAACAAAGAAAAGGAGAAAAACCTAGTGGGATAAAACTTGTCCCTAAATGAGAGAAAAAGGTATTTTTGTTCCTATTCCAATTAAAAAAATTAATTCATATAAATACAACAATATTATGTGTTGCTAAAGTAACCTATGTTTGTATTATAGTTAGTCTCACTTCAAAAATTTATATTGATGCATTAGATATCAGTATTATGTTCATCTAAATTTAAAATTTTATAATTTATCCTTTCTACAAATGAAGTTATGTTTTTCCAAAATAATATCACTTTTAAAAAAAACCATTAACTATAAAAAATAAACAATTAAAAGTTACATTAAAAAAATTACAAATTATTTTTTAATTCTTAAAAAATGTATTCTATAATTTAAATAAAATATCTAATATTGCTTGTTGATTTTATCTTCAAATTTGTAATGGTTTGGTTACTATAGGTGTCAAAAATTAAAATTTTGGCAATCTCTATTAAATTATTTTAACGTACCACCTTAGCAAAAATGTGGACATACTATTGTGGTTGACCCTAAAATGGTCTTTGTTGTTAGTAATAACTAAGAGGGGGGGTGAATCAGTGACCTCAAAAATTAATCCTTAAATCAACCCTTCAACTCTTATAACCACTAATTATTTCTCAAGTTATGTTCTGTCCTACAATATGAATGCCTTGAATAACTTATATCAATTTACTACTTGTCAGATTGCTCTATTAAACCTTCTTCTTAATGTTTACCGATAAACAGTCATCTATTTACCGAAATACAGTAAATATACAGAGTATACCGATATATCTAGAATGAATTATGTAAGATACAAAATAGTAAAGAAATGAATCATACACATATAACATGTGGATTTTTAACGTGGAAACCATGTTAAGGGAAAAACCACTGGGACCGGTACCCCAAATTTTCACTCTTCTGAAGTGAGCCCTGTTAAGAGCCAACCCTGTTAAAGGCTACAAACACAATGTTAGGTGTGACCTTGTTAGAGGATATTATACATAGAGGTTGTCACTTAGTATCAGGCATCTAAAGTTGCCATCCTTGAATCAGCCTCTCTCTTAGACTGTCAATAGGCATTAGGGTAAAAGTACGAAGCTGTGTCGCACTTGAGGACCATTTACGTAGTTCTGACCGAAATCATTTCGGCCGGATTTGTTTCGGCCAGAATGTTTTTGGCTGAACATACATGGCACAAATGTGGCGTCGATGTGACAAATTAGTTCCGGCTGAAACAGGTTCAGCCGGACCAGTTTCGGCCAAAATTTCATGAGTAAATATAAGCCAACTATGTTCTATCGATGAAGAATTGGCTTATATTTATATAGGGGGGTTCGGCCGGACCTGGTTCGGCCGAACCAGGTCTGACCGAACCAGTTCTGGCCGAAACTGTCTATGTGGCATCCTATGTGGCAGCCAAATAGGCAAAAATTTCAAAATTATATAACTTCTCACTTAGACAACTGATTTCTTCATCAAAAATCAACCATTTTAAAAATCTAAATATACCCTTTTGTAGAGCTCAGAGTCTAGATTATGGTCATATAATTTTTATTGTATTTTGAGTACATATAATATATTATAATTTGAAAAAACTCCAAGTAGGTATTTTAACACTGAAGAACACGCTCGTTCAAAAAAATAAAAAAAATAGCAAATCATGTCGGAAAAATTTACAACTTGTATTTAACACTAGAGAAGAGAGTCCTCTTCAAGAATATGTAATTTTTTTTGTATTTGGTTTAGATTTGCTAGGGTAAATGTGGAGGGAGAAAAAAAATTTTAATTTCGGGTAACTCCGACTTTGAATAGTTATAACAGACAAAATATATACCGAAAACCATTCTTTCTTTTTTTATACACTAGATGTACATGTAATCTAAAACATATTCTAAAATTAGAGGGAAAAAATATTATTTGCATATATTTAGTTGGAGAGAACTAGACCCTACATTTTCAGCATTTTTTAGCAATTAAAAAATGGCCTTCAAAAATTAAAAAACTATGTCAATTATTATTTAGAAAATTTTTAAAAGATTATAAGCATAAACTACATCCAATTTTACACATTTCATTAGTTTACATCATTTCCAAATTCTAAACACAAATGTCACTTTTATGTCATTAAAGTTTAACAGTTTTGCATGTCATGGTCCTCTTCCTTTGTAAAAGCGTGACACAGGATTGTACTTTTACCCATCAGGCATATCCAATGCTACTTTCATGAATCAACCTTTTTGGCACTCCTTGAGATGTACCTCAATATATAAAATACTGTTAAGTCCTGCTCGATTAAGAGACTTGATGCTTCAATGGTTAAACTGAAACATTATGACCTGTTCATATTGCAACTTTGAATTGTAGATTTTCAGATCTATTTAAGTACATTACCTCTCTAATCAATGTAGCAATTCAATCCTTTGTGCTCCACACTTTCTGCTCTGTGATGTTGTGCTCACTATTTGTCGGTGTCTACAGAATTCCTTAGCTCTTCCTTCAGCTTGTTTGATTAGCACTGCATGAAGTGGTCCTTCATCAGTTTCTCTTCAGCATCCTCTTTGTATTCACTCCCCTTAATCCCCTTTTCATGCATTTCGAAAAATAATTAAGCTTGTCTCTTATATAGACATGATATTCATTGTTTCTTGATTCTTGATTCTTGGCATAAAAAATAATCCAACCAATTAGATTTAAAGCATAACTCTTGATTTGTCTCGTAGATATCTTCTTTCCAACTGTACAAATCAGCTTTAAATCAATCACTTATTTCTAGTCGAATAAAAAAAAGTAGACAACCAGTTAAGTCCTTATTTTGCTCTGCCAGCTAGATATTTTGTCATTTTATGAACTCTCTATTCTGTCGGTCACCTTTGCAGTTAGTTGTCGGTGACAAATGACAGTTCCATCGACGAGACTCCAGTTAGCTTTGTGATCTCCATCCGTCGGGCAACATTGTATTTTCTTCCCTCGGGTTACCCTTTGCTTTGCTCATTCGACATTCTATGGTTTTGCTTTGTCAGGAAACACTGTGCTTCCTATCGTCGGGTAACACTGTGACTATTCCTCTTTGCTTTTACCAATGGTGTGCACTCCATCGGTGTTGTTTGTCACTTAGTGAATACATGACTTTTATGTATTGCTGAAAGCATAACCCATGTTCTTTTGGTTCTCTGAATTCTTTGGCATTGATGGCAACATACTATATTATCACACTATACTATTTCTAATACAATATGAAATCCAATAGTTGAGTTTCATCAAACTACCAATCTTTTTGTTTTGATAACCGATAAATGTCTAACTGTTGGTAAGCTCTGTTTTATCTTAGCTTTGATTCTTGCAGCTCTTGTATTATTACGTGTTGAGTTCCCTCCTTGTTTTTATTTCTCTCCCTTTGTTGTTCTTTCCTTTTGATGTCTTTCTCTTTTGTCTGCAACTTTCCCTTTGTATAATCTTTCCATACAATTTCTCTCCCTAAGAATATAATCTCTCCTTGTTGGAGTAATGTGCTAATAATTACTTTTTCTCCCTTTTCCAGAAGGATGTGATAATATGGATATTTTCTCTCCCTTTGACAACAATGCCAAACAAGTTTTTTACTGGTATCTAACATTAATGTCTATCAATCTTTTGTTTCCATCCATAATATATTTCTTTAATTTCCCTTCTCTATCAGTAATATGTCAATATGCTATGGTGCTCGGTGTTGATATATACCTGTCTGTATATAGATGTAGCTTTGAAGTTCATCTCTTTGCTTGCATCAATCATGAATGATATTCTGATAATATGTAGGTTGATGCAGCCTTCAGTCATTTTACTGACCAGTAGACAAGGGTTTGACCCCTAGTCTCTTTC